>PVJL010000570.1:0-383516 GCA_004026885.1 Lyroderma lyra
AGCTAATGAGGATGAGCATTTTTTCATATGTCTGCTGGCCATTTGTATTTCCTCCTGGGAGAAGTGTCTGTTAAGTTCTTCTGTAAATGGCTATAATTTTAAGCCCTCTTTCCTGCCTTACTTTGCAACTTTGCATCAATCCAGGTGATTTTCTCCTTAACACTCTTGGGTCAGGCTGCTCCTCTTCATCTGTTCTGTGCCCCTCAGTTCATCATCTCTGCCCTGGGCACTGCCAATGAGGCTCAGAGAGAGGAAGGAACGGCTTGGGGTCACACAGCAGAAAAGCATAGAACCAGGGATTCAAACCCATTGACATCCTGACACCTTACTTCATCACCACCACTGCTTACTTTGTTGGTGAAAGATCCAGAAGCCCCAAGGCTGCAGGTGAGAAAGCCAGCCTCCCCTTTGGTATGCCACTTTGAATGAAGAGCTAATATTCCAAACCTCATTTTGCTCATCTGTAAAAGGGAATGACATTTACCAGGGTGGTTTGCAAGGCTCAAAATCAGAAAGCTATTTGGAATTCAAGGACACCATGAATGCATGCTATTGTGCTGGCACATTGTGGGCGCTCAATAAGGGTTCAATGCATGTGAGAAAGGTTGCGTTACTGTCTAAGGCACAGGCATCATGAGACACTGCGACAGCCGGGTTGGTCAGTCAGCAAATATTCACCGAGTGCCTACCGTGTGCCAAAGGACTGGGACACAGTGGTATGTCAGAGCCTGTGTTTCCTTCTCCAGGACTGAACTCTGCTCTCACCTCTGAAGTTAATGCCACCTGCACTGCAGGAGTTCTCTTAGATCTTTCTAAAATTTCTGTGAGGAGCATTTTGAAAGGACTGAAAGTCCTCCTTCATGCAACAGACATTTATTAGACACATTGCTTGTTTCAGGTACTCAAGTAGGTGCCAAGAATAGGGTGAAAATGAAAGGTAATCAAAGTGACACAACTAGTATTGAGTTACTAACTGAAGTCACAACTAGTGAGGCTGTAGGAAATCAATCAGGGCTCATATTGACATTTATTATAGTTCATAATCCTTCAGAAGCAGGTAATTCATAAGCTAACCTTACAGCAATGTGGAGTATGTGAATAGAGAACATTGTGTGAGGGAAATTAGATTATCCCATTCCCAAGAGAGTAATTCATTTATACAGTGGATTTGAGGAAATATTTTTACATGAAAACAGTATGGTGTTTAACTTATTTCACAGGTGGTATTTTGGGGAAGAAGGGAACCATTGAATAGAACCAAACTATGTAATTCACAAAGCAGAGATCAGAGTTTTGAAAGGTCTAGAAACATTCCAATGGCCAATTGGTTCCTAAAGGCAAATACCTTTCCAAAAGCCACATTCTAGTTTCTGCTCAGGGCTAAAAAAATAAGGTCTGTTGGGGTCTTTGGCTGTTAAGTAAGTAAATCTCATCTACGTCCCTTCCTGATTGTCTGTCTAAGAGGAGCCCTCCTTTCTCACTGCCACCACGCTCATCATTGCCTCCTGGAATCTCGCAGCAGCCTCTCTCAGATACCACAAATCCTGAGCAGCTAGTGTGCACCAGGCAGCAGCAAAGGAGTCATGATTCCTGTGCCGGAAAGGCTACGAGTCCTTGACCACTAAGTCTTCCCAGAAACCCCCAAGTCTGTTGTCTCCCCACGCGGATGCCACAGTGAGTGTCTTTGAAGTGCATGACTGATGAGCTCAGGCCTCTAGCTGCAAGTCTTAGTGGCTTCACCAGACCTTTGGGATGGAGTTACCCTCTTTGGTGGGGTGTCAGAGGCCTCTCAGATGCAGCCCCTGCACACCTCTCCAGCTACAGCTCCCGACACGCCCTCTCAGGCCTCCCAAACGCGGGCCAGAACAAAGCCCTGGCACACACCCAGCCCTGACAAACTCCCTTTCTTGGGATTATTTGCCTTTTCTGGAATGACCTTTCCCTTCTCCCTCCCAACCTGCCTGCCTTCCTCATGTCACTTTGTTCTTCAAGAAACAGCTCAAGCGTAGGTACTCCTGGGGTGATTTCTCCCCGCCACCTACCCTAAGACATCTTTTCGGACTTAGACAACAATAAAATACATATAACACTAAGATTACACTGAACGTGACTTAGTGTTAGATGACTCAGGAAGCCCTTCCAGACTGCTCTGCTATGAGGGGCTGGCTCCTACTATTAAGTATCAAATCAGTAGACATGATACACACCCAGTGCCAGAGCTCCTGACCTCCACCCTATGCCAGAGCTCCCCAGCCCCACCCTGGGGACAAGCTGGTGCCTTTTCATTCTATATCCTCAGACCCAGCCCAGCACCAGGCAAGAGCTGTACACTCCAGGTGTGGCTACCGGGGTGCAGCATGGTACAGGCTTAAAGAGAAAAGGCGGAAGTCACCCACAAGTCCAGCGCAAAGAAATGGGAAAGAGAATGCTTCACCAGTACAACTGAATATTATGCAACTATTAACGATTCAAGTTTTGATGACTGTTTAATGACAGAAAAAGAAAAACTGCTCACATATAATAGAGTTATTAGCCCCCAACTGGAAAGTCATGTAAGTGGCCAGGGATGAGGATAAATAACGGTGAGTTTGCTGTGCAGGGATTTTAGTTTTTTTATTATGTTTTTCTCAATTCTGTCTGCAATCTCTGTCTCTTGCTATTTCTGCTGCTCTGTCTCTCTCGCCACAATGGAGATTAATTACTTTTATAATAAAAGACACACATTTTAGGAATGAGAGCAGCTTGGGCTTGGCGGAGACAAGAAGCAAATAGAAAAACCCAGGCTTCGAAGGTGGCAGAAGAAAGAAAATACAATTCACAAAGAAATTGCCGAGGCCATTCCTAGATGTCAGGCTAGCTGACGGGAGGAGCGGGTTGTGGCCAGCCCAGAGCTGAGCCTGCCATTGTCAGGAAGGAAGACCACACAGAGGTCCAGTACCACACAGAGTCAAAGATCACATGCAGGGAGAAAGGCTGCCCTCGGGCTAGAGAGAAACTTCTACAGATTCTAAGCAGCAGTGTCCACTTGGTGGCTTCCCTGGGCCACACTGGAAGAGTAGTCTTGGGCCACATATAAAATACACTAACACTAATGATAGCCAATGAGCTAAAAAAAAAAAAAAGTCACAAAAAATTTCATAACATTTTAAGAATTTGTGTTGGGCTGCACTCAAAGCCGTCCTGAACCATAGGTTGGACATGCCTGTTCTGAAGCATACCTTACAACTCAATTAGAGGAAGGGTTTGAGTCTCATTTGGCTACTATAGGGCTCAGAGGAGAATCCTGTCCATGATATGTACTCAAAATGAATTCCAGGGGCTAACTACAGGCATTTTTAGAAAAGCATACCAGACAGCTGGGGATTTGGTGAGGCAAACTCCCTTTAATGCAATGGGAACATGGAAATCACATTTTGAAATATAAGCTCAGGGATCTAATTTTTCCATTAAATAAGGAATTTCTGGGGATTTGCTAAACATTTCAGTTTTATTTGATACAGAAACTTTTAGGCAAAGGGATGCCAGAAACAAACCTGGACACTAAAACCCAGGACAAGGTTTATTTATTTAGGCACAGGAAACACACACAATATTCTGCGCCCTAGGGAAGCCCTCCATGGAGACACACTAACTTGTAAGAATCCAAGACGTGCACGTGGGATCTCTGGGCTCAGGAGAGGTTTAAACAGGAAAGTAAAGTGAGATCTTCACCTGGTCCTGACTCAGCTTCAGGCGCTTTCTACTTTGCATCTTCTTCGGAAAATCCATGGAAGATGAAGTATCAGTCAGTAACAACAAAAACATGTTCTAATACAGTGAAAACACCCTGCAGGACACCTTGTGCTCAAAGGGAGTTCTGGCTTTTCTCAGCCTTGAAGATGTAGTCCACAAGCCCGGCTCGCAAGCGGCCTGGGACAGTGGGGAAGGTTAATGGCCCACAGAGGCACTGCCAGCCCATACCGCAGAGCAACTGCTAATGTGAAAATGACCAGGAACACTCCGGAATGTAGCCTGGGAAACTGCCTGGAGCCACAGAAACCCAGTGATGAGTAGGCTGTCGCAGCTGGAGTGAATCTTCTAGACAAGTATCATCCTCCTTATTCTCCAGTTAAAGACACTGCAGCTCCAAGAAAAAAAGGGACCTGCCTGATACCATAGATAATGGTGGGCCATGGAGCAGACACCTTCCACGGACTGAGCTGAAGATTCTAGAGCTGAATATCCACATTTTCAGCACCATAGTTTTGCCCCCTAGATTATGAAGTAATGGGAAAAAAAGGTCTGGCCATGAAGTTCGCGAACTTGCCACCATGAAATTACGTTGGCAGCACTGTATAGCTGACTCGGTAAGGTGTCACAACCTTGGTATACCTGTGTCTCACAGCTGTGTTCGTGTTGGCGTGTGGCGGTGTCTTGCTGAGTGGTGTTCATTATTGTTGCGCATTTTTGTGCGCTGTTGTGACAATGTCTGAGCTTGAATTAGACATTGAACAAACATTAAATTTCTTGTAAAACTTGGCAAGAGTGGGCATAAAATCAGGGATATGTTAGTCCAAGTTTATGGGGATGATGCCATGAAGAAAATGACACCGTACAAATGGATTAAACGTTTTTCTGAGGGGAGAGAAAGCGTCACTGATGAAGAGAGGTCAGTGTGGCCAGTAATGAGCAGAACTGATGAAAACATTGCAAAAATACGTCAAATTGTGTGTCAAATCATTGGCTGACTGTGAGAGCCATAGCAGACCAAGTAAACATTGATAAATGGTTAGGAAAATCCTAACTGAAAATCTTGGCATGAGAGAGGTGTGTGCAAAAATGGTCCCAAAGGAGCTCACCAATGAACAAAAGCAAAAAAAGTTGAAGTTTGCCAAGACCTTTTGGAGAGGCAAGACAATGTTTGGAATTATGTTATCACTGGTGATGAAACATGGGTGTACCAACATGACCCTAAAACAAAGCTTCAAAAGTACACAATGGAAGTCAGCCAATTCTCCATGACCAAAAATGTTCCATCAGTCCAAATCAAGAGTTGAAATGATATTGCTAAACTTTTCTTTTTTGCTATCAGAGGGATTGTTCATTATGGATCTGTAACAAGTGGACAAACAGTCAACGAAGTTTACTATTTGGAACTGATAAAAAGGCTGTGTGGACCAGTTAGTTGAAACAACCTGAAATTTTTGCCAACAACTCATGGCTCTTGCATCACGACAATGCACCAGCTCACACAGCCCTGTCTGTGAGGGAGTTTTTAGCCAGTACACAGGTAACTGTATTGGAACGCCCTCCCTACTCACCTGATTTGGCTCCTAATGACTTTTTTTCTTTACTCAAAGATAAAGAAAATATTGAAAGGAAGACATTTTGGTGACATTCAGGACATCAAGTGTCATACAATGATAGCTTTGATGGCCATTCCAGAAAAAATTGCTGTGAAGGGTGGATGGGGTGCTACTGTTGGTTCATAGCTTCCCAAGGGGAGCACTTTCAAGGTGACCATAGTGATAATCAGCAATGAGGTATGTGGCACTTTTTCTACGATGAGTTTGTGAAATTAATTTCTTTGTATTAATACAAAGAAACTGGGGCAGAAGGGAAATGGATAAGAGAAGGGAAAAATGGATAAGGTTGGTACAAAGACTGCATTCTTTTAAGGTCATGTCCAATAGCTAGAGGTGGGCTACACATTGGTTCTGAGCTTCCAAATTGCCAAGACTGAGAAGCAAGCATGATAGTTCATCAAAATTAGTGTTTGTATATAAAATACACACATGGTCTGGTTTTCCTGCTTCTGACCGCTGATACAGCTTTGTCATGTGGACCCTCATAAATGGGGACTGTTTCTGAGCCCACCCACACCCTGCTGCATTCTCTCCACACTCCACTCACTGCTCTGAGAGCAGTGTACTGGGAATATCTGTGACCTGCCTCTGTTCTTGTCGGGACAAGCTGGAAATGCCGGAGAGGAAATGCTCCTGAGGTAGGTAGGCCTCCACCATGATGGAAAGGAACCAGTGGGCAAATATGCCAACTTCCTTGCTCCTCTGTTGGTAATTCTGAGTCATATTCTACTCTGACTCCTAGAAGTCCCCAGCAAGGATGGAGCCACAGGTGCCCACAGCGTCAACGGCTTCACCACACACCTATATTGGGTGCCCCCCCCCCCCATCTCACTTCCCCTCTTCTCTACTGGGGTTCCCTGAGACCACCTGCCAAATGAACCTCTTCCCCTTGGGTTCTTGACTCAGGGTCTGTGTCTAGGGGAACCAAATCAAGAAAGGGATGCTGTGGGATCTAGTAAAATGCAGTAAACACAATGATGATTGTTCTCTTGGCTCTTCTAAGGACCTCCCGTACACTCAAGGGCATTCCATCACTCACCACGCTGGGTCCACTTGATAGAATTAATGTTTAGCATTACTGTGTGAAGTCAAGCCAATAAATTTACCTGGCTTGCAGATTCCTAATTTCCCTATTGTTGGTCCCCTCTGGTTCTAAGATTCCTTGATGTAAAACATGCCCCAACTACGTGAGTTTAAGCTTTTGGAGAGAAAGAGAAAAAAATTAGTTCTCTCTGCCAAAGAAGTGTTTTTCAGGGAACAGTATGTTTTGTGTAAGCCCTCAGGCTCGGAAGACAGGGAGGGGCCCCAGGTGGACAGAAGAGTCAAAGTCTCCAGCAGCTATCACATCTCTCCATGTGATGACCAGGGAAGCACGAAGGGCACGGGGAAGGAGGAGGCAGGGGCACAGCGGGGCCTAAGAAGTAAGGACAATTTATAATCCAAGAGAGAAAATGACAGGGCCTCTGGAGGAATTGTGAATCAATTATAATTAAATCAACTAATTATATTAAATTAACTATAATTAAATATAGTACAATAAAATCTCTTTGCAGGGTAGGAAGTGATGAGGATTATGGGGCAAAATGATCCTAGAGATCAAGGTCTACACTACAGAAACTCAGGGCAGGATGGTATCACCTGGTGTGGCTGAGGAACAAGCCCCACCCTTTAATAGGTTACATTCAGTATGTTACTTATATCTCTAGGCCAGTTTTGTCATCTAAAAATGGGATAATAATCCATTTACAGAGTGCTCTGCTGGGAATTAAATGAGATCATCTAACACCTGAGTACAAAATAGATGCTCAGTAAATAGTAATTTGGAATCTGTTGACCAATATCCTGAATTAAGGAAATGCATGGACATTTCTGTCCACAAACATCTCAGCACTCAAAGAGTGGGTGTTTCTATTGGCTGTTTCAAATCTAATCTGCATTTTATTTTATTAAATCTCTATAAAGACAAAACACACACAACATTCAAACCATGCACTGCTACAGAATAACAATCCCTGAAGAGCACTTGCACTCACTATTGAATTTCAGAAAAATAATAATCAGAACAAAACCAAATGAAATGAAACCATTGAATCATTGGTTCCTTTTCTTTAAGTACTAGCTGGGATCTTATCAAGGTATTTCCCTTGCTGGATCTCAGATTTCCCATAATGAAAATCAAGATGACACCTGAAGAGCCAGCCCTTTTAGGTCTCTGCTCTGTGTCAGTTCTAGGATGCCCTGGGAAAGCAGAGAACTGAGTCCTTTATTTGGCCATAAAGAGTTACTTCTGTCTGCCATCATCCCATTTGTGTTCTGAGCACCGTAGAAGCTGGCTTAGAGCATCTCGACCTTAATGATTCCTTTGCTTTGCTTTGCTTTCTTGTCAATAAATCACAGTGATGTTTTTCCTCTTGTTACCCTTCCCTATAATTTACATCCCATGGTCTCAGAGGTTCATTCAGGGCCCCAGAAAACCTGCCTGTTCTTCCTTCCTCAAATTGAATGTTTCTTTGCGACTAAACTTACAAGAGATTCTCTTCAGTAGAAACCAGAGAGATAAGGTCTCTCCCATCTCTGCCAACACATCCTTCAAGGATGGGCCCAACCTTGGCCACCCCTGTGAAACTCCAGCCTGTTACTGTCTCTTACTTCTCTAAGTCATTTCAGCTGACCCGCTCTCTGAATTCCATGTAATTAGCACCTTATTATGTACTTTGCTAGGTTCTAATTGTCTGCATCATATAATTGAGCAGTGGTTTACACACGTGGAGACATTCCAATGGCATGTGCAAATGCCGCAAATGCCCTAGTCCAGGCAGGCTGAATCCATCACCTAATTCCAGGACCCATGACTTGGGCTGGCCAATCAGCATATTTATCCCCTTGGCTACTGTGATGGGTTCATGCATGAGCACATGACCTAGGTACCCTCAATGAGAGTTAGCTCTAGGAATTTGCTGGAATTGCAGCCACAATCCTTTCATTCAAAATTCCAAAGTCAAAACGGCTTTTTTTTTTTGGTAAATTTGATAATCAAACTCAATTGGTAGCAAAACATGACTTAACAGATATAATACTATTAGTAATCATCTTTCATTAATCCTACTTTGTATGAATGCTCAAACTTTTCCTCTGCATATATTCATGTATTTGACTAGCCATGCTGGGGTGTTAGGTAATATACAATGTATGTTCCATATTGCCCTTCTAATATCTAAAAAAATGTCCAAATTCTGAAACACACCTGGGGACGCAAGGGCTTTGGATAATGGAATGTGAATTTGTATAGACTTTCTGCTTTCTCACACATTGTTTCCTCTGCATGGGAAGTTCAACACCCCTTCCCCCAGCTTTCTCAACTGACAAAGTCCTTATCCTAAATGCCCCAACCTAAATATCCTCTTCTCTGTGAAGTACTCCCTGACTTTCCTCAGCATAATAGGCCATGTCCTCATCCGAGTTCCCATGACACTCAATCTATACACATGACAGCAGTTTTTACACTACATTATGGCCTCTCTGTGCACATCTGTCCTCCTCAGTGGGCTCTGAGAAGTGAGGACCCACCTTACCTCTTCAGTTTGTGCTGTAATGCCCAACATCAGCAGCATGGTCCCCTATTGTGACTCCCCAAAGGGGAGAAAATGGGCAGAAACATAATGAACTCTTGGAAGTACATAAATGCAGTTCTATAAATTATGAAACAGAAGTCTCAGTTCTAATTTATTCTGCTATGCTGCAGAAACTGTATTTTCCATCAATATAGAAAAGTAAAATGAAAAAAAAAATGATAGTCACTTTAGAATCAGCCAATTGGCACATCAACCAAGACAACTGATGGAGAGGCCCACCCTCCATCACTAACAAATCAGGGCTGCCTCAGACATGCAATTCAAACTACTCCCCTGGGGACTGGTGCACATAAGGCCTCGATCCACACTTGCCATGTGCACTGAAGAGTTTATTCACCAGTCAAATACATTTATGGGAGATGAGAACAGTAACTGGGAGGTAGGGAGTCCGGCTGGATTGCAACCTTTTTGAGGCTGGACAAGGCCATCTCTACTGAGGTAACTGACAGACATACAGTGAAACGAGGAATCAGAGGATATGTATGTACTTAGCATCAAGCTATATGAACCCAGTAACAATAAGCAAACTTAAAAAACATGTCTGTCTTTCTACTTCTCTGTGCTTTCTTTCTTAGACATAAGAGCCAAAATGATTAAGCGTTAGTTGGCTTAATCATGGTGTGTATTCAGTTTTAAGTCTTGGCACAGAATTCTGTTAATCATCAAAATGCTTCATGATTAGAGGGTCCCTTTCATCTGACAATCCTACATTGCTCACTCACAGTTCTCAGACATTTTCAGAGGTATTTGGGATTTCAATTCCCTTTGAATGGGTTTTCCAGAGCACTTGGAAGACATAGTTCTAAAGGAGTAGCCTCCAAGGTGCTCACAGGCTCTTCCCTGCCCGAGCCTCACAGTGGGGACTCCTGGAATGGTTTTGCTAGTGGGTTTCCCAGCAAGACTCTGCTTCACCTCTCATCTCCGAAGCATGTCTCATCCATCACTGAACAGTTTTTCTGCTCCAGTGTGATATGAAGGCTCAATAATTGTGTGCCACAGGCATCTGGCATCTGGCATCCAGCGCTAGGTACCACAGCGCTAGGTTGGGGCATTTAGGATAAGGACTTTGTCAGTTGAGAAAGCTGGGGGAAGGGGTGTTGAACTTCCCATGCAGAGGTGGGGACAGGGATGGTGTCCTAGTCCTGGGCTGCCAATAGGCTCACTGAGAGACCAGGTGTTCATGAGGTCAAACCAGATCTGAGGCTTGATGGTATGGAATGAGACCAGCGATAGTGGGTTAGGGTGTTCTGGAAGAGGTAGGACTTGGGATGGGCAGGGAGAGGCAGGCATGATGACATGGAGGCAGCACCACATCCAGGCCCTATTTTTCTGTTACACATCCAGGGGCAAGAAAGCTAGAATGTCAAGTGAGGCTCTTTGGTTGAGTGCTCACTGATGTATGACAACCACTCAGAATAGTGCTAGGCAGACAGTAGGCTCTCCATTAAGTAATGTGCTGATGAATGCAGTGGGACCTGGGTTCCACTGTCTTCGCTTACCTCCCCTTCCAAGAGACTCAGATGGCTGATACACAAATCAAACCATGATTATAGACAGGGTCAGCATATTGGGGAACAAACTGTGCACAGCCAAGGTCTCTTACAAATGGCTTGGAGTCATTTAAGGCATCTGGCTTAACTGTTGCTTCCATAACATTGAAAGTTACATCCACTCTTTTTAAAGTTGCCCTCAAGCTTTTACCTTTCCAAAGGTTTCAGATGCTACAACTAGGCCCATCATGATTATATTGCTTACACACTATTCACATTCCAGCTGCGGGTTGGGCAACTGCATGGAGGGCAAGCCACATAACTTCTAAAAGATTCATTTTCCTTCTGTGTAAAATTAGTGGGTTGGACTAGATTATCGCTTAAGGAGCCTTCTCAAATAATGATTCAAGATGGTGGAATTTGGTATTTAGCATCACTTTTTGACTTTAAGGAAGACAGAGTTTTGTTTTTTTTTAAATTCATTTTTATTGTTTGACTTATTGGGGTGACATCTGTTAGCAAGGACTACATAGGTTTCAGGCATACAATTCTACAGTTTTTTAATCCACCCTTTCGCTGAGAAAACCACCATGATCTCTTAGCTGCCTCCTTCCCCACTGGGTAGGTGTGGCCAGCTTGTTCTACATAGTGTTAGGAACCCTATTTTTGCTTTCCCCCTTTTCAACTGCTCACACCTATCTTCCCATTTGAAGGCATCCTGCACATTTTCTTTTCCTTTCTCTCCTACTTTGACCATTTGACTCCATTAAGATTCGGCTACAGAATTTGGAGCCACATTTTGGATTCTTGACTGTAAATCTCCTCTCTCTAGGATTTCCTGTTTTTCTTTTAGTTCTTATGGATACTCTCTCCAACTCCATATTCATTCCCTCTCATTCCTCTCACTTTATATTCCGCTTTAATCTGACAATATCTTCTTGTATCTTTACACAATTCCTGTGACCTAACTGAAGAATCCTCCATTAGGTTTGAGAGATTAAATAGTTTTAAGACAAAGATGGATAGCTGCCATCGATTGAGCATCTGTTGTGCACCAGACACTTTATGGAAATTACCTCTGTAATCTTCACTAAAACTTTATGATGTTGACATAATCCTTTCCATTTTAAAGATGAAAAGGAATGATGTTTAGGGAAGTCACTCAGTCTACCCAAGTAAGAAGTGCGGCGCTGGAGACTCCAGCTCAGGCCTGTGTGTCTTCTCCCACTCTGCTAAAGACATCAGCACTCTTCAGGAGTTTGTGACATACATTTGTAGTGTAGTGGTCACTTCGAGATTCAGAGAATTGTAAAGTTGGAACTTATTAAGAAGTCCTTTAGTTTTAGTAACATCTAGTAGAAACTAAGAAATATAAGAACATACACATGGAAGAAAGGAATAATATAATCATATGGAAGAATGTGCATACATCATAAACATCTATATTTATAATAAAATGTAAAGGATATCTTCATAAATTTCCATGGAACATTTATAAAAGGGGTATATCTGGCCACCAAGAAATGCTCCATCATTTTTCTAAGGCTGAAATTGTACTATGCACAATATGTCCCCAAGCTTCCTTGCGTGCATTATCTCCCAAGACTAGTTGATGTCTTGGCCAAAAGAAAAAAGAAAAAGAATTATTTGCCATTGTCAAAACATGCCCTTACCTTTCCCAACTGAATATCTTTCTTTATTCATACTGTTCCCAAGACTTGAAATGGCTCCCTCCACTGTCTGTCTATGATACTCTTAAGCAATCTTCAACCCCATCGCTAATGCCCTTTTCTCCATGTGGCTGTTCCTGGTCCTCACAATAGGGTGTGATATGTTTATTAAAGTAATTTATATTTTAGCTTTAACTAACCTACTTGTTGGTGAACACCTCTAGAGGACAGATGGGGGGAGTGGTCTCACTTCCTTATGAAGCCAATAGCACCTAGCACAAACCTAACACACAAAATAGTGCTTAATTCACTGTTGAATTCAATTGAGAGCTGATTACTCTGCCTTGATACAACATAGGAATATGAAAATAAATGTAGATAGGCAGATTTCAGTAGACTGTAATACAAACCATTTGGTCTTTTACATCAGTTACTCATTCTCTGCCTTAAATATGCCTGGGTTGAAATTTTAGCATTCTTTCTGTCAATTCATATTAACTTTTTAAGCTAAAGTAAATACATTTCTATAACATACTGAGTCAGCAAATAAGGTTTTTAAAGTAAAATTATTTTTAAAGGAGAAATGCTTAATTGCATATGCATGCCAACAACACAGTATAAGAAAATAGGAAGAAAAAAAAATACACACCCACTATAGCATTTGTTTTGAGACTAAACACAATATTTATTTCCATTTATAAAACATGTGACTTTCTATGAAAGCACCCAGTAGTTTCTTGGTAAGGAATTTTCTCAAAAAGTGGCAAATAAAATTTTGTTTGAGCATCTCACGATATGCCAGCCACAATTACTTTTCTCTAATGTAGCTGAGCTGCTTTAAAACATTAGTCACACACAAGAAAAAGAAAGTTAAAGGAATGTGCTAAGGTCATCATTTGCATCTGTGGATCTTTACAGTTTGCAAAGCACTTACACTGACATATTGTACTAATGTTCCTTACATGCCACTAGAATAAATATTATTATTATCCCCATTTTATGTGAGGAAACAGAGGTCTAGAAAATTGTTTACCCAGTAAACATATGCTCAGAGGAAAAGGAAAAAAAGAAGAAAGAATAAAATTGTGTCTTTCAAAGGGTCCCGATGACAGACTGAGCTAAGGTATTTGGTTTTCTCTTTTCTTTTGTGAACGTTAATAAACAAAAACCTCATTTAAAAAGGAGTCTGGAGGCTAAAAGAGAGAATTGCCATGCATGTGTCACTCAACACATACTACTGATTCCAACAGGAAGAGAAATAACTTGCATCTCTGACAGAAGGTGGTGCCACATTACTACCTCAGAAGGAGGAAGAGAAGATTTCTCTTTGCCCAGTAACAGCTTAGGCAATGGGAACCTGTCAGAGCTCTGCCAATTAAAAGTCATTATACTTCAAACTTTCAGTTTTGACCAATGGACTCTTCCTTTACAACAGCCTCGCCCAAGTCCATAAAAGAGCCTTCCTCTCCTTTGTTTCTCTAAACTTGCATGTGGTTCACCATTAGACTGCACGTCCCAAATTGCAGTTCTTTGTTGTCCTGGAATAAACCCATTTTGCTGGAGAAATATCTGGCTATCTGTTTAAGGTCAACACTTTCCAAAATTCCATTCGAAAGACACACACGTTGTAACTACAAGTATAAAATAAGGAAGGATACAATCAGTAGATAAAGAATTTTGAGAAATTTCTGGATATTATAAAGTGTATGTTCACAAGAAACCATAGGAGAAGAAACCACTTACACAGATGATTGCAGAGATGGAAAAATTCTAAACTCAGAAACTACAGCTACAAGAAGCAGAAAGGGCCATTGAACAAGAGTGGTCACTAATAACAAGGACAGGACTGCCTGGAAGAACAGTGAGGTTAGTCATGCCCCACCTCCCCCTGCAGGCCAACAGAGCAGCTGGTGGGGATTTCAACATGTTTCCCTCTGCAACTGATAGGTGAAGTGGACAAATGTCAGTATAAATAGAAGACTTGAACAACTCAGTCTATAGCATTAATTTTAAAGATAGATAAAAAGTCCATGTACCCACTTACCAAGAATAAACATTTTTCTCAAGCGCACTTGGAATGTTTATAAAGACTGTCCAGGTATGAGGCCATAAAGCAAATTTCAACAATTTCCAAAAATTAGCATTACAGAGACTGCATTCACTGATAACAATACAATCAAGTTAGAAATAAACTTGGGACATACTTTTGAAAATATAAATAAAGAATGCATGGACCAGAGAAAATATCATAATGACACATTTTTAAATAGTTAAAATTAAATACTACTACTACATACAAATATATATCTCAAATACTATATACATCAAGGGTGTCCAACCTTTTGGCTTCTCAGGGCCACATTGGAAGAAGAATTGTCTTTGGCCCCATGTAAAATTCACTAACACTAACAACAGGTGATGAGCTAAAAAAATGGTCACAAAAAAGAAAATATCTCATAATGTTTTAAGAATTTGTGCAGGTTGGACATGCCTGCTATACATCAATCATTTCCATAGACAGAGACAAAGCATTAGATAAAGTTCAATACCTATTTATGTTTAAAAAACAAGCCTCTTAGCAGACTACAACTAGAAGAGGCTTTAATGACCTGACAAAACATACAATCCAACACAGCAAACTTCATTTTAATGGCAAAATGTTAGAAATAGTTCCTTTAAAGTCAGGAACAAAATAACAGTGCTTGTAGAGGTCTTAGCCTGTGTTATAAGAACAAAAAGAAACAATGTGTAAGAATTGGAAAAGGAAAAAACCAAAATGGTCATTATTCACAGATGGCACGATTATATACTTAGAAATCACAAAATTTCCTACAGACAATTGATTTAAATTAATAAGAGTTTAGCAAGTTGCTTGGATATATGATCATTTGTATTTCTAAGCATCAGCAACAAGTAAAAATTAATTTAAAGAGATATATATAATATACAATAACAAAAATATAAGAAGCTGGCTAGGAATAAACCTAATTAAAGATGTATAAGAACTTTATGTAGAAAATTATAAAAATGTGTTGAAAAACTTCAAAGAAGACCTAAATAACATTAAGCTTATACTATGTTAGTCAATAGAATGGCTCGATACTGTAGTGATGTTAGATTCAGTACAATTCTGATTAAAATTTCTAAAGTCTTCTAAAAAATTGATGCATTGACTTCAAATTTCAGAAAGAAGAGCACATCCCTATGAATAAGACACACACAAAGAATAAAAATAAGGTGGATAGGCTTTAACATGTGGTCTTGCAACAATAGTTCCTTATCGATATGGAAAGAAAATGAACTTAGATTCCTTATTCACACTACAGAGAAACATAAGTGCTAAGTGTATTAAAGACAGAAATGTGAAATGCAAGACTTCAATAATTTTAGAAAAGAAACTAGGAGAATATCTCTATAACCTTGGCATAAATAATTTCTTAGAACATAAATAAATAAAACTGATAAATTCAAATAAACTGAGGACTACTATTTATTAAAAGACACTATCAGTTTTTTAATACAAGCCACAGACCGAAGAAAATATGACATGGAATAATGAGCAAAAATTCATATTCAAAATATATTTTAAAAAACCCCTCCTACATTAGGAGTGAGAAAGTAAAAAACCAAATTTAAGACCTTTCACAGAAGAGGAAAACATGAATAGTTTGTGTACATGTAAACTTTATAGGTAGCAATAGTTAGTGATTAGGGAAATGTCAATTAACACACACTAATAACATTTTATAGATATTACAGCAGCAAAAATTAACTTGTCTGCCAATGTCAAACACTGAAAGGAGATAGGTCATCAAGAAGCCTTATACATTGCTAGTGGAAGTGAAAACTGATACAACCACTTTATTTTAATTTTTTTAAAATTAAATCTATTGGAGTGACATTGGTTAGCAAAATTACATAGGTGCCAGGAGTACAATTCTACATTACGTCTTCTATTCTATGTATTGCACTGTGTGTTCACCAGAGTCAGTTCTCCTTCCATTACCATATATTTGGATCACCCTCTCTCTTTCCCAACCACTTTTCCCCCTTTTACCTCTCCCCCACTTTACCTGCTGGTACCCAATAAACTATTGTCTATGTCCATGAGTATTTTTTTCCTATTTTGATCATTCACTTATTGTGATACTACCACTTTAGAAATCAATTTGACATTATCTTGTAGAGTTAAACAAATGCATACTCAATGAGCTAGTAACTCAACTGCTAAATATACACCCTAAAGGAATCTTTGCACACATATGTAAAGAAACATGTTCCAAAATGTTCATAGCAGCATTGCTTCTAATAGAAATCCCCCCAAACAAACCTGGAAAGAACCCAACTATCTGTTAACAAGAAAAAAGATGGTATGGTCACATAGAACAATACTATGACACAGTGAAAATGAGTCAATTAGAGTTATGCACACCATCACGCAGAATACAAAATCAATCTGACTAAAAAAATCACTACCATGTTTACATAACTCAAAATCAAATAATACATTCTTTAGCAATACATACATATGTGAAAATTATTAAAATAAAAAGCAAGGAAATGACAAACATAAAATTCAGGATGATGTGGGAGAGAACTGAGGAGGATGTGCCCTGAGAACAGTATGCAATACTAGGAATGCTTTATTCCTTTAGTTGGGTGGTAGATTGTAAGGTATTGGTTTTATTATTCTGCTTCATAACTTGCTTATGTATTACAATATATTCTCCTTCATATTAAACATTACATACTTTTTTAGGAATAAAAGACCACCCCTCCACAGAATGGCTGGTTTTATGAGTGAGTTCAACAGACCTTCAAGAAAAGGCTAATTCCTCTGTTACTTAAACTGTTTCAAAGTATACCACGAGATGAGAAACTTCTGAATTTATTTCATAAAGCTAGTGAAATCCTAGTCTAGCATAATAAAACAGAGCCATGAGCCAATGGTACTTATTAAAAAAGAAGACAAAATTCAAAACAAAATATTCACAAATCCAATGCAATTGTGAATTTAATGAGTAAATCACCATGATTAAGACAGTTTCAAGAATGCAAAGGAGTCCAACATTAAGAAATCTAAAGCAGAAAACCATATGAGCATTTTGATGATGTCAACGAATGTTTGATAAAATTCAGTAATTCCTGATAAAACTTTAGAAGGGAACGTATAACTGGATAAATCTAGCAAGTATTATACTTAGTGATAAAATATTACAAATGTTCCCATTTAAGTCTGGAAAATGACAAGTGTGTTCACTTTCATTGCTACAGTTCAACACCATATATAGACTGTAAGTCCTAGAAATCACAGTAAGGTAAGAGGTAGAAACAAGAGGCACCAGTTATCAGAGAAGCAGCAGCAAAACCACACCTAGCCAAATGACTTGTGACATTTAAAATTTTTTTAGACTATGAAGGTGGGAAGTCATAGGCATACAAAGTCTGACAATTAAGTTTGTGGACTTGCCACCATGTGCTTACACTGGCAGCACTGTGCATACAACTTGGTAAGGTGTCATAACCTTGGTGTATCTGTGTGTCACCTCTGTGTTCGTGTTGATATGTGGCAGTGTCTTGCTGAGTGGCATTTATTATTGCTGTGGCATGTTTTTGGGTGCTGTCATGAGAATGTCAGCATTTGAATTAGAGCAATGAACAAATATTAAATTTCTTGTTAAACTTGGCAAAAGTGGAAGTGAAATCAGGGACATGTTAGCCCAAGTTTATGGGGATGATGCCATGAAGAAAACGGCAGTGTACAAATGGATTAAACGTTTTTCTGAGGGGAGAGAAAGCGTCACTGATGAAGAGAGGTCAGCATGGCCAGTAATGAGCAGAACTGATGAAAACATTGCAAAAATTTGTTGAATTCTGCATCAAAATCATTGGCTGATTGTGAGAACCATAGCAGATCAAGTAAACATTGATAGAGAAATAGAAAAATCTTATGTGAAAATCTCGGCATGAGAAAGATACATGCAAAAATAGTCCCAGAGGAGCTCACTGATGAACAAAAAAAGCAAAGGAGAGTTGAAGTTTGCCAAGACCTTTTGGAGAGGCAAGATGATGTTTTGGGCTGTGTTATCACTGGAGATGAAACATGGGTGAACCAATATGACCCTGAAACAAAGCGTCCAAGTGCACAATGGAAGTCAGCCAATTCTCGATGACCAAAAATGTTCCATCAGTCCAAATGAAGAATCACAATGATGTTGCTAACCGTTTTTGACATCGGAAGGATTGTTCATTATGAATTTGTATCAACTGGACAAATAGTCAACCAAGTTTACCATTTGGAAGTGCTGAAAAGGCTGCATGAAAAGTTAGATGAAAACGACCTGAACTTTTTGCCAACAACTCATGGCTCTTGCATCATGACAATGTACCAGCTCACACAGCCCTGTCTGTGAGGGAGTTTTTAGACAGTAAACAAATAACTGTATTGAAACACCCTCCCTACTCACCTGATCTGGCCCCCAATAACTTTTCTTTCTCAGGAGATAAAGGAAAGATTGAAAGGAAGACATTTTGATGACATTCAGGACATCAAGGGTAATATGATGGCAGCTCTGATGGCCATTACAGAGAAAGAGTTCCAAAATTGTTTTGAAGGGTGGACTAGGTGCTGAGATAGGCACATAGTTTCCAAGGTTACTGTAGTGATATTCAGCAATGTGGTATGTAGCACTTTTTCTAGGATGAGTTCACGAAGTTAATTGTCAGGCCTTGTATACACACATACACTCACAGACATATACATACACGTATGCACATACCCTTATGCTGATACATGCATAAGAATGATTCTAGAAGTGCACATGCCCAACTATTAACAGTGGTTTCATGAGGGCAGGGAAGAAGGATTGGGTAGGGAGTAAGGGTGAAGAGGAACCTTTAACTTTTTATTCCTTGCATTTCTTCATTACTTGAAATTGTTTTTACAACAATAGCTTTCATAATTAAAAAAAAATAAAGCAATTAAAATGTCCAGAGTCATATGGCTAGATGTGGTAGACCCAAGGCTCAAACTTGGATTTTGCTTTATCAGGTCAGTTTCACATAGTTAGCTGGTGTTTTGTTTCAGACACCTGAAAGCAAAAGAAAGGTGGAGGCACGGAGAATTGTGCACAGAGAATCAGTCATTGAAGGTGTGGCATTGATCTTGAAATCCTGTTTGCTATAAATAACACTCCAGGGACTAATAATGCTGGGTAGCATTTTATAATGGCTGTCACTGCTTACAAAGCAACTCTACATTCATTATTTAATTTGACTTAATCCTTTAAAATAATTTCAAAAATCTATAACCAAGAAAATGTCCCTAAATAACATGCCATAAAAAGATCATCTTAAGAATTTAGATATGGAATTTCTGGTAGTCGCAAAGGCACAGAGAAAATCTCCAACCCCTGGGATTCAGGTGACTGCAAAACCTCCTGCCACATCGCCTCACAATGCATGCAAAGCACTGTTTCCAGAATGTGCCGTATTCTTTCTTCTTTATGGTGCTCCCTCCCTCTTTATCCACTCAGAATGGGTAACCATTCATGCAGAAAAGAGTTAACAAATGTAGCAGACCTGATTGCTCTCCTTTAAAAAGACTTGTTTCCAAGGTTGGCCGTCGGCTGACCTCCGGGCACTTGGGTTTTGGGATGGTCTCCACCATTACCAGAACTGGTGAGAGTGGCTCTCTGTGCCCATTCTGCACAGACAACATGGTTTATGCTGTATACCTGCTTCCCTCCCAGGAGTCTATAATGTTGTTATGTGGCAGGGGGAGGGTACCTACGGGGCCAGCACCCAATAAAAACCTTAGACGCTAAGTCTCTAACAAGCTTAATTCCCCAGCATGTCACACTCATTGCTGGGGAATTGTGTCCTGTGTGAATCCACTGGGAGAAGAGCCTTGGAAGCTGGTGCCTGCTTTCCCCAGACTTCGCCCCTGTGCCTTTTCCTCTGTTGCTTTTGCTCTGCATCTTGTCAATGTAATAACTCAGAGCTGTGAGTACAACTATGTGGTGGGTTGGGGAATCACTGCGAATCAGTGAACTTGGGGGTTGTCTTGAAGACCCCAAACACACAGGCCTTCAAATCTCTGTTAAATATGACATAGTCTGTGGAATTTTTCTTCACTTTCTTAGGAAGACTTCTTGGCCTGTGTGTTTGCAATTACAGTGTTGTTGTTGTTTTTTTTTTTAATTGTGTGATCATTAACTGTTTGCACTCTGTGCCCCCTTTAAAGCATAAGTTCATCAAAGACAAAGACCTTATCTTTTCACCCTCCTGTTTCAGCATTGAGGTGGCACACCCTGGTGGCACTGGCGAATATAACTGCAGTAGCAATGAGTGCCTTTTATTTTGTGCCTGACACACCAAGCAGAGAGCCCTATACATATGATCACATTTAATTCTGCCAACCACCCCTTAAAGTAGCTACTATTATTATCCTCATTGTAAAAATGGAAAAACAGAGGGGTCAGAAATAGGTGGTAAAGGAGTGAATAAGTCACCAAAGAACATCACTTTAGGCCTTGAGGACTGAGTTCAGGAGGTGCACTTCAGCGTCATGGCCGTGAACTCACATGCACTTCACCTTGGCGTGTGCTATGAGCTACTCCTGAGGAAGTCATCTATCATATCGTATTTCATTACTGCATACCATTCAAAAGGTACCAAAGGTGTAAATGCCACCCCATTTTCCTCCCAATTTTCTTGTATATCCTTCTAGAGAGCACTGACAAACACGTGAACTCATTTTACACAAAGGGGAGCACTGTACACACATTCTGCAACTCACTTTTCTTACTCAACAACATATCCTGGTGGTCATTTCATATCAGTACACGTAGAGCGACTGCCTTTTTTTTGAACACCTGCACAGTGTCCCTTATTGGGGGACACTGAGGTCTTTGCAACAGCCTAAATATGGAAAATGATCCAGACAGCATGTTGCATATTCAGAGTAGATGTATATGATCAAGTATTAGACATGGAAAAGCAGAGCCAAAGAGATGCTTATTCTTTATTTATTTTTAATTTAAAAATTGAGATATTCACATGCCATAAAATTGGCTTTTTAAAAGGGTCTTTAGCACAGTCACAAAAACTGTGCAACCATCACCACTGTCTAATTCCAAACATTGTCATCACCACACACACACACACACACACACACACACACACACACACACACCCCATATGCATTAGCAGCCAAGATACTTTTTAAAATTTTGATTTTTCCAAATTGCTTCATCGAAATCAAAATAAACATCTATTTAACTCATGTCTAGGAATTTATCTCACCATGCCATGTAGAACCTTATAGTTTTCTAGTTGCCTCTCCCTTCCCCGCCCCACATGTAACAACCGTATCTTGTTGGTTTCACCTGAGAAGGCAAGTTCAAGTTTAGGAACCTCCCCCCACCCCCCATCCTGCTGTATCCTACAGAGAAACTGCATCCTGGCATGCTTCCCATACTGACAAATGCAAAGAATGTCCCGGCTGGCCTTCTAGTTCTTTGCATTCATTTCGGGGACACAAGCTAGTGACTACTGCTGTGATCCTAATTTTGACAAGGGCAAAGGCATTCTAGTGACCTCAGTATTCTTAGTTTAATGTTTCTGCAACCAGAAAATGAAAGAAGGAATAGTCTTTCTCTGTGTTTGTCCTCAAACCCACACATCGACACCACACCAGGCTGTTCTGTCCTTGCATGTCAGTCACTGGTGCCAACAGCAGTGCCAGCAACAGGACACCAACTGAGGCTGCTTTGAATTACACCCCACTCCTCCCACCACCTGCCAGCCCCTGTTTATCTGGAAGGACCTCACACCCTAGAAAACTGCCTGAGTTCGCTGCGTGGCTTCCAGCTGCACGCTGAGAACACAGCCAGCTAAGCCCCACTAGGTGTACGATGCTTTCTTCTCCTTTCTTCCCTTTTCCTCATGTGCTTTTATGAACATCCAGAGGGAAGATAATTAAAACCTGCAAGAAAACCGGCTGGCAGAGAAAAAGGAAATCTTGGTGACTTGGGGACGACGCCACATGTTTATGGGTGAGTTTTGTAAGTAACACGGCTATAAAAGAAGAGCCTCTTATAAATAAATGCCACATTCTTCAAAGCTCCATATAAATTACATTCTTTTTAAGGAGGGAGGGGGAGCTACTCATACTCACGTCCCTCCCTCATCATTTCGTTTCCAACGAGGGGAAAGAAATCTTACTAACTGTCCAATTCCCTAGGAGCACAGCGGTTATGGAGCGAAACCTTTGCAGTGGAGCGTGCGTGTACGCGCATGTACATACTCCCCCCCCCCCCCCCCCCCGCCACACACACACACAGACAAGGAAAGAGAGAAAGGCACATGTGGGTCTCTATTAGCACAGCAGAATAGAACAAAGGAGCAGAAGAGCAGGTACCCTGTCACCTCTGATTGGGTTTTCTGGCTATTAGGCACACACACACTTTAACTCAAAATACAGTTCTGCTTTGCTCTCCCAAGTGCTGAGTGCTGTCTGAATAGCATTAAGATTTGGATGAGCCTGTATAATGCCCTTTCATTTTTCATCTGCTCTGATGATTGTAAAGTGAAACAGAGCCGCCCTCACCTCTGCGTGTGACACAAGGCTGGAGGCACACACATTCCAGAGCAGCCTTCCCCAGGAGCCAGCTGTGTGCAGGTAACTGAAGCCTGCCCTTAGCCCTGCTGTTAATAAGAGTAATTGGCGTGCCACTGAGGGGCTGCTGGAGCGCCGCGATTCGCTCTGTATGGGGGTCTCCCCAGACCATATGCACATGCAGCGGTGATAGAAATATTTTCCATATGAGGTCTCCTCTCACATGCTTAAGTGCTCCAGGCTGAGTGGGGCCGGCCCATTTGTCATTTACTCTGCACAGTAAAAAAATCAACAGGGCCGTTGCGAACTTCAACTACAACTAGAGGGCAATGGTTTGCTTTCAGCTTCTAGCATCACTAACCCATCCAGTTCCTCCAGCTCCCATTTAAGACCTCGCTGACCGCCCCACAGGCCCACAAAATACCTGCAGAGCAGAGGACATGGGTAACAAACAGGCTAGCAGCCTAAACCAAGTGACCCGTTTCTGCGTGCCTCTGAGACGCGTCTGTTTGGAACAGAGTAACAAACCTGCTGAAACCACAGCCAGCCTTGCAGCCTGGCTTGCAGAGCGCTCTCCTGCCACTCCTCTTAGAAAAGGGAAAGTAATTACATTAGGCTTGCATCTGTCCTGACAACCTAACAAAAGGCAAAGCTGCGAAGTGGCCTTGTGGCCTTTTTAGGAGATACACTTTTCACTTGGCTTTTCAAAGAGGAAGATGGATTCAGGAGAAAGGCTGTCCTTTCACTACTCAGGCATCTGTGACTTTTCATCAGCAAAAGGAGTACAAGGAGGGAACGAGGTAAATTTGTTGCAGGCGGGGTGGATACAGCTAAGTGGCCCATACACTTATCCCACCCAATCCCTTTGCCTTCATCAAAAACTGGCATCTACAGGCATCTATGATGTTCAGAACTGTATCTAGCAAACATATAAGCTAAACCAATAAGAATAAATCACCCTCATGGGCCTTGAACATGCCTCCTTCTATGGTAGACCTGAACACACTCCTCACCCTGATATGTACTGCTATCCTTCTTCAAACCTGTGATAGAAAGTTAAGCATAGAATGTTCCAAGCACGTCAATGCAAAAAAGGAGAAAAATGTGGTGCAAAAGCAGTAAAGAAAAGCAATTCCTCTAGCATGCATATTCTCTTTGCAACACTGGAGAAAAGGTAACCGTGCCTCTCGGAAGCTGACATGCACATTCTCCTTATTCTGCAACGGCAGAAGAGAAATGTGCACCTCCAGGCATCCGTCATTAAGGACAGGCCAACTCCCCAGGCTGGCGACTGTACAGACAGCCTCAGAAGGAGCTTTTAGAAATTACAGGGTTCCTCAAGAAGAAAAGAAGTCCGCCTATAAGAAATGGCCAGGCAAGCCTACAACAGTAATAGAAAGTATTACTCTTTGCACACCCTAAAAGCCCATTCCCTGATCCCCCTGGATAGATAGAAGAGGGACTATAATGCTGACAAAAATACAACTTCTGACAAGATATTTTATTTGGCTTACCTCTCCCCCAGGTCTTGCTAACACTGCTGTTTGAACGTGGAGCAATGTTAATATCAGGTAGCTGACAAACATTATTACCCAAAGTTAGAACTGCCCTAGAGGAGAGCTCCGTCTGCCAAGTGCTAACAGCTAGCAGATGCACTTGTGTCTCGGGATTCCAGCCCTGGAGTTCCGCTAGGCACCGCGCTGTTCCCTCACTGTACTGCCCGGAGCTCCGAGCTCAGCCTCTGCTCTGGAGAAAACTGGTAAGCTGATCTCTTCATGTAATAACTTCTCCCGGCTGGGGGAGGGGACAGGAGCCAGCTGGGAGCTGGGGGGCTGCCTTTAACAGAAAGCAGAAAGGGGAGGGACAGAACTGATCAATGTGGAGTTCTGCATCTGGTCTCATTCATGAAAAGGCTCCAAGGTAAGCACTCCACATGCAGGGGGACGACCCCTGCTTCATCAACTGAGGCAGGCAGGAGGCAGTGAGCTGCAGCAGAATGAGCTCCAGACTGGGAGCTGGGAGACCGGGGGCCTTCTCAGTCCAGGATCTGCTGCCAACAAGCTGTGTGTGCCCGGATAAACTGCCAGCCTTCTCTGGACGTCAATTGGTTTTCTCACTGATACAGTCAAGGGTTGGGTGGTGACCTCTGAGTCCCCTTTTAGTTCTGATTCGATGGCTACAGAAATCCAGGCAGTCAATGGCTGCGTTCTCAAGGGCAGCCTTGAAGGGGAAGGAAGTCACAGGGTGCTGTGTGTCTATGTGCTGAGTGGATGGGAACTGGGCAAGCGGCTATATCCTGCTCTTTGCAGCCCCCCTAGGTCCTTGTGCCGAAGAGCTTGAGGAATTACAGCAAATGAAGTAAAAACAGATCTTAAGTAAGGTGGGAACGAGTGAAACCCAGGTGTTACCTGTGTAACTGGCGGGACACAGTGAAAAGCAGGATGGTTTTAAGGGAGAGCCTCTGAGTAGAGTCAGGTGAATCAGGGTGGGGCTTGGGGTGTGCAAAGAGTAATACGGGATCCGACCAGGGAGCAGGTGTTGCTAAAGCCTACAGTCCCTCTGAGATGCACCCTGAGTGGCCAGCTCTTGCTGTGAGGCAGCAAGGCTCATGGTTTAAAATAGGATGAGAACCCACCAAATATTAGCTTCTGTTTAGAATGGGCACAGAGAGCTGCTCTGAGGCAGATGGGGGCCACAGAGGGCAGGGTGACTGCGTGGTGCACTGGAGATGGCCTGAGCCCTGGAATCTGGCCCGAGCTCTGCACCTAACTCCCTGCGAGTCTGTGGGGGAGTGCTGAATCCCAGTCAGCCCCAGCTGCCCCACCTGTGAAGTGTGGAAAGGCCATCTGATGGTTCTGATGATTATCAACTCGGTCATCCAGGCATAAAACTTGGCATAGTTCCTGACACACAGTAAGTGCTAAAGATGTCGGCGTTCTCTTTGATCTGAATAAATATCGGCACCCAGTCCCGGACAGTAAATTAGTAAACACTTGAAAAGCCTCAGGTCGTGGGCATTTTCCTGCATTAATGAGGAAACTTTAAACCAAACTGCAGTTCGTTGCCATCTCAGAACGTTTATTATCACCAGTCACATGACAGTTTAGTAGCGGCGAGCTATTTGGGGACTTGGGTGGAGGGGCTTACAATCCCTTTTCCCAGGTCTGTAAGAGACAGAAGGTATAGTGAGGGTATCTTCAGTTAGAGAAAGGGAGGAAGCGATTCCTTCTCTTCCCCCTCGTACTAGTATCAGTATTATTAGTATGATTATTCGGCTGGTCTGTTCTGGTCGGTGACTGAAGGGGCACCGAGTGGCCTCATCACAAAAGCAGGAATTATTCCAAAAAGCCAGTTCTTGAAAGTTCAGGGGTCTGTGTAGTGCAGGGCAAGGCAGTAAATATTTTTGATTTGCAGTTTCTGCGGCAATGACTCAGCTCTACGGCTGTCACACAACAGCAGCCCCAGACAAACATACAGGAAAGGCCAGGCTGTGTTTCAATAAAACTTTATTTACAGAAACAGACAGCTTGCCAGACTTGGCCACAGTTTGCCAATCTCTGGTCTAGACACTTCCCAATCACTTTTCAACCCACTGCAAACTCATTTTTGACCTCTGCTCCATTATAAGGTCTCTGGAAATGTCACCAATGGTCCCTGCGCCATGAACTATGTATAAAGGATCATTTTCAGGGCTTATCTTATTTGAGTTCTCTGCAGTATTAACCAGCGTGGTTTTTCATATTGTGGTGAAATATATACACATAAAATTTACCATTTTAATGATTTTTAAGTGTACAGTTCAGTGGCATTAAGTATATTCACAATGTTGTGTCACCATTGCCACTAATCACTTCCAGAACTTTTTCATCATCCCAAAGAGAAACTCTGTATTGATTAAATAATAACGCCCCATTCCTCCTCCTCCCAACTCCCAGGAACCTCCATTCAATGCTCTGTTTCTCTGACTTTGCCGATCCTAGGTTCCTCATATATGTGGAATCACACAATATTTGTCCTTTTATGCTGGGCTTGCTACACTTAGCATGATGTTTTCAAGCTTCATCCATGTGGTAGCACGTATCAGAACTTCATTCCTTGTAAAGACTAACATCCCACGTGATGGATATACCACATTTGTTCATCCCTTCATTGGCTGATGGATACTTAAATCGTCTCCCCCTTTTGGCTTTCGTGGATAAGGCTGCTATGAACACGAGTATATAAGTATCTGGTTGAATCCTTGCCTTCAATTCTGTTGAGTTTATACTGAAGAGTGGAATTGCTTGATCACATGGTCAGTCCATGTTTAGCAAGCTGCTTTTCACAGCAGTGGCATCACCAATGTACGAAGGTTCTAGTTTCTCCACATCCTTGCTAACTTCTTATTTCCCACTTTTTTGGTAATAGCCATTTTAAGGGGTGTGAAGTACATACCCTTCTTTATGAGCCACCCTTAGCTTTCAGAGCAATACTCTCTAGTTTTCCTTTGCCTCCAATTAGCCAACATTCTTTGAGTGCTATGAGCCCAGTACTAGCCTAAGAGCTCTACACACAGTGTCTCATATGATCCTGACACCAGCCTGATGAATGAACTTGCCCCAATTCACATAGAGGGTAGGTGGCAAAGCTAGTATTCTGGGCCCAGCAGCTTTCTTCTAGAACTCAGCTCTTCATCTTGCACTGTCACCACTTCTCTGGACATTCTCTAGTCTCCTTGCCACCTACTGGGCCTAGTCCCCGAATGCCTGCGTGATCGGCCCTCTCTTTGCTGTATCCTTTCTTCTTGGGCCATCTTGTCATCTCCCTGGTCTCCACCACCCATTAAATGCCAACGACTCTCCACAACAGTCTCTAGCCAGCTTTTCCTCCTGACCTGTTGGCCCATCTATCTAGTTACCTAATGGATACTTGGATCTCTCACATGCACTCTAAACTGAACAGGTCTAAAATGGAACCAGTGTTTCCCTGAAGCCTGTTCTTCCTCCTGTTCACTCCATCCGAATGAATCACATCATGACCCTTCTCATTCCCAGAGGGTGGACACTGGGTGTTCTCTTGAGTCCTTCTACTCCCCGGCTTCCTTATCCAAACCACCACCAGGCCCGACTGAGTTTCCCCAGAGATCTCCTCAGTCTGTCCGTGGCCTCCGATGCCTGCTGCCCCGGGCCCCACTTTTTGCAGCGGGACCTTGTTCTGGCCTTTTCCCCTTCCAGTCTTCTCTCTCACCACAACGGCTGGGGCTGCTTGCAATATGAATCTATCACGTCACATCCCTGACTCTTTTTTTCTAACTTTTTATTTCTAAATAATTTTATACTATAGAGTAGTTGTAAAGATAGCTCAGTGGGTCATGGTATATTTTCACCCACTGGTGCCTGATGTTAACATCTTAAATAGCTGTGGTGCATTTAGGGGAACTAAGATGCTAACATTGATACTACAGTATTAACAAAAATAAAGACTTGATTCATATTTCCCCAGTTTTTCTCCAAATGTCCTTTTTCTGTTCCAGGACCCAGTCCAGGAGACCACATTGCATTTAGTCAACCCATCTCCTTAGCATCTTCTGGTGTGCGACAGTTGCTCAGCATTTCTTTGTTTTCTGTGACCTTCACACTTGAAGAATACCGGTTAAGAATTTTGTAGAATGTCCGTCAATTTGGGTTTATGTGATATTTTCTCATGTCTAGCCTGGGGTTATGGGTTTGGGCGAAGAAAAGGAGAGAAGTGCCCTTCTCACCACACGTGTTAGGGTGCCCCATATGAACACGACATTACTGGGGATGTTGACCTTCACCATCTGGCTCCCGAGGTGGTGTCTGCCAGGTGTGTTCACTGTAGTTAATATGTTTCCTTTTCCAAACCATACTCATTACAAATGGGTCGTTAAGTCCAGTGGAATTAAGCTCCACTTCCTGGAGGGGGAATATCAAAGAATATTTGGACATATGCTACAACAACAAAATAATTAATATATATTTTATGGGAGATACTTTGAGGCTATGCAAATATCCTGTTTCTCAAAGTTCTGCAAATAATTTGAATATTCATCAGTAGATTTTTGCCTGCAGCAATTATTACCGCAGTACTCTAAATGGTGATTTTCTGTTTCCCTCATGGCTTCTACATGAATTCTACTAATCAGAATTCATCGCTATGGAAGATTTGTCCCTCCTCCCCCATTAATTTATTAATTCAATCATATATTTATTCTTCCTTGCTTTTAAAAATCTTTTGATGACTCTCCATTACAGAAGAAGTCCAAACTCCTTAATATGACACTTGCAAGGCTGTTTGCAATCTGGTCTCTTCCTGCCCCTCCAGCCTCCTCCCCTCTCTCCTGCTGACACACATGTCACTCTGCAGGCATCTTCAGCCACAAGAAATTCCATGTGTCCTTGTGCCCCATGCCTTCCTTCATGCTGGTTCCTTTCTCTAGCATGTCATTTCCCTGTCATCACTGGGTTAGCTCCTGTTACTCTGTCTCTTTGAAAACTCAGCTCAAATAGTTTATAAGCACCAAATATTGAAATGGATCAAAATTCCCATTGATTAAAGACTAAGTGAGTAATTTGAGACATTCATAAAATGAGATACTCTGTAGTAGAATAAATAAATAAGCGAATGAAAAAAAATGAATAAAAGAAAACAATTGGGCTTGCTTCCTAAGTGATGATATGAAACATCTCCATGATCTATCATTGAGTGAAAAAAAGATACACAATGATGTGATCACTGCCCTACTGTTTGCACATATGTGTGTTTGATCGCTTGTATACATGGCAACTATCTGCGGAATAACACACTGGAGGCTAGCAACCACGGCTGCTTCTAGGGAGGGGAACTCAGTAGCTTCAGGGCAGCACTGGGAGGGAGACAGAACTATAGAGTCACGTAGTCACATGTGGCTACTGAGCACTGGGAACATGGCTATTCCAAATTGCTATAAGTTATCATGTAAAATACATGCGGTAACAATTCAAAACCTTGGTACAAAAAGAAAATACTGTAAAGTATTTCAGTAATAAGTTTTTATGCTGATTAGATGTTGAAATGATCATTTTATATATGCGGTTAAATAAAATGTAGTATTAATGGGAATTTCACTTCATTTTACTTTTTAAAACTGTGGCTACTATAAAAATTTGAAATCACATCATATTTCTATTGCATGGCACTTGTATAATCCTTTTCATACTTACTGAATGGTCCAACATGTGAATGGCTGCTATTCAAAAAGTAGATAAAAATAAAATCACAGTGATAATAACAGTTAATAATAGAAATAAAGGAATATACACAGAAATCCCCCTCTTCCAATGATTCACTTAGATGCCATCTTTTCTGGGAGTTGTGCCTTGCCAGGCCCCCCCGGTCTTTGTCCCCTCACATCCTCTGATTACCTCCGGTGCAATATTTATTAAGCTGTACTGTAATTGTGAACTAATGCGTCAACCTTCATCAATAGAGAGCACGTCCTTGATGACAGGAGATGCATCCCTCTGCGATCCCGGGGCTTGGCACATAGGCAGCCTCACCCAGCGTGTGCTGAGTCTGGGAATGAATGCAAGGGAGTGTCCTACACACTCTCGTCTGCTTGAGACTGGGGGAGAGGGCTTCTGAGGGTGCCTCTTAGACTCCACGAAATGGAACATGAAAAGGAGAAATTCCCAGAAGGTATATCTCTTCAGGAAATGCCAACAATTTTCAACCTAACTTTTGGGTTACCGAGATAGGAAAAAAGTGTGTGTGTGTGTGTGTGTGTGTGTGTGTGTGTGTGTGTGTGTGTAAGAAATGTGACATCAAAAAATAGGGAAAACAAATGTTTTCCTAAGACGGCACATTTCACGTAAAATATGATCATGTACTTTTGTCTTAGTAACAAAGAAGAGTAAACCCACAGCAGATAGCTCCTCTAAGGCTATTTTATTTACCATAAAGAATGTCATCCTTTTGTGAAGGGAGAAGTAAGATGCGGGCTTCTCCACGTAAAGCTTGTAGGGTTAAACTGTTCAAACTATGTTTATTTCTTTAAATATGCTGCACTGTGCGGAATGGGTGGAAAAAGTCTGTCAAGAAGTTGGCTGTAGGTCCAGGAGCAGAACAGGTGTTAGTAATTAACTCTGCTTTTGCGTGGACCAAGGAGTCACTAAATAGCCAAGGAAGTGGAAATGAGGAAGGCAAAGGGGAGTTCTCTGCTCCATTCCCCTTAAACATAAGGAAGACCATGAGAATGTACAGCACAGGGAGTCACCACATCCTTGAGAGGGGGTCGAAGCCTGGCAGCCTGAAAGCAGGGCTGTGCTCCTTGGCTCACAATTCAGTAGGGCCAGGAGCAGGGCCAGAGACATGGGCAGGGACATGGTCATGACAAGCGCACAGGGCAGGCTCACCGGGGCATCAGGTCAGGGAAGCAAGCATGAGGACCATTCTCAGGCTGACCACATTCTTTATTTCAAGCATTTCAAACCGGGGTTCTCAATTTGTGGTCCCTGGATCAGCACCGTCAGCATCACCAGGGAACTTGTTAGCGATGCAGATATTGGGCCCACCCCAGACCTATGAAATCAGAAACTCTGGAGGTGGGCCCACTAAAATTTGAGAACTGCTGTTCTAAATAACAGTTCTGTGTCTAGTAACCCTTAATTCAAATTGTATAACTTGGAAGTGTTATTTTATGAAACTTATTTTCGTAGAAAAGGTGACTCTCTGATATTAAAACCGCATAAAGCTATAATTACAACAGTGGCAAATACTACCAGTGTAGGATAGACACTATTTGTATAACTAAACATGGAAAAGGACTTAGTGTGCAGTCAATGAGTCACTTCAAATCTGCAAAGAAAGGATGGAAAAGGGTTAGGAATCTAGTGAAAGACTTGGAAAGTAAATAAAGTTCTTTCCCTAATTTAAACATATGCCAAAAATAAACTGCAGGTAGATTAAAGACGTTAATGCAAATAATAGAAGTATAAACGCAGTAAAAGAAAATAGGTCAATATTTCTATATTCTTGGAGTGGAGAAGGACTTTTAACATAGCTCTCACAAAGACAGAAATCAGAAAAGATTTAGACATTTATATATTTAAGATTCTGTGAATCACAAACACTATAAACAAAATTAGAAGTCAAATACACGGTAGCAAATGTATTTCACTTGTTTATTTACTAAAACTATCAGTACTTATCATGTGCTGAAACCTGGCGGTATAATGATAAGAAAAGAAGACCCCATTCCTATCTTTATGGAGCTGTCTGGTGTAGGAAGCCAAAATTACTGAAACCCAACAAGTAAATTTAAAACTACAATGTCAAAAAGAATGCAAAGAAAAGATATGTGGTGACATAAGAAGCTTTCCTGCATGAGGGAGATTGGCTGTGGTAAAGGAACCATGGCTTTCATGAGGACCTGAGAGAAAGCAGGTGTGGACGGATAGAGAATGAGAAAGGGGGAGCACAGCATCGGATTAGGCTGAAGACAAAGGGAGAGTCCAAGATCAAGAGTTCTGTCCTGTTCCTAATGAGAAACTCTTTTAAGGACAGGGGCAGCAGCCATATGACTCGATTTGCATTTTGCAAAGGCTACTCTGTTTAATGAAAAAGACTGGAGAGAGAGGAGGGTGGAGACTGGGAAACCAATAAGCAGATTATGATCACAGCTGAGATGAAAAGAGATAAGGGCTTACACAGGATGGGGAAAGGAAGTGAATAATGTCACACATAATTTACAACATAGATAATGGAGAAAGGTTTGTGTCCATAATATATTTTTAGAAACCCCACAAATCAGGTAATGACAATTAGGGAGTTGCTGTATTTACTATGGTATATCCAAAAAGTGAAATCCTGTCCAATCATTTAATGTCTTTTTTATTGATATGGGTACATTTGGATGTTACATTATTTTAAGACAAATGCAAGAAGTCTTTTCAACAAATAGTGCTGGGGTAACTGGATATCCACATGCAGAAGAGTAAAACTGGACCTCTACTTTGCACCACATACAAAAATGAACTTTAAACGGATCGTAGACTGTGTCAGGCAGAATAATGGCCCCCCAAAGATGTTCATGTTTTAATCCTCAGAACATGTGTATATGGCAAAGGGGAATCAAAACAGTGAGTGGAATTAATGTGGCTAATCAGATGACTTTAAAAGATTATCTTGGAAAATCCAGGTGGGCCCGAAGTAACCACAAGGGTTCTTAAACATGGAAGAACAAGGGAGAAGTTGAAGTAATTTGATGTGAGAAGAACTCAACTGGCCATGACTGCCGGCTTTGAGGATGAAAGGGGACCATGAGTCAAGGAATGGGGGCAGCCTCCAGAGCAGGGTTGTCCAACCTTTTGGCTTCTCTGGGCCACACTGGAAGAATTGTCTTGGGCCACACCTAAAATACACTAACACCAACGATAGCTGATGAGCTAAAAAGAAAATGTCACAAAAAATCTCATATTGTTTTAAGAAAGTTTACAAATTTATGTTGGGCCGCATTCAAAGCCATCCTGGCCCGCCGGTGGCCTGCGGGCCATGGGTTGGACGAGCTTGATCTAGAAGCTGACAGAGGCAAGGAGACAGGGCTTCCACCTTAGAGCCTCCACAAAAGTGAAGCCTTGCCGACACCTTGACTTTAGCCTAGTGAAAACCATTTCTGACATCTGACCTATAGAACTCTTAGAAACTCAGTTTGTGTTAATTTAAGCTATTGTATGCTAAACTGTTATGGCACCCATACAATACTAATATGAAACTATACATCTTCTAGAAGAAAACACAGGAGTAACTCCATGGCTTTGGGGTAGGTGACCGTTTCTAACATGTGACACCAAAAGCACAAGTAACAAAGGAAAAAAATAAATAAATAAATGGGACTTAATCAAAATTAAAGACCTGTGTACTGCTAATGCCAGCATCAAGTAAATGAAAAGACAACCCACAGAATGGGAGAAAATATTTACAAATCACATGTTGGATAAGGGATTTGCATCTAGAATATACTAAAAACCCTTACAACTTTATAATAAAAATACAAATGACTCAATTGAAAAGTAGGCAAAGTATTTGAATAGACATTTCTCCAAAAGAGGTAGACAGATAGCCAGTAAGCTCATGAAAAGATGCTCAACATCATTAGTCATTAGCGGAATGCAAACCAACGCCAAAATAAGATACTTACTTCATACCCACTGACCAAAAAAACAAATGATAACACACATTGGTGAGGATGTGAAGAAATAGGAATCCTTGTACAGTACTGGTGGTAATGTAAAAGGGCATGCCGATTTGGAAAAGAGCCTGGGAGTTACCTCACAAAGTTAAACATAGAGTTACCACGTGACCCAACAATTCTAATCCTAGGTATACTATACCCAAGAGAAATGAAAACATATGTTCACCTAAAAACTTGTTCCTGGATGCTCACAGCCACATTATTCATAATAGCCAACAAATGGAAACAGCTCACCTGAATAATGGATAAATAAAATGTGGTATCCCCATACAATGGAATATTATTTGGCAATAAAGAGAAATGAAGTGCTGATGCTAAAACATGGTAACTCTTGAAAATATTATGCTAAGTAAAAGAAGCTAGTCAGAAAAGACTACTTTCTTAAGTGGTTCCATTTATATCAGATGTCCAGGAAAGGCAAATTTATAGAGAGAGAAAGTAGACTCGCCATTTCCAAGGCCTGAGGAATATGAAGAGAAATGGGGAGTGACTGCTAATGGGGACAGGCTTTCTTTTTGGGGTGATGAAATGTCTAAAAATTAGATTGTGGTGATGGTTAGACAACTCTGAATATTCTATACATATATGACATTTTACCCTTTAAACGGGTGAATAGTATATGTGAATTATCTCTTCATACAATTGTTTTTTTGAAAGTAGGCCATGAAATGGCATCTTTAATATAATTCTATTTTGGGTAAACATAAAAAGTGATTATCACAATCTTGTTTTTAAAATTTTATTCTTTTTTTTTTACAATGAGCAGCAGGAAAATGTAATAAGAAAATGCAATTATTTTTATTTGGAAAAAATGGCGACTATAAAGAGTAAAAATGGGAAAGACCATGAATAGTCAGTTCACAAGTGAAGATATACAAATGCAATATGAAAAAATTAACTTCAGTGGTAACTGTAGAATTACGAAACCGAGTAACATGGTGCTGTGTTCACCTCATACACGGGAAAACAGTCTTTACGAATGATAAATACCCATTATTGGCAAGACTTCAGTCTGACACAGGGCTGGTGGGATGTAAATCAGAACAGATGCTTTAAGAACTGAGCTTCTCAAGCTTGAATGTGTGCACACACATCAGCTGGCCTCCCCCGTGAAGAGCCCCCCAACTTACTTCTTACCCTTTCCTCCTTCAATCCCACCCGGTTCTTTCATTTTAACTTCGCCCAGTCTTTACCTTGCACCTCCCTCTCCTCCCAGCAAAGGAGCTGAGCTGGCAGAAGTGAAGCAGCGTATGCGGAAGCAGGAAGTTTTGACTTCTGTTAACCTCAACTTGCTGGAACCAGCAGCAACCTTGGCGCTGACTTTACTGGACCCTGAGCTGCTGAAACAGCATCTGAAAGGTGGGGGGCCCGGTGGGGGTGTCTGCTCTGCTGGGGTGCTCACCAGCTCGCACACAGAACATGTTCATATTCTCATAGCCTTCAAAAAACACAGGTTTGAACTGCACAGGTCCACTTATACCTGTACTTTTTTTTCAATAAATACTGTAAATGTACTTTCTCTTCCCTATGGTTTTCTTACTCTTTTCTCTAGCTTACTTCAGTGTAAGAATACAGCATATGATACACGTAACGTACAAAATATATGTTATATGACTGTTTATGTTATCAGTAAGGCTTCTGGTGAACAGTAGGCTATTAGTAACTCAGTATGGGGGGAGTCAAAAGTTATACTCACATTTTCAACTGTGCAGGAGCGAACCCCTGACTCCTGCATTACTCAAAGGTCAACTGTAATTTCTACCAGCAGTGTTTTAATTTCTTGTCCCCATAAAAAAGATCTGAAGACGATAACTTGAAGGCTGCAGCTACCAGTAAAAGTGGCAAGAAGTCAATACAGTGTGTAACACTAATGCCATTTCTAGAAGCCCTGCTATCTAGCACCAGTCGATGTTGGGCTGAACACGCAAAGAAGAGAAGTCTCTGAGGAGGGTGATTTCTGCTGCTAAGCATAATTTCAAAGCAAAATCTGGTAAACCGTATCATTAAGAAAGAGGTCAAGCTTCAATAGTTATTGTAGTTGTTGTGTGTATTAATATATCTTGTGCCAGACATTAGGCCGGGGGTAGATATGATCCCCATTTAAGTCTCAAATCCTGTGAATTAAGTGTCCCTCATGTTATGGTTGATGAAGCTGAAGACTAGGAGAGGTGCAATCATTTCAGCATAGTACTTGCCTTAAGAAAACATAACATGTAGAGTACTTTAGAAATTTTTAGTTTTCTAATGTATGAATTTCTAATAATTTAGAGAAAAAATTACGTTTATTTCTCCTGTATTGAGCTCTCCCTTTCCAACACAGAAACTGGTGTCAGGAATGTTTAATTTAAAACATAGATTGGTGCAAACATAATTGCAGTTTTTGCATTATTGAAATTTGCCATTTGATAATCGGAAAACATTCTTAAATAAATGTGGTTAAGTTATATATCATTTTAATGCACATTTCTTGCTTTACGTTTTTTTTTTGCTAATGACGTATTACTTGCTCTTTATTTTAGACTATGGAAATGGTGTCAGATACAAAGCAAATTTGGGTGATTTTCTTATTCAAGCTCAAAATGGGTCATAAAACAGCAGAGACAACTCACAACATCAACAACGCATTTGGCCCAGGAACTGCTGACAAATGTACAGTGCAGTGGTGGTTCAAGAAGTTTTGTGAAGAAGACAAGAGGCTTGAAGATGAGGAGCATAGTGACTGGCCACCAGAAGTTGACAACAACCAATGGAGCACCATCATTGAAGCTGATCCTCATACGACTACAGGAGAAGTTGCCGAAGAACTCAATGTCTACCATTCTACAGTCATTCAGCATTTGAAGCAAATTGGAAAGGTGAAAAAGCTCAATAAGTGGTGCCTCATGAATTGACCAGAAATAAAAAAAAAATCAACACTTTGAAGTGTCTTCTCTTATTCTAAGCAACAACAACAAACCATTTCTCAGATCGTGCAATGAAAAGTGGATTTTATAAGACAACAGGTGACGACAAGCTCAGTGGTTGGACCGAGAAGAAGCTCCAAAGCACTTCCAAAAGCCAAACTTCCACCACGGTCACTGTTTGGTGGTCTGCTGCTGGTCTGATCCACTACAGCTTTCTGAATCCCACTGAAACCATTACATCTGAGAAGTGTGCTCAGCAAATTAACGAGATGCACAGTAAACTGCATTGCCTGCAGCTGGCATTGGTCAACAGAAAGGGTTCAATTCTTCTTCACGACAACGCCTGACCGCATGTCACACACCCAATGCTTCAAAAGTTGAATGAATTGGGCTGCGAAGTTTTGCCTCATCCGCCATATTCACCTGACCTGTCGCCAACCGACTACCACTTCTTCAAGCACCTCGACAACTTTTTGCAGGGAAAACGCTTCTACAACTAGCAGATTTTTACCTACAGGAATACACAAACTTACTTCTCATTGGCAAAAATGTGTTGATTGTAATGGTTCCTAGTTTGATTACTAAAAGTGTGTTTGAGCCTAGCTGTAATGACTTAAAATTCATAGCCCAAACCCGCAGTTACTTTTGCACCAACCTAATTGTAGTTAACCCTTGGCTTTCAGCTGAAACGGTCACGAAAAAATCAAATAGATAATCTTGCTGACAGAAAACCTTGTTCTGTATTTCTAATGGTCAATATACACAGTATATTTAGAATAGATAGACCATATCATTAGTTTTTAAGCAATTCTGAAATGTGCCTTCCCACAGTAACAAAATATAAAATGGTGCTGTCATGCTCAGAAGAATGCCATGTGCCATCATAAGGGAAATGTTTTTAAAACTCATCTTGTTTCCCCAAGTTTATTCTTTAAGGTAATGCTTACTGCTGGAACAGGTAAACCTGGAGGTTTTAATGGCTTAATACAAAGAGAGCTTCCTTCTCATTTGGGTGAAGTCCAGATGGTGGGGCAGCTGGGGCAGGTGGGGCTCTGCTCTACATGGCCACGTAGGGACCAGGCTTCCAGAGGTTCTGCCACTCCAACGCACTGCTTCCAGGGTTTCCCTGGCCCCTGATATCCACCCGGCAGAGGGGGAGGGGAGGAAGTGGATGACAGCAAGGACAAGTGTACCTCCAACTGGCCATATGTAACCTCAAGAAGGCTGGGAAAGAAGACCTAACTGTCAGCCCGGAAAGAGGCACACGATTGGCCGACAACACGGCAGTCTGCTACGGGGGCTTCTGAAGGGGCCCGTTCAGCGCTGTTACCTGTGATGTGTGCTTGTAGTAAGGTGACCACAGATAACCCAGACTTACTCCTTTACTGTCTCTGAGGCCTAAATGTCTGCTGTATATTCAGATTGTCCTCCTGCCCCTTCTTCATCTAAGTCCAGACAAAACATCTGATGAATTCACTAAAGAAGCACGTCTCATCAGCCCCATCGTTTGGTGTGCAGATATTTCAGTTTCAGACACAGAGGCTGCAGCCCCGTGAGAGGTACTGCTGACATTATCGGGTGCAGAGAGACAGGAAAACCAAGATTTATTGAGTGCCTACTCTAAGCTGGTGTTTGATAGACATGATCTGATTTAATTCTAATAACCATGGAGGAAGGGGTTTTATTTCCACCTCTATTTTCCAGATGAAAGGGCTGAGGCTCACAGAATTAGACAATACTGCCCAGGTCACAGTAATAGTAAAAAGTGGCCCCTGGTCTGGGTGTTGTCCAAGTCCGCGTACTTTCCACTACAGTACCGCCTCCCACAGAGCAAGCCAAGGGCTCTTAAGTGACAAGGGGTGGGTGTCCAGGAATGGGACGGTCCTGATCACGCCCTCCATGGCAGCTCCTGACCTTCTTAAGGGCCATGACTCTCAGAGAGTCAAGAAGCCCTGTCTGTCATGGAAATACCCGCGACACTTGGTTAAGAACACTCGCCTCTAGTCCTTATCACCAACCCTGGCAATGTAGGGGGGAGTCAGGAGGGGAAGATTCCAAGTTAGCTGGCCAACGTGTTCAACCTCTGTGGTTTCCAGCAACAATCCCTTTGGAAAGTTGGTCATCTGCCCAAGAGCAAGCGATCTGGAGGCACTCTGCGGTCTTTCTTCCCCAAGGCAATTTTCCTAGGCTCACACCTAGGATGTATCCGGAAAGATATTACAGTATAAATGGAAACATGGGAGGAAATCAACACAATCTGAATGTCATGAAGAAAAGACCCTCCAAAAATCCAAATCAAGGATTGTAAACATGAACCAAAATGTGTGTGGGGTACGTGTGTATATCAGCCTAAACGATGCTACTGGGACTGTAACAGTCGTTTGCAACCTTTCGTGTGTATGTACAGTTTCAATTACTCACATTTTTAGCTGTACCTTTGAAGGGCTTGAAAGGTGAACACTGATTATGGAAGAGAAAACTTCAGGGAGTTCCAAGGACTCTTACAGTTGTCACATTATTCTCTTCTGTTGCTCTCCATTTGAGAAGGATTGTTTACTTTCCTGACCATATGCTTTTCTATATTCATGAGAAGTGTTTGTGTAGTTCAATAAACAGCCATTTTTCATATATGCTAACTTGAGGTGATGCTGTGCCTCTAATCTCAAGGCACAGAAAATTGTGATTCATTCTGTGTCACGTCCCAGTTTAACCACCATCTGAAAGACACTATAAGAGAATCTATTCTAGGTTGAAGAAAGAATACATTTTACATCCGGATCAAAATTTGGCAGGATACCCGGTGCCACTGCTATACGATAACCCATCTCTGGCTCTAAAGCTCTGCATCACCTAATTGGAAATGTGTCACATAAAAGTCATGACATTTCACAAGTGAAGTATTCAGCTCCCTTTCACATACACAGTCCTTCATCCAGCCCATAAACATGCCAAGTGAGATTCAACATCATGTTTCAAAAGCAGCACTGAAGAAACAGTTTCTTTCAGGAACAAAAAAACCCAAACACAACTTTAAAAAAGAATCACTAACGTAAACCCAAGATTAGTGCAATGAAACTGCCAGGAATGACAGCACTTCTGTCTTTTCGGTAGACCTTGAAGTGACTGTCTCCTAACAAGAAAGAAGTAACTGGAACATAATTCTCCCTGTGCCAGTGACATGTGATTTAAGAGAGGAAGTACTGAGGGGCTCAAGACCCCTTTGCAGGGAGCCGGGAAGCTGGCTGCAAGTTTGAAGACCTTTGTATTCCCTGGAATCTAGGCTCATTTCTCTGTGGGAACCACCAGGATGTAGAGTCCATAAACGGTGATTTTAGAAGGTCCCCGAAGCAGGCAATGAATCAGAACAAAATGAAACTCAGTGTAAGTACATAGCAATTTATCGTGGCTTTGTCCCTGGTATACAGGGGAACATTCAGACATTTGCAATGAAATAGGGATGGGTTGGTGAAAACATTCTAAAATCTGATCATGTATCCAGGAACAAATGTAGCTCGCTAGGGTTAGTTCTCATTTCCTGGGCTCAATCAATTCAGCTACTATTTCCTGGGTGTCTGCAGTATGCCATGTGCAGGAAACCCCTGCGTGAATGTGCTCTAGGTCTTGAGGGAAGGAGATGGCCCTGAGTGGACCATTAGAGATGCTAAGGCTGAGCTGCAGTCTATCAGATCTCCTCCTGAGTGTTCACAGAGGACCGTGGTTTTCTGCTGCACTTATTGGACCAGTGAGAGTTCTCTGCTTCTCAAAAATCTCAACCAATTCTGACTTTTCAGCAAGATTTAGGACGTAGACGTCCGCATCTGGGTCCTGTTTCCTCTCAGTTGGAATGTTCTGTCCATGGACTGTGTTAACAGTAGTCAGTTATTTCTAACTCACTGGCTGGGAAAATATCCCACTAATACATAAAATCTTTGCATAAAGTTCTTTCTGCGTTGTAAATCTGTATAACCAACTCTTGACCTCATAGTTGGAATAAACTTATCCATGGGCTCTTTTCAACCACCATCTCCTGCCATGGCTTTGAACCCAGCCTTGACCTTGTCCGGTTCTGTGTACCCCGTTGCCTTTTGCATATTTCTACTAGTAAGTCTTCCCAACACGTGAAATCTAAAACATCTATAATTGAATTTGTAATCTGGTGGTTATGAATGTCAGGTTAACATTAGAATGCCTGAAGTCACTTTTGGGTTGCAGCACACACTAGCTATGCGTCCTTGGGCCAGTCACTTAATCCCCATGACTTCCATGTTTCCTATCCATAAAATCCTATGACTGATGGCACCTATCCCTTAGGGCTGTCGTGAGAATTCAATGAGGTATTACACGTAAAACAATGTGGCGTCTCACGTATACTAAGAGCTCAGTAAACATTGTCTCTTTTTATAATCATTGCAGAACTGATGTCTATATTCCTGTCACTGGTACATATGTTGTCTCTGTAAGGCAGGGACTGCTAAGGATCTCAGGGTCCTGGATTACTGTGGCATGGGGGTGGGGTAGGGTCAGCTGTGCTCTTGGAAGGCCCCTTTCCACACATGGAATAGGAGGGTGGAAAAGGCAGTTCTTCAGGGTATATGGGAAGGGCTCATAGCTGCTGTGCTAGTCCTGTACAGCACTCATTCCGGCATCCTTCCCCAGGCAGCACGGGGTTGTCATCCAATGGGTCAGAACCAACACAATGGTTGACACTTATGGGTTACACCTCCTCTAATGCAAAAGCTTCTGCTGTGGATAAGAAGGTACCAGAGAAAGAAGAACCCAAACCATAGGATGGTCCCACAGACTACTCAAGTCAAGGATAGCTGTGCAAGCCTCCAAGTGACTCCTGACCAACGTCGTCAGTCCCTGCGGCCATCCTTGTAAACTGGCCCTCAGCAGACCATGAACTCAGTTTGTCTTCACTCCCTCCTTTGGGCCCTCACATTTTATTTTCTCTCTCGTCTCTATGCCGGAGGGTGGGGAGCCTGAGAGCAGCATTTTTCCAGAGGTGTGTGGTTATTTGGGATAATCTAGGTAAAACAGGTCCACAGTCAAGTAAGTTTGGGGAAGACTGTCCCCCACGACCCCTGCCCCCCTTTAGAAAACCACGATATACAGAAGTGTGCCAAGGGCTTGGACAAGGGCCCTAGAAAGGAAGCCTGTCCAACCCTGTGTGACCCAGTGTTTCACAAATGTGTTTGCCTAGAGCAGCGGGGTCCAACCTTTTGGCTTCCCTGGGCCCCATTGGAAAAAGGACTGTCTCGGGCCACCCATAAACTACACTAACACTAACGATAGCTGATGAGCTTAAAAAAAAATAATAAAAGGTCGCAACAACAATCTCATAACGTTTTAAGAATTTGTGTTGGGCCGCATTCAAAGCTGTCCTGGGCTGCAGGCTGGACATGCCTGGCCTGGAGAAACGTTTCCCCCACAAATTACCTACTGACATCCCAAGGCCCAGTGTTCTACAGGACCCATTTTGGGGAAACAAGCTTTAGTGCCCAATTTAAAATTTCTCTTTCTCTATTCTCCATATACACAGTGATCAAGTCCTGGCAAATTCTTTCACCAAATGTCTCCTTGCCATCCTACTCCGTCAAACTATCTTCCTAATACGTACACGTCAGTGTCACTGTAATGGTAGAATGATGGTCCCTCCACAAGGGACCTGTGACTGTCAATGATGGAGTTTGGGGCACACTGCCCCCAAATACGGTACCTCGGCATACTGAGTACGTTAAGCGAGAGGAATGTGAGAAGGATCCCCGGTGTGGGAAGGATTCTCTGATATTCCCTGGAAGCAGGTCATAGGATGCCACCCTGAGGGGTGCCCTTCCTGTACCTGGAGGAAAGGACAACCCTTATCTCCAACACAGAGGGATGCTGAGAGGAATCTGAATGAATAGGCCTTGCTAAGTGTTCCCAGGTCACTACGCTCAGCTTATACTCCTTTCTGTCCTGTCACATGTCCCCACAGGTGTCCACTGTTCATTAAACCTGGCAGGAAGACATTCAAGTTTAACTGCTTCAGGCCTTCATTCCCTTCAAGGTTCCTGGGTCACCTAGAACTTATATGAAAGAATTTGTATGACTTTGTCTATTTTTATCTGTCTTCTGTGACGTGGGCCCCAGCCAAGAACTTAGGAGGGTGGAAGGAGTATTTTTTCCTCCCCTCCATGACCTTATTGGGACAAAGGGTCTTTGCAGATGTAACTAAATGAAGGCTCTCAAGATGAGCTCCTCCTGAATTATCCAGGTAGGCCCCAAATACAACGGCAAGCGTCCTCGTCAGAGGCCCACAGAGAGAAGAGAAGACCGTGTGAACACAGAGGCAGAGGCAGGACGATGGTGCCCCACACCCAGGAACGCTGGAGCTGGAGGAGGCCGGGAAGGCGGCTCGCCCGGAGCCTTCGGAGCGCGGGCAGCCCTGCCTACACCTCACTTTTAGGTGTGTGCTTTCCAGAGCTGTGAGGGAAGGCAGTATGTTGTTTTAAGCCATCCAGCTTGTGGTCACCGGTTTCAGCAGCCCCAGGAAACTACCACAGTGATCACGGCCTCTTTTTACTCATCTCCAAAAATGAAGCAACATGAACCGAAGCTGATTCACCCCCAAGTATGCATTCCTCGGTTCCCATCCTGTGCTGCATAACGAAGTGTGGCCATCATTGTGGTGGGACCTCCATGTGTGATACTGTAGGGCAAAAGGGCTTCCAGAAGGCTGGGCTGCCCCTGCTCCAGCTTCCTGCCTGCAGTCTCATGAAGTTGCTGGCTCTGAAGTCTCCAACTTTAGAACTTATTAGATCCTTCTTTTCACCTCCCCAATTTACTGCCACAATGCCAGCTCCCTCACTAAATAGCATTTGAAGACAGACATCCATTAAGTCTGCCACTGAAACCTTTCAGTTCCCTTTAGATCCACAAAGGTGTTAAATCACAGATACCAGAAGGCACACAGAAAGTACGTGAAGATGATGAGTTTGCTTGCCTTTGCTTGTATTTCTCTTCCTCACATTCATTCAGTCAGTCATTCAAATGTTTATTGAGCACATACTAGTAACAACCACTATCCCCAGAATTGGTTGCATTTAAGCACGAAATGCTAAATACATCTCTTACAATCAATGCACCATATTTTCTGCTTTTGCAGACACCCAGCCTCAGCCTGAAACTCCATGTTCCTTTTATTGCCACATGCCCTGGACCTCCCTCACCTCCACCCCTAACCCCATACGTTCCAAGAGAACTGTTTTTATGGATGGCTGGGGCACGCCTTGGGCTGGGGAGGCAGCCAGAGGACCGTTCTGAGTTTGCTTCTATAGTACCTCATGTCAGCTAATTTAAATAAATATTGGCTTTTAATATAAATAACAAGTACATGGTAATACTAATAACTTTGGGGAGGTTTAAAGACATAGACAAAATATACATCTAACACAGAAGATTTTATTTTAGATAGAAAAAAGGTGCTCTCCAGACCAGCCCACCCCTCCCTTAGTGAGGACACCCTTCAACCCTCTCTGATAACCCACAAACCTTGCTACTCTGACTTCCCAAATTAAGAATCTGTCACCGCAACAAGTAGGAATTTGAGGTCCGAGGCCTGGCTCTGCCACTTTCTATTGAGTGGTGCCTGGGTTCCATCTCCCCACCTTAAAGAGTATGTCGGCCTCGATGATCTGCAGAGCTCAGGTCGCTGTCACACACAGGAGTGCAGACTGTGCCAGTGACAAGGATATGGAAGTTACGTGGATGTGCTCAAGCCTTCAGGCCCCTAACGCTCAAGGAATTTGTTACACAAAGAGACGCAGACTGGCTCACCACACAGGTGGCTATACCTGCCCCTGACCAACTTCTATAATCATTCCTCCAAACAACGGACCCTTCAGAACAGGCTCTCTTTGGTAAAACAAATGAACAAATGTCTATTATTCAAGACATTTTTCTCCAAAGGAGCTCAAAGTAACATCTAGTGACAGCAAAATCTGATCCACCAGGTGAATCAAAAGAAAACAAACTGACTTCCAAGTTAATAAATCTTTTACGATGCCAATGAGTGACAGAGAGCAACCGAAGAAGCCGTCTCCTGACTCACAGCCACTTGGCAGGGCAGTTCGTGGCCCTTCCATAGCGGTCCGATTGCCTTGGAAATCTAGGTATTTTCAAGTTGGAGAAACACAGACATATGATTAAAAAGTCACTTTGCCAAGATCATGGAGCCTGAGAAAACTGAGATCAGATTATCCACCCACGTTTTTGGATAGAAATAGATGAATGTCGAAGAAATTATATTTTTAAAATGATGAAATGGATTGAATTAAGTATGAGGCCTAAAGAATCTTATTTCACTTTATTTAAATGATTTCTTCTTAAGATAGCCTGCATAATGTGTTTTCTTTTAAAATCATGGAAAACTAAAATACTTTAGTGAAATCGTCCCTAACCACTTGTTTTCTTGTTAAATTTATTGGGGTGATATTGGTTAGTAAAAATTGCATAGGTCCCAGGTGTACAATTCCACAGCACATCGTCTGTGTGTTGCGTTATGTGTTCACCACCCAGTCAGTTCTCTTTCCATCACCGTATATATGTTTGAGTCCCTGTCCCTTGTCCCCAAGCCCCCACCCCCCTTACCCTCAGGGAACCACTAAACTACTGACTGAACCACACCACTTGTCTTGTTGTGGGGGAGGAGAGTGGGGAAGCAGACACAGCTTTTCAGGTGTTTATGAAGTGGAATTGAAAAGGAGAGATGTATTATTTTAGTGTCAATTTTAGACTTAGTAGGAAAAGACAAGTAAGTAAAGCAGTAATTTCTTTCTATTTACATCAACTTTCCTCTCCCACTCTTGCCCACTCAAGTCCGTCACCTTTAGGCTGCTCCCGGAATCGGAGAATTGGTCTACCTGACACATTCAAAATCAGTGTGGTCGTGGAAGACCTTGGCTGTTCACTCCCAATATCTCTCTTCCAATTGTCTGTTGCTAAATTCACTCATTCTTTTTGGGTTTACAGGTACTGCTCGGGAAGCATGCCCCTCAACCCCACATATGCATGTTCCTCATTTGTAGCAGAGTAGTTCAGGATTTATCTTTGGTACCAAATCATCAGGGTTCAAATCTCAAGTCCACACCTCACTGTAACTTCGGGCAAGTTATGTAACACCTCTAGAGCTCAGTTCGTCCATCAGCAAAAGGGGGGCAAGAATGGTAGCTGTATTGTAAGACTGTTGTGTTTATTGAAGGGATGATATGTCAAGTGCTCCGCATAGAACCTGATGCATCCTAAGTGCTTAATGAATCATAGTAAATGATTATTATCTCCAAATGAGAGTCATGGTAAAACATCCCAGAACACGTAAATACGAGCATTCTCTCGACCCAAGATCGGTGGGAAAAAAGATGTCCAGACACCGTATGTTTAGATGAAACTGCCTTCCCCCCACCGGATGCCTAAGAAAATGATCCCAGGAGGGGGCCCTGCTCACCTTGTGGGTCCTTCCCACCCACAGAAGCTGCAGCAAAGAGAAGGCGCTCCCAGTTTGCACTGATCTGGAACCTTCTTCTGTTGTCAGCCAGGGCAAATGGCCTCATGGAAAAACTTGTTTACCTTTGTCACCACCTTGCAGATCACCTTTGTCATCTGAGTCTCATCTCCAGAGCAGCCTACCCCTCCCTTAGTGAGGTTACTCTTCAACCCTCTCTGACAACCCTTAAGCCTTACTACTTTGACTTCCAAAATTAAGAACCTGTCATCCTAGCCACATCCCTTAGGAGCTGCAAGTTTCTTAATTCTTCTGGATCGCAGTTTCCTGTGTAAAATGGGGCTAATAGCAATATCTACAGTTTAGGATTACTGAGAGGACTAAAGAAGTTATTCCAAGAAAAGCACTTAGAATACTGTTAGACACATAGTGCATGCTCAGTAAAACTAGCTGTTACTATGATTTGCCACCCCTATCTCTGAAACAAACTTTCTATAGCTTCACCTTTTTTGTTTTTTGAATATTCTCTTCCCTTCAACCCACTAACTGGACCTGGTTGGCCCCCGAGGCTCCCTCCTCACATTTCAAATATCTTAGGGCCTGGATGGAGGTAGGAGTAAACACTCTCTTGTCTCCAACCCCTTTGCTGTTTCCAAAGCACTATCCTTCTTATTAAAAACCCTCCAGCCCCTCCGAAGTTCATGTTCTTCTAACCATTTCCCCCACTTCCTGATTTGCTCCTGTATCCGTTATTCCCCACGCAGTAACCAGAGTGAGCTTTTAAAAAACTTAATTGAGATCATATGCCTCTTCCACTTAGAACCTTTCTGTGGCATCCTGTTATACTTGGAACAAAACCCAAAGCCTGTCTACATGTCTGACCTTATGATATATCACTCACCTGCACAGGATACATAGTAAAATTGGCCTTTTTGCTGTTCCTGAAACACATGGCACTCACTCTCACCCCAGGGCCTTTGCACTTGCTGTTTATACTGCCCTCAACACCTGCATTCTGGATCCTTCCTATCATTCGTGTCTGAGTTCAAAAGCCATCTTCTTAGAAAATCCTTCCAAAAGCTCCCAACACAAGAAGCCATATTCACCATCACTACTCCATTTACTGTTCTTATGGCATCATTGACATCTGAAATAATCTAGATTTCTCTTTAACTTACTTTCTTTTTTCTGTTTTTCTTCTCTAGTATATAAGCTCCGTAAGATCAGGTATCTCTCCTTTAATATTTATTGTACACCTCCTGTGCTTAGAACAGCGCCTGGCCCACAGTTAATACTTCATGAAAAAACAGAACTATGGGGTCCAAAGCCCACACAGCCCTCGCATTGGACAGGCTGGGTTTGAATCTGAGCTCTGCCACTAATTGGTTGTGTGACGTTTGTGAAGTTATTTACTGCACTCAGTCGCAAATTCCTCAAACTAAAATATGGGGGAGCAGGGGTCCACACCATCAGGGTTGCGAGGAGGATGGATGAGATTGCATCCATAGCACCTAATACACTGCTAGGCACACTCCAAGCTTTCAACCAAGAGTTGTTATAGCTCCAGAGGACAACACAGACCTTAAATTTTAATAAAATGAAGGTTAGTTAAACTTGAATCTGTTTTTCCTTTTCAGAGAGTGGAGCTGTATAGAACCTAGCCAGAAGGATGTTTCTACCACTCCCACCCAGGTAGGGACTTCCCATCTTGGATAAATGCCTCCCTTTGTCTGAGAAAGAGAGCAGATCATCACATCACTTTACTGAGAATAAACGATCCCATATTTAAGGTTTTAAAGCTGACAGATGAAGGAGCCCAAGGTATCATAACTTCTTGTATGAATTAGCAAGAGGACTTAAATTTTCCATAGCCTAATTGAATGCATGTAGAATGGGGTAAAAAGAGAGAGAGAGAGAGAGAAAGAGAGAGACAGAAGAAAAATAACATATTTCCTCATAAGGAATAAATAAGGGAAAATTTATTCTTTGTCTTCCTCAGGAAGGGTCTATTTTGTGCAATCAAACAACACATATGTTCCCCAGTGCATCCCGCCCTTCTGAGAGCTCTTGGACCCAACTTTCCTGTCTGGGGTCTCTGGATAGTTAAAATAAGGAGAAGGAAGTCTGATTTGTTTTTACTCCTCAACATCTGTGGCCAACAGACAAGGCATACATATGTCTACGCAGTGATTCCCTCCCACTGGGAATCCTCTAGAAGCTTTCCAAGCCCTAGCAGTGGAGTTTTTTATTTTCAAAGAGGTTGCATCAAGCCTTCTAGGCAATTCTCAGTAAAGGTAACCAATGCCACGCGGGGAGTTTGGGGCCCTAGTCCACGGGCCTGAAGAGATGTGGATAAAAAATTCTCTTGCTCTTTTAAAGGGGGCCTGGATGAGGACTAGTGTAAGGTGAGCAGTTCGGTATGGTTCCATCCTGAGGGGCAGGCAGGGGTGTGAGAAGGAAACAGCTCAGTCACAGGCATGCTGACACTGAGGTGACCGTGGGACTTCCAAGTGGAGACGCTCGCTGGGCAGGTGACCACATCTCTATGCAATTCTGCTAGGGGTCATCCCTCACTCTTGTTACAGCGGGGACAATCCTTTGGTCCAACAGCATTGTAGCTGAAGAGTAACTTGTAATATGAAATTCAAGTTTCCTCAGATTTTCAATCAGGGAGATTGCTGGTTGGGAACATGAAAGGAACAGAGGGAGAAGGGGAAAGAGAGGACTAAGAAAAAGGATGAAGGCCAGGCTAGGACACACAGAGGTGTAGCAAGAGGCAGGAGCGGGAAAGCAGACACACACAGACAGAAGCGATGGGTCAGGGAGAGAGACGGGAGGCCGGGGTGGTGCGGGTGGAGGGGCTGACAGGGCTGCAGGAGCCGGACCTGTCACTCAAGTCCGAATGCTTCTACTTGCCTGGCTGCTGACGTGGATGATGGTCGCTGGGATAAACTATTACCAGACGCTTTTGCGAGCACTTCCTAAATTAATCACTGTACAGTTTTTTGGGTAACCTGACCATATATTAGTTCATCTCCTGCCTGTGACAGCAGTCGAACAGACAGAGCCGCGAGCACAACTTGCTGTGGGGAGAGCCTGCTGTCTGTCCGCACTGCCCAGCATGACAGCCACCGGCCCCCGCGGCTGCTGTGCACTGAAAAGGTGGGTGATTCAACCGAGAAACTGAATTTTAAATTTTATTTAATGTCAATGCATGTCTCAGATAATCCCAGGTATAGCACAGGGGTAAAAGTGAGCTATAGTATATAGAATACAAATGAACAGATAAAAGTTTAATAGCTATGTAATTATTTTAAGGTATATTAGATAACTATAACTGGTACATCAAATATGATTTCACAGACACTGTATTGCTTAGAATAAGAAAACGTAAAGTGATGCATTCATTTGCAGATATTAAGTAAATGCTAGGACTTATGATTACATGAACATGGCATAAATTGTGAAAGCTAAAGTCTAGAAACCACTAGACTAGACAGTGTCTTCCAATGCACTAAAGACTGGTAAAGGACTATAATTTGTTACCCTGGACTCACGGAGCAAGAACGAGTCGCCTTTAAACCCATCTCTCACTTAGAATAAAAGTGCAGCTCACTGTCACGTTCATGACATACACACACTCTTTGAGCCTGAAGCAAATCTGACTGATTTTCAAATGTGAAAATAAAATATAAAAGCTGTTCTTGGAGTTATTTCTAAACAGAACTTATCTTTAATCCTAAGGAACAGAACCGTATATAATGATCAGTATGTAATAATATATGTGTGTGTGGGGGGGTAAATTTCAAAGCACGGAACTTTGGGGATAAGGTTAGGACCGAAATCTGCGCGTTATCTCGGGGTAAACGCTGCAGCTGCAAGCACCGCCAGTGAGTATTCGCGAGGCAAACAGGAAATGTTGTCACACAAGAGTGAGGTAGAAGAGGAAAGCAGTGTGACTATCAAAAATCTGCCAAGAAAGCAGAGATTCAGGGGAATTCATGCCAAGCTCCGCAGCTGTTGTAGATGCTGTTGGGCCACTCACAACCAACACTCCAGCTCCCACATTTGCTTGCTGGGTGAACTGGGGCACAATGACCATCATGCTATTCCGGGGGTGCTAAGTGGAGGAAATAAGGTGGGTCCATGTAGGCTGCAAGCTGTAGAGAACCCAGTACAAATGTGCTTCAGTTTTATCCCGTCTACTCTGTCGTTAGCTTCATCTCCTCGTCCAGGACAACACCTGGACCCCATTTCAGTGGATCGCAAGTACTTTATTAAGGAGTACTAATTTCTAGGCTTTTGGCTATCCCACTTCCTGTGGTGTGTTTGCCAGAGCGTTTCCACTTGGTCCCCAAATGCTTCAGAGGCCCCGGGTAAGTGGTCCATTAGAAAACCTAGGTCTCTGACCACAGGTCTGATTTGGGTGATTCATGTAGGGTGTGTATCATCTTGCAAGGTCACTGCATCTGCTGATCCTCTGAGAAAGCTGCCAGACTGTGCCCTGAGACACAGCCAAGGCACAAATTAACACCCTCTTTCCAGCAATAGGAACAATTCCTGAAAAAGCCACTTCCAAAAAACCCAAGGCAACATGGAATAATCCAGGAGCCAAGACACAATTTATTACTTCACAGAGAACCTAGGATTCTGACCCAGTAGCAAACTAGCTACTGGGCTTTTTTCTTTCCCACACAAATTGCATTTCAAAGGCCTGATACTCTCAATTTACAAGCCGAGGCTTTGAGAGGAATGCTTTAAATAGCCCAGAATTTATAGACTCATAATTGAAGATAATGTAGTGATTGAGTGGGCTGACCATACATAGCATTTTAAATGGGATAGAAAAAAATGGTACTGTCCCATTTGAAATGGTACGTATGGTCAGCCTATGAGTGAGTGAGTGCTCCCTCCTCAAGCCCTCATCTTAGAGATGTGGCCACTGAGGGCCAGGCAGGGTAAGCGAGTAACTTACCCGGGTCACACACAGCAGTAGGTGTGTGACAATGACACACAGCCAGCCTGGAAATACTTCTCTTTCTAGCACCTCTAATTTTTCTACTTCATTCAAGTATCAGTCATGTTCCCAAATGGATACTTTAAAAGAAACATTTTTCATTTCAAACTAGGAGAATCCAAAAGGGGATCCGAGCAGTGCTCGGCAGATGAAGGTAGACGACATCAAAGGTTCATTTCTAAACCTGACAGAAAATGTTCCTGTGAAACGAAGTAGTACCTGACACAGGGGCCAGAGTTGGAGTCTACGCATTAGGTGGGACATGGGATAGCACATGTATTCATTGCTGGTGAGAATGGAAATTGGCAAAACCATTTTGAGAAGAAAAAATGATAATATAAATTAAGTGCGTTAAAGATGTCCAAACCTCAATGTTGACCCAGAATTTCCACTTCTAGAAACTTACCCTAAGGAAATCACCCAAAATGTGAGCAAGCATGCATGTAAACATGTGCAGGACAGTAGGTCTTAGCAAAACTGGAAACAAGTATGTAACAGTAAGATTTGGTTAAACAAATACACTCATCCATGAGATGTGACATCCTCTAACAGAGAGACATTTCCATGGTATATGGTTTAAAAAACACATCATAAAATAGAGTATGATGTCACTTTTGTTAACATATTTTTTACTTATTAGCAATCAATAAAAATATCTGAGATTATAATTGGATAATACGACCTAAGAGGTTTTAAGTTTTTCTTCTTTTGTTTGTATTTTCTATTTCTTTGCAATGGAAATGTATTGATGAATTCACGAAGAGCTTTTGAAAGGTCTTAAAAATAAAACAAGTTTATTATTTATCACCTAAGGTGGATGCCAACAAAAGCATAACCTTAATAGTCTTCTCTCCTGGTAGGCTCCAGGAGTCAGGTGGTGATGCTTATCTCTGCTCCAAGGTCTGTCAAGCCCTCCTAATTACTCCTGCAGGGGGCCACGAAGGAACTGGCTCTTTCCATGAAAGGTGTCATTAGAAGCCTCATGTCCATGACAGAAATGTGACCTCAGTGGGTTTTCCCGTCAAGCTGGTGGAGTAGATTAATGGTGTGCTCATCTCTCAGGACCACATCAACTAAACTACAGACCAGCCATCATTGAGAAGCGCCTGAAGTCTACCTTACAATGCCGGACATACAGAAGAAGCCACCTTGAGACTGGGAGGAGGGTTAGAGACAAGGAACGGGCTGGGCCCACACCCACCATTAAAAATCAGGAGGAGTGAGGAGTTCCAGCCCCACACCAGGATCCCAGTCCAGGATTTCTGTGCCAGAAAGAATAGTCTCCAAAACCTCTAGCTGTGAAAAGCAGCAGAGATTGTGGCTGAGTGAGCCAGAGGGCAGCCGGAGTCCCAGGTGTCCCTCTTAAAGGACCTGGTCACGGCCTTCTTTGCTGACGAATACAAGTCAATTGTCAGGTAACATGGTTTGAAAGCTATTCTCCTACTAACCCCAAACGATCAAGGTAAGGAGCAATGAGACAGTGCTGTGACACCGTCTATAAACTTTAAGGATAGCTTTTCTTAATAGAAATCATAATTCTGCTTTTCACAAGGAAGAATAAAACTGGGACGAAAAGCTTCGTGAATACGGCACATCCTCTATGTATAGGGATGACAGGAAGCTCTTGGCTTGTCTCAGCACCGTGGAAAGCCTCTGGCAGTGCTGAAGGGATGTAAGGCCTACCACCTGATTCTTCTGCTTCTGACCTCCCCAGCACTGCTTCTCCATCAGCTCAGGTCCCGATTATCCCTGCCCAGTCTTTGCTTAGGCTTTGGATCGTGTTTGGGGCTCTGATCTCTAATTGCTTTCCTTGTGACTGAAATACTGAGTGTTGAGCTTCCTGCAAGTGAGATTTATGTTTTCATTTTTTTGTGTGACTTGCTGCTTATCCTGAATCCTGTCCTTAGGCTAGCTTCCTGCCAACCCACCTGGCTCTGATTCGTGGTCTTGCTTTCATCCCAAAGGACAAGAAGTGCTTCTACTTTGCCCCATTTATGGGGCTTTAGGCCCTTGGTTCTGTCTTGGGTCCAGCCTTGTCTTTATTCCCTGCACGTCTGGGCTAGACTTGGTTCCTCATTCCTTACTCTAGAAATAATGTTGCCAGGATGCTCTGTGGGGTAAGATGTGGATTCTGTTTCCCAGGATAAAATATTAGTACTGGATTTACATGAAAGGTCTTTAACAAATGACTTCCTGTCACCTTCCCCTAGCTAGCTTTGGTTGTTTTTAATGTAAATGTTCCAACAGGAAAATGTATTTATATTTTCCCTAAAAGATTAATCAGTAGATTCCCTACTGATTAAAAGATCAGTAGAAAATAATGATTGCAAGAGTTGACAATTTATTGCTATTTCAAGTTATTCCTCGCTAGAAGAACCCAAAGTCCATGTGATTTGACTCCACTATATATTCATTCATTATTTAATTATTGATCACCTGCTACATGTGAGTTGCCATGTTTAGAGCTGAAAATATGAAGAAGACTCAGACACAAAACTTTACTCTGAGATGTTCTGTCTGGTAAGAGAAGCTGACAGGTAAAGAACCTTCCTTCAACATGGGGAGTGTTGGAATGCACATCCAAGATGCTACGGCAGTTTAGGAAGAAATGGAATATTTACTCCTAAAGGCCATCAAAACATTGACAGTGATGGTGACAGTTCACAGGGAAGGCAGAATATGAGCAGTGCTTTAAAGGGTAAGTAGCAATAGGACAGGAAGACAAGGAAGACAGGAAGCAATCACAACAGAAACATGTTTTTCCAAACCCTGAACTTCTAAGGTGCTAGAAACAACTTGATTATATAACTTAAACCTAGCGCATGTGAGAGAGAGGGAGAGGGAGGGAGAGAGGGAGAGGGAGAGGGAGAAGGAGAGGGAGAGGGAGGGAGAAAGAGAGAGAGAGAGAGAGAGAGAGGGAGAGAGAGAGAGAGAGGGAGGGAGAAATGAGGTAACAGCTCTTTAACAATTAACAATAAGAAATCACACCTCAGTAGTCGTGCTGAGATGCGTGGAGCATCCCCCAGTGCAGTGCTACCCGAGGTGAGCACATGGAAAGAGACCGAACAAGCCGGAACAGACGGTCTCGATGCTGATGCCCGTACTGTTCCCCCTTTACACTGGCCAGCTTGTCGGTTAGGCCAGCACCCGCCTCACCTGTGTGAACACAGACCGGTACATTCCGCTCACTGTGCTGTCCTCAGTGCTGTGCCCGGCACATCTAGACGCTGGATACTCCTTAGAAACAGGTGCCTGAAGCCCTGGGTGCGAGGCAGCTGAGTGGGGTGCTATTCCTGCAGGTGAGTCACTCACCCGGCATGTCAGGGCCTCCACACCTGAGCTCTATCTTTCTGTTCTCTCTTGCTCTGCACATTTAGTGTCACTTAAACCACTACAGTTTGAAGGGGATCTTAGAATATTTGGTGCCTGTTTGAGGAAGGATTTGGGGGGAAAATTCTCCAGTAACAGGAAATGTTTGAAAGCATTCCCATAGGACTGGCTCAAACCAGAGACGGTTACTCACAGAGACAGTTTTTAGGGGAAGAAGCCCGGCCTAGGAAACCCAGAGGAAGTGCACTCGTAAATGCATCTGACACCTAACTGGGCAGGAAATCGTTAGCAGGATCACGCCTGGCTTCAGGTTGTGACCGTGCTATAGAAGTAACTTCTGTTATTTCAGAAGAAACACCTAAATGGAACTTGCTCTTTTCTTGCACAACTGCATTTCTGGGGCAAACCCACCTGTGGAATGGGCCTGCACACAATGTGAATGGACACGGCCCAGGAGCAGCCGCCCTCGCAGAAACGCAAGTCAAAACCCCAAAGACATGCTACTCACACCCACTAGGAAGGCTGTAATGAAAAACACAGGTAATAACAGGTGCTGGCCAGGATGTGGAGAAACTGGAACCCTCTCACACTGCTGGTGGGCGTGCTAAGTGGCTCAGCTGCTTTGGAAAACAGTCTGGCAGTTCCACAGAAAGTTAAACATAGATTGCCGTGTGACCCAGCAACCTCACTCGTGGGTGCACACCTAAGAGAAATGAAAACTTACCTTCACACAAAAACTTACACATGAATGTTTAGAGCAACATTATTCGTAAGAGGCAAAAAGTGAAAACCACGCAATGGCCATCAGTTGATGCATGGATAAATAAACTGGCACCTCCACAGAGTGGAATATTAATGACTCAGTCACCAAAATGAATGAAGTATGGACACATGCTTCAACATGGACGAACCCTGAAAACATGCTCGGTAAAAGAAGCCAGTCACAAAAGACCACCTAATGTGTGATTCCATTTATATGAAATACCCAAAGTAGCAAAACTATAGAGACAGAAAGAAGATTAGTGGTTGCAGGCTTTGTGTGGGTTAATAAAATGTTGTACATTTGATTGTACAACCCTGTGAATATAGTACACACTACTGAATTTATACTTTCAAGATGTGAATTGTATGTTAATTATATCTCAATAAAGTTGTTATATATACAGTAGACTCTCAGTTAATCAGCATCTATGGGGCTTGGTAGATGCTGGATAAATGTAAGCTGACTCTCCATTAACCAGAACTCAAGCAACTGGCTGGTTGCTTGAGTTCTGGTTAGTGGAGAGTCTATGATATTTTAAAAAGCCAAGGTGGAACACAGAAGAGAAGCAGGGAAAAAGTTTAAACAAAGTGAGAGCCAGATTGTCCCAGGACTGGCCACTCCCCAGGTGAAGAGGGGTTCAAGGTATCACCGGAACCACTCATGCATTTTAATTCTACTTTTGTTGTACATGTGTGGGAGTCTACGTGTTAGTAAGCTAACTCTTGGGAAAGTATACATTTGTGCTATCTAATATGGTAGCCACCAACCACATGTGGCTACTTAAATTTAAATGACTAAACATGCAATAAAATTTAAAATTCAGTTCCTTCGCCGGACAAGCTACATTTGAAGTGCTCAGGAGCCACATGTGGGTCCTGGTATAAAGCACGCAGCGCAGACACAGAACATTTCCATCACCTCGGAACATTCTGATCAGACGGTGCTGCTCTAGGCAGCTCATGTGGCTACTGGGAGGGCCAATCATCCCCCACCAATCCTTCTAGCTCTCTTTCAAGCCCAGAGTTAAAAGAACTCTTTCAAGTAATGCTGCAGGTAAAAATCGGTGTCCAGACCAGGCCCCGAAGCAGGTGCCCCGTAGAGAATGGAGCCGTGGCCCGGCCTGCTCCTGTCCGGGTGTGTCACTCTATACATACACTGGTGCTCTGTCCTGCTGCGATATTGGCTGCTGTTTATTTCTTTTTTTTTAAAAAAGAAAAGAAACAAAGAAAAGAATTCCAGTATTGTTTTATAATACTGGTGGAATAATAAACAATTGTTTAATGTTCTAAGCTGCAAGATTAAGCCCTTTGGGGAATGGGAGGGAAGATATATCAATATTTACTAGTAGCCTTATCCTATGTTAAATATTAGCTTAAACTCAAAAACCCATGGTTTTTGTGGCTGCCTTTCCATAGGCCCATGCTTCACTGGCCTTCTGCTCTTATAGGGAAATAATCATTTCAGAAGCAGTGGGAAATAGTTGAAGCACGTCTATTACGTAGGTTTTACTGTCGTCTTTAATGGTGACTGTATACATCGGGGTCACAGGAAAACCTCGCCAGACTAAAATTGTTCAGACTGTGTATTACAGCATCATACACGTAAATGTCAGGGGCAGTCGACCACTGACGTAACCCAGAAAGCTGCAGGGTGAGCAAAATGAAGAGTCATTTACTAGACGTTTTGACAAAACCTCGTGAGCTGAATGGGGAGCCTCCCATTTCACAGATTTTCATGCACCCTCAACACGAGACTTGGCAGTCCCTGCTTGTCCTATACAGACACAATTGGGGCCTCCACAGCCTAGGAAGGACGCGCCGGGCATAGAACCTGCCATTTGTCCAGTTGGCCCCTGGGCAAACAGCGAACCTCAGTCTGCAGAGAAGCCAGAAGAAAGTCTCAGCAGGCCCAACCAGGTCGTTACATAGCAGTGGTTAGACGGTCCACGCAGCAGAGTTCCTGCCGCATGTTAAAATATGCATGGGCACTGCCCTCCCTTGGGTCTCCAATAAAGATCTTTTATAAACACCAACTGGTCAAATTCCTGACACCGTCTCCACAGGGGCCGTACGTTAAATACCCAGCTTTTCTTATCGATGCCGCGGCTAAGCCCTGGAAGCTGAAATGACTTGCCTTAAATCGTGGTGCGCCGGGAGTCGTCCAGGTGTGCTGCTGGCATCTGAACCCGCTTTGTGAAACCTCATTATAGTTGGACAGCGAGTGACAAGAAACACAATCGTTATACAAAGAATTTTGTAAGTGAAGTGGTTATTTAATCAAAGTCACTTAAATGATTTATGGGTGGAAGGATCAAAGAATTAATGTTACAAAATTAAGTAGAAGCTAAAACGAAAGCAGTGGGAGGGGGGACTACCTGGTTTTCCCACGTTTTAACACTTTTGTGGAATTGAACTCAACAAATGATTAACTATTTGCAACAAAAGTAAATAGGACTTTTTTTCCCCTCTGGGAGGAATGAGAAATGACAACATCGGGGCTGTTTAACTCAGTGAGAAGACCTTGGCTTTCAAAAAGTCTGCGAATCCTCCCCACCTTTATTCCCAGCGTTAGCTACAGAAGGGGGGAGGTTCTCTTCCTTTTCCCCCAGTCCTTTAAGTCAAAAGCTGAGGGAGAGAGAAGAGAAGGGAGAAAGGAGAGGGGACAGGGGAGAGGGGCAGGGGAGAGGGGAGAAGAGAGGAGAGGAGAGACAGGTGTTTCCAAACCCGCCCTCGGCCCACTCCCAGAAGTCCATGAAAATGCCCACTGAGATCTACCTGCTCTCCAGCCCACATCATCCCACAAGGAGCACACCCTCTCCCCCTCCTCCTTGCCCCCTGCGCCCCATCATTTGGCACCTTACCATTTGTGTGGCTCTGCTGGACACCGAAGCCATTTTCCACGCCTCCTTACCCCACTCCCACGCCATCCTACCTTCCTTATAACAAAGCGGCCACAGCACCCAACACGTCACACTCGTGGAAAACTCGTGGTTCAGCTAAGGATAAAAATTTCTACTTCACTGATGGCCAGCTGAGGTAAATAGTCACTCTAAATGTCCCTTCACAATGTAAAAAGACTCTGCTTGCTGTCTCCATGCACAAGGTTACAGGGGTGTTAAGGTCCATAGAGAGACCACGGTCCAAAACAGAAAATGCGGCTGGGCTGCACAGACACCTTGCCCCACCGTAGGTCGCTCTCATGTTCTTAACCAGGCAGCCTTACCCACACCTTCCCACTGTTTGTGCTCATGCCTCACTCAGCGGTCATCTCTGTGCAAGGGCCTCCCTTGACCACGTGATCTAACGTCACCCACACCGTCTCTCTTTAGTCTCTTCCTCCCATTTAACTTTCCTGGACAGCAGTTAGCATCACGGACATTCTGTGTCTTGTTCAGCCTGTCTCTCCAGTACCTAGTTGTTTCTCCTTTTAGTAGCCACTCAAGACGGACTTACGGATGAACAAATAACTGTCATTCACTGAGGGAACATTTACCACGTAGCTAATCATAGGTACCAGCCACTGAGTGCTTACTGGATACCGGGCACTGTGCCGACAGTACTTTTACTAAGTTCACTGGGTGCTTTCTCAACACAACGATTTTCTGTCAATAGGCAGTGTTCTGTTTTTAATCAATAAAAAAGAGAATCCTAATGTAATCTGTGGACTTTGGGTGATAATGATGTGTCCATGTGTACCATTTAGGTGGGGGCTATTAACTGGGGAGGCTATGCATGTGTGAGGGCAGGGTGTATGTGAGAAATCTCTGTATCTTCTCTTAATATTATCATGAACCTAAATCTACTCTAAAAATGTCTAAAAAAAGTCTGTTGTCCTTATACAGTATGGAAGCAACATGTTGCTAGGGTTATTCATTACCTACTCTTCTCTCCAGCATGGGAAGCTTATAACTCCTGCCAATGTAGGTACTACATGATTCCTACTGTGTTCATTTCATTTTTAAGAATATTCATAATATTTATGCACTGGAGCTGCTGGAGAAAAAAAATTCTTTTTAAAGTCAATAAAATACCACCCAACCAGATTTAAATGTTTTCATTTAATCTAAATAAACCGGTTATGTAATTTGTGGATGAATCTTCCAAACGGGTAACAGATGAGCTTCTAGACTTCTACTATCTTCAGACTCAACAGGTAACTAGGACCAACTGCTTTTCTTAATGAAGACTCCATTTGAAGTTCTCAGTTAATTTCATATCAAGTGGTTTCTACTGACTAGAGTATGGTGTCTAATATGTGAAAGCAGCCAATAACATATGTGGGGTTCGGAGTTTAACACACCCAGGTCTGATTTCTAGCTCTGTCACTAACCAGCTGTGCAAAGCTAAGCAAGATGCTTTACTTCTTGGAGTCTAGATAGCCTTGCTGCTCACCTGCCATTGTTTAACTAACAAGTAATTATCATTTGCTTGGAAGGTTGATTTTACCCCACTTAGAAGCTAAAGAGTTCATCTGCTGCTTGCAGAGGATATGAGACTCTTGACTCAGAGACAAAAGACTTTATTACTCACAGCATAGCAAGCAGCATGGACATGAGCATTTGCACTGTTTACTCTTGTCCCCAGGTCCACGGGGACAATGCAGAGGGGTCCAGATGAATGTTGTATGTGCAGTGAGCTTGCACTCTGAGGAACATGGAGTTTGGGAAATGCAATGCTTTTATAGAAAGCAATAAGCAAGCGTGCCCTTCCTTTTGGGGGACTGCTTATCTCTTCTTGGGGTTGCTTGCTGAGAACAGGCTTAGGTAAGACACATAAAACTGTGAGAGAACCATGGAGGACTGTCCCAATAATAATGTGATTAAATGATGCCCCACAGTGACTACAACAAGGAATCCAAAGGTGTTTCCTGTCTCCTCTCTTTTTCTCAGAAAGACATCCTTTAAAAAAAAATCCATCTTTTTTTTTTTTCTTGTATCATCACTCGGATTCTAAAATGTTTGTGCTGGGAGACATTTTGGAAACCGAATGGCTGTGAAATTTTAGGAAGCTCTTGCAAACTACACAGACTTTTTTTTTAATGAATGGAAAAGTCCTTCATACCATGTTAGGAGAAAAAGAAGGACCCACAATTAGATAATGGATCCAAAATTACAGAGTAGCATCTAAAAATAATTGGCGTGTGGATGATATCATTCTGTTTTACAAATTCTATAATGTTTTTACTGTGTTTTACAAATTCTATACTGAAAATGTCTTATACCACTTCCCTACTCCGAAGAAAACGTGATGTTTTATAATAATAGTCCGGCCCCTTCACCTCCCAGGTGAGGAACTGAGTAGCAGACGGGTGAGTGAGCTCCCCCAGATTGCCAGCAGGTTCTTGGCAGAGCTGGTGCTGGCGGGTGCACTTTTGATTTCCAGTGCTAAGCGAGTCTCTTACGCTTTCTCCTCTAGGAATTTATAAGGGGCAGCAGGGCAAGGTAACTAGGAGCCTCTGAACTTCAAGGGGGCAGCTCTTGGCTTACCGAATGACTGCTGGAAGTTGGACTCAGGGTCACCCGCCCATCGCTACAGTGGACACAAGGGAGGTGGAAGATTAATTCATCCCCTTAGGCCTGAGCTTCTCATGGTAACCCACTCATTGTTAACAGCTGGCAGCCAACCGAGAGGTGGCTACACCCAGAGCACAAACAGCCCTGAGGTTCCAGTAGGCAGGACTGAAGCTGGGCTCTGGCACAACTCCTGAAAGGCTGGTTTCAGCCTGAGCTATCTGAATCACCTGTCTAGACAGTTGCCATTTCACTGGATAATGAAGTGGCCCTCCCTCCCCCTTAGCAAGGCTCACAATTCAGGCAACTTCTTTCTTAGTCATATACTTCTCTATCTCTTCTTCCTCCACTATTATTTTCAAATGGCATTACTGCACCATTATACTTTTTTTTCATTTTTCAATTCATTTTTATTGTTAGACTTATTGGGGTGACATCTGTTAGCAAGGATTACATAGGTTTCAGGCATGCAATTCTACAGTGCATTGTCAGCTTGATGTATAATAAGTTCACCACCTAATGTGACTTCTCTTTCCATCACCTTATATTTAGCTTCCCGCCCCCACCCCCCTTACTTTTAATTTTATGTTTTTTGTGGCAATGACTTTGCTAGTTCCCTATTTCAGGAGAAGAGCCCAACAAAATTATTAGAAGATCTAATTGGGGTGTTGTTCGATTAGCTCAGTTGAGTTAGAGTGGAGTTAACTCTGTAGAGTTAGAGACATCCTTGGAGTGCCATGGGGTTTGCTTCTGAGAGGAGTGTGTCTGGGAAGGGCATCTGACTTTCTGGCACCTGTTACAGACAACTTCCGTTAGCATTCCAACACTGAGTCCAGGATTTTCTCCAGGCACGAGAGATATGGAGACCAAAGATTTGGTCTTTGCATTCATGGAGTTTGGGACTACGGGGAGGCAAATGAAGTCTGCAGTGGCAATACGTTGAGGTAATCGCTAGGAACTGAATGACCCCTCCTCTTCTCTTCAGCCTCTAACTTTGGGACAATGGGGGAATCAGTGTCCCTAGCTAAGAAAATATCAGAGGGAGGAGATTTGTGTGCAGTCGAAAGGAAAACACAGAGCTGAATACAGGCCTTTCAATATGGACTCCTGAAAAACATTGTGTTCTGCAAAATAGAGCCCTTGTAAATAGTATAGTTTATGGTAACACTAAGGGCCAACTGTTTAAAACCACAGCGACTTTGTAACCAGAAGCCAGCAGAAACAATAATTGGTTCCTGGGATATAATTTAACACCTCCAGCAGGAAGTTTAGTGTTCTGGAGTTGGCCTTACGGGATATTAAAAAAGGTACAAAGACAAGAGAGCGGCAGTGCTGGCTTGCAGATGCCCAGGCGAGGTGATGAAGCAGAGCTCTGAGCCACAGGGCAGCCATGAACGGGCACAGTGGGAAACAGCTAACTGCAGTCCTAGAGCCCCATCAGGCAGGAGTGTGCTCCTCCCAGAGGGAGCCCTACATCTGCCCTCCCTTTGACTTTGTTTAAAAGAGATCTCTAAATGCTCCTGGCTATGGTAACGTCTATGGCATATTGAGAGAATTCCTCCTGTTACAAGAACGCAAGTTGGGATGGCACAGAGTGCTCGTTACAGGACGGATGAGCCTAGAACGCAAAACCCATGAAACTGGTCGAAAGGTCCAGCCATGGCAGAAGCTGCAGGACAGTTCAGGCCAAGAAAGCCAACCTGCTCTTCAAGCAACCGCAAGTGGTGGAAACAGAAACATGAAAAATGATGGGAACTGTGAGATACAGTACTATCAGTGTTTCCTATATGCAGCCTGAAGGCTTAACGTATCATATATGTGTGTGTGTGGATTACACGGATTTTCATAACCTTGTATTGACATTATTCTATGGGATAGAATGCCCAGTGTGTGGCACTAGTGCTGGATGCAACCAAAGTTTGCACAAGGCAGGCCACCTGCAAACAACCTGGACTTGGTTGGCATGGGAGTTATGAAGTAGAACCAACCTGTGGTGATACATTTACCATCTCTACCCGTTCATGGACTGCTCTCCTTCTCATCACATAGAGAAGTGAGGGTGGGGAAATCAATATAACCCAATGTTTAACCTGGGTAGAGGGTGGGAGGCCATTGCTGAAACAGGTCACTCAACAAAAGAGCAAAAACCGTATCTTGCCTGCAAAAGGGATGTGACTCCCAAGATCTACACCAGCCAAGATGCAAATGAGAGGTGAGGAATACAATGGGGACATAATAACTAAACCACAAAGTCCTTGTGGGAAGGGGTCAACCATGTCTGAACAGAACACATGTACAATGAATTTTCTTGCGTGAACAAGAATCATTCAATAGGATGACCTTGGGCATGAGCCACATTTAGAAAACATGTCCATGCATTTTTTTTCCTCAAAAATAAACAAAAACGATTTTACCAACCTAAATTTTTTTGGAAAAGAATTTCAAATTTTTGTGTTCTTTATCTCTCAAAACAATAGGCCCAAGTTTGAGCTTTCTGGAAGGTCCTCCTCAGACCTCTTCATTAAGCCCAGGTTGGTAACTATTAGCCACTTTGGGGCTGTCGAAATCTCCTTGCACTTTAAAGGTTGCAGCACTTGGCTTTTTGCAAGATCAGACAACTGTGCTGTCTGGCTTTTCATTAAAAGTTGCCTTACCTGTTTGAAACATATTTTTCCATTTATGTTTCTGTTCCTATACCAACTCGAACCAATTAAATGTCTTCTACTTTTGCAAAATTTTATTTCAAAGTTGGAACCCTGGTTTTTAAACTTTTACTTTTGACCAATACGTTTTCATTCTGCATTTTCTATTTGAATCACAGGTTTTGTCTGATTTGGCTGTCTACTTTTGGCTGCCATTTGTCTATCATCTTGTTTTATTTTTTTTCTTCTACAACTAATTTTGCATTTCATTGTTGTAATATCCTTTCCCAAGCCCTAAGACTGTCTTTTTAAAGTGCGTGTGTATTTCACACGCTCTCTTTGACAATCTCTTTAAACAGATACTCAACAAACCTCTATAAAGGGAGCAATTGTCGCTATTAAAGCCAGAGAATCATTGTGGGAATAGGGTCTCGGTTAAGATGAAAGAACAGGGTTCTGAGGATGTTGAAAGGGACCTCAGTACCACTTAAAGTGAGCTGAAAGGGTAGGAGGTTGGCCACAAGGATGGAAACGCGTTGCAGTAAGGGCAAGCACTGTGGTAGAAAAGATTAATCAACATTAATATCCCCGGTGGCATCCTGTGGCTATCAAGTACCCCCTGACACGACGTTACGAGAAGGTCCTTCACCTTTGTGGTGGTCCTCCCCCAAACCCAATACCTCAGTCTGACTGTGAGAAAACCTCCAACAAAGCCATTCTTGGGGACATTCTACAGCGTACTCGATCACACTCCTCAACACTGGCACAAGAAGCAAAAAAGACTGAGCAACTGTCACATTCAGAGGAGGCTAAGGAGACGTGGTGACCTAATGTGATGTGGGATGCTGGACTGAATCCTGGAATAGAAAAGGGACAGTAATGGAAAAACTGGTGACCCAGATAGTTGAAAGTTTAGTTAATAGTAATGTACCAGTGCTGGCTTCTTTGACAAAGGCACCTTTGTAACGTAAGATGTTAACATCAGGAAACACCGAAACTGGTTAAGCAGCACACAGGAACTCTGTATTTTATCTAAATTATGGGATCTAAAATTATTCCAAAATAAAAACTTTATTAAAAAATGAATCCAAACAAGCTCCTTGCACTGGTGGCTTTAGCCACTGGCTCCATTTTTTCTTTTCTCTTCTCTGCCTTCTATAATTATCTGTGTATGTTGTGAGATGAATGTATGACTTCAGTTTTTACACTTCTAAAATGGTTTCTTCTGAGGTCACTTGACTTAATTTGGAAGTCCTTTCATATTTTCATCAATTCTCCATACATCAACGGTGGTGATCTTCATCTTCAATTGTCTCAGCTTCCGTAACTAGGCGTGCATACATTCATTCAACACATATTGGGAGCCTTGGAATAGGCTGGGCCCTGAGCTACCTACCACTCAAGGTATGCTGGTGACTTTGAGGTGCAGCTCTCAAATCATCACGATAAAAGAGAAATGTAAAATTCTTCTTGACTTGCTCATCATAAAACAAGGGCATGGAGTGGGGACCTTGCACAATCTTTAAGGTATGATTTGCTCTGCTATTCGAAAAGCTTTCATTTTCTACCATTCTTTTCTACCTCTCCCTTCCCTCCCCAAGCCAAGACCACGCTTTATGCCCTCTAAAATCATAATTGACTGAGTAACTGGTTTCCATAGGCTGGCTGTATGATGAGTGACAGTACAAACTGCTTTTTCGTGGCCACTTGAGTTAAGAAACTACAGCACAAAGGTTCTACTTTCCTGTTTTGTGTATGATTTTTGTCCACTAAAAAAAAGGGAGCATCAGCTGCAGCAGAAGATTCAGTACTTCTTTTGGATTTACTGTGTGGACGGTCCCTCAAAACCCTCAATTCAGGACCTGACAGCAAATAAATTAGGCCAAGCAAGACCCTGGAGAGTGACATTCCAGGGAGGGGTCAGGAGGTCATCAGAGAGGGGTGGGCCAGACCCCCTTTGCTGAAGATGCACCAGAATCAGTGAGCTGCACCAGCTCGTTGAGTGTGTGGGTTGCAGCAGGGCCGATGGAGCTCCACTCCATCGTGATGGGAAGTGTGCCTTGTTGTTCTCATGTATGGACCAGATAAACCCTCAATGGGTGGGCTCAGAATCCCAAGGCAGAACAGGACCATAGACATGCCAGGTCCTGAGGCTTAGCTGAGGGGTCCTGGGATGATGTGAAAGTGTGCTCTGCAGTCAGGGTGGAAATGCTCCCCCCAGCCTGCATGAGCTCAGGGTTCCATACTGTACTGATTTCCAGACCCTCCTGGCCTGGTCTCTGCGGAGATCACTCAGAGGGCAGAGCCAGGATTCTCACATAAAAGGTGTCTGTGACACAACCTGTGGGCTGCCTGTGGGAGTTAAACTTGGATTACAGGCTGAATGCTTGCCAAATGGTGGTACTGCCTTGACCCACATCTGAGTTTGAAGCGAACCAGTAGAACTCTGTGACATTTCCCCAGTCAGAGAACTCCTAAATCTTCATCTTTGTAATGTGGGCAGGTTATCTCTAAGCCAGAACGGGGCATCGGCTATCTGAGGTGGGTGTGGACTTTACACAAGTCTTTAAAGGCTGGCCTTCTCCTGCCTCTGAAGGTTTTTACTTAGGGCAAGTCTGGGCCTAAAGACATCCCCAGTGGATAAAGCCATACAACTCTTTAGGACCACAGTTAATCACCCCCAGAATTGATGCTGTTGGAGCCTCAGAGAGGGATGCTAGAGGTAGCCAGGAGTCAGGGTTCAGGTGTTGGGGGCTTCAGAGAGGGTCAGGATTTGGGTCTGAGGTTGGACTTAGTTATAGCACTTTGAGCTGAGGCTGAGCAGAGAGAGAGCATGTCATATTCAGCACGTGGGGTCAGAAAGATAAATGTGAGTTAGAGTTTAGGTAAAAGGTGATAGTGGTCAAGACAAGCTAGGGGTCTTGAGTAGACACTGCTAGTTGCCTATGTAGAAACCTTACTTGTCTGCTTCCTTACTGTCAGTATATGGCACTGAAATTGTTGTTCTAGCAGGGTGTACAGTCCCAAATCTACATTTCCCAGCCTCCCTCGCAGCTAGCAGTGGCCATGTACAGTTCTGGCCAATGAAATATAAGTGAATATTCCTAAGTGGAGCTCTGGGAAAGCTTTTTAGATGGGAACACATTGTTGGCAGCCACTTTTTGCCTCTTCTCTTCTTCCTGGTAGGAACACAGACACAGTGCTAATGAGGGGCAGCCACCTTGGAACCACATGGCACCAAGTGTGAGGACAAAGCTCACACTCTGAGGATGATGGGCAGAAAGATGGGAGGAGCCTGAGTCCTTCACGGCATGATGGAACCACCATACCGGCTCAGGACAGTCTATCTCAGGGCTTCTTGTTATGTGAGAAAAACAAAATCCTAATCTGATTCCACCCTATTTAGTTAGTTAATTCGTTAGTTTTTGTCACTTGCAGCCAATCAAATTTTAACTGCTGGAGGGTCTGAAGTCAGGTAGATAGTTAAGAACTAGGTGGCCATCAATCCTGGAAAGCAGAAATACAAATTTCTGCAAAGTAAAAAAGGAATAGATATCAGGAATTATAGAGGAATGTAAGAAATGGCAAAGAAAGAAGAGGCTCAAGGAGTGCCTGCTTATTTCCTTGGTGGCAAAAACCAGTCCATAGGAGTAGTGATCTGGGCAGTAATTACAAAAGCTACCTGAGATCACCTGTCTAGAGTGGGAAATGATGTCACCTGACTCCTGTAAATGATGACCACAGGCGGGAGGTGTCAGAACTTTTCTCAATCACTGTCTTAGTGCCACAACTCTAAGATGGCTTCTGTCTAAGGAAAGAATCTCATGTGAAAAGAGAAAAGCCAGAGCTGTTCACGTGCCCGGTATTCTCACACCAATGCCAGGACAGTAGAGTCCACCAGAAAACTAGCTCACAGGTGTGGTTTGTTTTGCTAGATTTTTAGTGACACTCGAAAAGCACCCTTCCTGAAGGCTCTGCCCTCGCATGTTGTGGTTTTGTTCACAAGTCCTGTAGCATCTGCTAACCCTGTGCTGTTCTGAACTGTATATATGTTCACCTGACTTATATTGTATCAGTTCCCTTATGCTGTAGACTCTCACTTAACAGGCACCCATGGAAATTGGTAGATGCCAGATAAATGTAAGTAGACTTTGCCTTAACTGGAACTCAAGATTATGCCGGTTGCTTGAGTTCCGGTTAATGGAGAATCTACTGTATATACAGGAGTGCGAACAAAATTATACCCATTTTAAGAGATGTGATCTATGTATTACCTTTAAAGTTGAATTGAATTATGGTAGCAATGTATAGTATGATGTTGGCTCAAAAGATGGTGTTAATCAAATAAAAGCTAGTGTCACCGTGCAACAGGCAGGACAGTCAGGACAGTCAAAGAAAATGGTGACAGCACAGCTGTTGCTCGAGGAGCACCAAGACCATTTTGAAGTGGTATTTGAAACTCAAGATGTTGTTTGAGTTTCCCTCATAGTCTCCTGACTTAACATCCCTTGATTTCTACCTATGGGAGACCTTACAGGATGTGGTGTACTGTAGAAAACTGGCTACACTAGAGGTACTTCAGGAAGAAATTGAAACAGCATGTGTAGTGGTACATGTGGAGACTTTGGTCACTGTTGCTCAAGCAGTAGTTTGCTGTAATGAGAAGTGTCTGCATGCTGATGATAACCACTTTGAGCACCTCTTGTAATTGCAGAAGTCAAACGTGACTTGTCTTCATCTTCTGTTATCAGTATATATTGAGTATTACAATGTTAATACAGTTTTTTTCTTTCTTAAAATGTGTATATATATTTTGGCACCCTCTGTATATGCATATGTGTCCATATCTATATATATGGACACATATGAGATCTGACAATTAAGTTAATGAACTCATCCTAGAAAAAGTGCTACATACCTCATTGCTGAATATCAGTATGGCTACCTTCAAAATACTCCCCTTGAAAAGCTATGCACCGATGCCAGTGCTTAGTCCACCCTTCAAAGCAATTTTGGATCTCTTGTTCTAGAATGGCCATCAGAGCTGTTGTCGTATGACCCTTGATGGCATCAAAATGCATCCTTTCAATATTTCCTTTATCTTCAGGTAAACAAAAAAGTCACTGGGGGCCAGTTCAGGTGAGTAGGAAGGGCGTTCCAATACAGTTACCTGTGTACTGGCTAAAAACTCCCTCACAAACAGTGGCGTGTGAGCTGGTGCATTGTCGTGATGCAAGAGCCATGAGTTGTTGGCAAAAAGTTCAGGTCATTTTTGTCTAACTTCTTTTCAGTACTTCCACGTAGTAAACTTGGTTGACTATTTGTATAGCTGGTACAAAATTCATAATGAACAATCCCTTTGATGTATAAAAATATTAGCAACATCATTTCAACTCTTGATTTGGACTGATGGAACATTTTTGGTTGTAAAGAATTGGCTGATTTCCATTGGGTACTTTGACACTTTGTTTCAGGGTCATATTGATACACTTATGTTTCATCCTAGTGATAACATGGCCCAAAACATCGTCTTGCCTCTCCAAAAAGGTCTTGGCAAACTTCAAGTCTCCTTTGCTTTTGTTCATTGGTGAGCTCCTTTGGATCATGTTTGCACACACCTTCTTCATGCCCAGATTTTCAGTTAAGATTTTCCTAATGGTTTCTCTATCGATGTTTACTTGGTCTGCTATGCTTCTCACAGTCAGCTGGCAATTTTGATGCATAATTCGACAAATTTTTGCAATGTTTTCATCAGTTCTGCTCATCACTGGCTGTCCTGACCTCTCTTCGTCAGTGGCGCTTTCTCTCCCCTAAGAAAAACGTTTAATCCATTTCTACACTGCTGGTTTCTTCATGGCATTATCCCCCTAAACTTGGACTCACATGTCCCTTATTTCACTTCCACTCTTGGCAAGTTTAACATGAATTTTAATGTTTGTTCATTGCTCTAATTCAAGCTCAGGCATTCTCACAATGGCACACAAAAACATGCAACAACAATAATGAACGCCACTCAGCAAGACACTGCCACACGTCGACACGAACACAGCTGTGAGACGCAGATATGCCAAGGTTGCGACACCTTACCGAGTTGTTTGTACAGTGCTGCCAATGTAAGTGCATGGTGGCAAGTATGTGAACTTGTCAGACCTTATACAGATACTATACATAAATAAACACTATAGTTATACTATATATAACATGAATACTATCTGTATCATATGCTATGAAAATGGAACTGTATGTAAATTCATTCGGCTGCCAATTCTGAGTCAGATGGCACTCTGATATGGCACCTGGCCCACAGCAGGACTGAAGTAACAACACGTGCAGTGTCAGTAGTGAGGACTCCAGTATAAGGACCTCACTTACAAAACGATTTGTTTACTCTCTCCAGCTCTCATTTAGAACATTTTCTACCCTTTTTCTATCTAAAGATAGAGAGGAACCCAAAATTACCTTGCATAGAACATCTTGCCTCTATTCAATACCTAATAGCTGATACATTATGATTTAATCTATTGTTTCAAGTCAAGTGCTTCAACTCTGCTTACATTTTACTTTCCGATGCTTTCATCGTATTTGTCAGCTCCTAGCCTCCTTGCAAAGTTTCTTCATTTCTCTAAACTGTGAAGCATGAAACTTGATCCTTTATTATTATATACAGTTAATTTTAAGTTGGAAGCTTTTAAGTAGATTTTATAATTGTTCAAATATCCTTTGTACTTGCTTTTGGATGAGATATTGCGTCCCTGTTCATCTGTGATCCATGATGACCTCAAAGTTTTCTATCACAGAAATTCACAAAGAAGCACATCCTATTATTTTTATTCTTTTCCTTACCTTAATTCTGATTAACTTTTATGTTTCTAGTTAATTTCAACAGCATGTAGAAAGTGCTGAGATGAATTTTTAAGTGCTTTCTGGACTGGCCCTATATACAAGTATTTCCAAAGATGTAAAATACCTAAATGCACGAATTTGCCGTGGTCATAAACCATTCTTTTCAGTAACTATATCAGTTCTTAACCATTATGCTATTTATCCTTGTACAATGGGACTTTAATTAAGGTCTAGTTCCCATAAATGTTCTGGAATTTTATGAAAATACTGCTCTATGAGATTGGTATTGTGGATTAGTTCTACTTTATTCCAAAAATCAATCAATGTCAAAGACCTCATTCTCAGTTTTATATTTAAACATGTTCCACATTCCTGGGCAGATCTCAAACACAGTTAAATAGGTGTGCTCTCTGTGTGATTCGTTCTCTCTTTGGTGGGAGAAGTTATGCAACATGTAACAAACAGAAGAGGCAGAGGTAAGAAAGGAAGTCACAAAGATGACTCAATAACACCCAAACTAAAATGGTCCTGGAGGTTCACAGTGGTGTCACAATATAAAAGAAAGTGTTATTTGCATCTTTAAATTCATATCTGCCTTCAACTGTTGGCTGTCCAATGGGTGGCCAGTGATGACCTTGGCATTACCTAGCCTGGTATGAGGTAGTCAACAGCTCTGAGTGGCAGAATTAGAAAATATTAACATGGAGAAGAGAGAAGAGGAGAGAGGAGGAAGGGAGAAGGGATTGAAGATGAAAATAAATAGAACATAGGCTTTTGTAAGTCGGACAAGTCCACTTTGGGCAACTTAGACTTTAAGTTTGCATGACCAGCTGCATGACCTTTAATAAATGAAGTTATTAAGTGTGAGTCTCAGTTTCTTTCTTTGCAAATAAGGAAACTTACACTTAATCTCGTAAGTTTATACAAGAAAAATCAGATACAGAAAATGTTTGATACACTGAAAGTGCCAAAAATGTGTTAATTGCTTTATTTTTCTCTTCGTACCTCCTCCAAAAGAAAACAAAAAAAAGAAAAATCCACGACTTTGGTGATTTTTACCCCCTTACCTTGTCATCATCAACAACTATCTTATATATACAAAGAATTTTGCTAAGCACTCAAGACATATAAACTTGGCTCTCAAATACATTAGCAGATAATTGTATGGAAACTATAGTAGAGTAGTTCCCCATTATTTGCAGTATAAGAATGTATTCCAAGGCTTCCAGTGGATACCTAAAACTGTCAATAGTACTGAACTCTATATGTACTATGTTTTTTCCTATACATACACACATACCTGTGATAAAGTTTAATTTATAAATTAGGCATAAGAGTAGATTAACAATCGTAACTACTGATAAAAATAGAACAATTACAACAATATACTATAATAAAAGCTATGTGAATGTGGCATCATTAAGTCAACTGACAGTTATTTAAATGCAGGCACTGTGATACTGTGACAGTTGATCTGATAACTGAGATGGCTGCTAAGTGACTGACGGGCAGGTAGCACATACAGCGTGGATACACTGGACAAAGAGGAGATTCATGTCCCAGGTGGGACAGCACAAGATTTTATCACGCTACTTAGAATGGTGCAAAATTTATAACTAATGAATTGTTTATTGATGAAATTTTCCATTTAATATTTTCAGACCTCAGTTGACCATGAGTAACTGAAACTGCAGAAAAGCAAAACCGTGGATAACGGGGGACTACTATATATGGTGACATAGCAAAAAAATGTCAAGGACACTATGTGCTTTGAACACTCAGTGTTGGAGAGACCACTGCTCCATGGACCGTCAGAGAAAAAAGAAAGAAGCTTCCTCCTGGGACCTGAGGGCACGAATGGACTTAGTAGAGACATAGGAGTACCTTCTCAGCAGAGAGGATAGTGTGTGGCAAACTGCAGAAATGTGACAGCAACTCTGGGCACCAGGAGTTGAACTGATTAGGCCAGAGGAAATGGTTTTGCTTTGAAATAATGAGAGACAGATGGGAAAGGGAGGGCCCGTCTGATTGAGGCCAAGTTACAGCACTTCGTCTGCCATCGATTCAATACTAGTGAATGTTCTTGAGCTTGGTGATGAGCTGACGAAAATGATGTAAGATCAGCCTGGCTGCCCTGTATGGGCTCAATGGGAAAGGCGGGGAGCAGAGGCAGAGGGAGCACCTATGGTGGCTCCCACAACGTCTAGGAACCAGCGAACCAGCGATGAAACCTGGACCGGGGCCTGGGGGGTGGTCATGGGAGAGGGAGGAAGGAACCATTCCAGAGAGAGCCCAAAGAAGAGAAGCACCACGAGAGGCATTCAAAAAAGAGAGAGTGAGAAATACTGACCCCTAACTATTACCAGTAAGACATTATCAATATACAAGCACAACTGGGGTGAAAAAATGTTAAGTATTCTGAAATATGTTAAAGGTACTTGTACACAGCAGGAAGGATTTGTGGGTCTCAACTTGCAATGAGCCCCCAAATGCTGGCATTTTAATTAGGTGAGAAATAATCAGCTTTCTCAAGAAGAATGAGTTATTCCCCCTCTTAAAGCATGATAAATTACAACAGTGTATGGATTATTCCCATGGAATCTTTCTGATTAGATAGCATTATAAAACTTAATACTGTTTCAGGTAATATAATCCAACAGCAGGGTTTCTATTAGTTAAAAAAATTACTTAATCATTAAATTCAAGTGACTATTAGACTTCTATAACTGACTCAGGATGGCTTCATGCCATCTCCAGTTTGGATAAGAGCCTAAATCATTATAAGAATCAACCTACACTACAGTTTTTATTTCTTAGATCACTACTGTGTGTAGAAAATCAATGTGTGAAAACCCTGATTATCCTCTCATAAGTGATTTTAGTTAAAATTAAAGTAAGAAAATAAAATACATATATGTAAATACAAAAAAAAAAAAAAGAACCTACACCTCACCCTTACTTTGAGTTTCCTTTAAATATAATTTTAACCCAAACATCTTCAATTCTTCACTTTGAAAATTCTATAGGCATGTACCGGACATCCTATCTGCCAAGTACATCGAGTTGATGATCCTGAAGCAATGCTCTACTTTTCAGGGAATCAAAACCACGTATTTGTGTAGACCATGCATCATCCTGCCGACTCAACAAATGAGAACCTTTTGGTGCCACGGTTATACTCAGTGATAAGCAGAAGGAAAACGATAGCCACACGCTGCAGTAGCACGGGGACTTGATGACCCAGTGAGGCCTGCTTGCCCAGTAAAGCTTTTCCCCAGGGAACTCTGCAGACAGGACCCTTTGAACAAGGAAGTAAGACAGTAAGCACTATAAAATAAAATTTTTTTATAAAAAATATAAATGTCACGTACATATATACCTTCATATAGAGCCACACTCCCTTTCTCGTCTCCTTATTAAGGGAACATTCAGGCTTGTATAGCTGCATTTTTGCTGCAGAAGTGGGGTACAACAACTTCAGAACCTGTAAAACATACTTCCTTTTGCAAAAGACTCTTTGGGAGTGAGAGTGCAATGGCAGGGCTGGCGTTCTCATTTCTGCGATGGAAAAGTCTGAAGTGTGCCCAGTGCTCATGTATTCCCTTCTCTCTGTTTAATTCATCCCCCTGCTCAGGGCACAAAGCTTCCAGCAAATGCTCCACAGACTCTTGTCTCCTTTTCAGCCGCTACCACCCCAAGTAGGGTGTGGCTGTGCCACAGTCTTTTCCTTTCTCTAATCCTGTTTGTGGCAGAGACTCTGAGTCACTTACCTGTACTCATTCTCTCATTGTTTTCCTTAGGACAGAACCCTAGTTGTATTTTATGCATCAATGTGCCTGACTAAGTGACTATGTTGCTAGGGGTGTCCAACAAGATGTCACAGGAAGTTGTAGTTTCTGGGAACATTCCTTAAGAGAGGAATAAGTGGTAGCAAGCTTTTTGCTTTTCTCCCCTTCCTTCATCCTGCTGCCTGGAACGTGTTTCTGTTGGCAGGAGCTCCAGTAGCCACTTTGGACCCTGAGGCAACTTGGATGAAAGCTGCACGCTAAGAGTGATAGGACAAAAAGACAGAGGACTCAGGATTCTCATGCCTACAGACAGACGTCTCTGAAGTGAAAGAAAATGAAAACCACCTTTGGGACTAGACTGCAGTCATTTTGAGTCTTCCTTGTGTACAGGGGATTCTAACCCTAATTAATATACTTCATCTCAAAAGCATGCTATTATATACTAGGTCAATTTTACTATGGAAAACTTAATTTTTTTATATACTGTGAGGTAATTTTAAGAAACAAAAGCTGTAATTCTGGCAAGTTATAAACAAGTATCATTACACATCCCTAAATGATCTCAACTCAGCTTTACTAAGGGACTATTCAGATTCACAGAGGACCAGTGATGGTCCAAACTGATCTGTAACTTAAGAAACCGAAGGAAGGTATTTAGTTATTAATATAATCCAGTCCGCCTCCAAGGGAGAAGCACTGGAGCTGGTGGCTTCCTGCGTAGGGAAGAGATGAGTGTGAACCCCAGGACCCCTCCTGAGTACAAACAGAGGAGGCTCTGTTCTGCCAGCCTTCAAAGCCTGAAGTTCTAAACAGTCCCTCTAGTGACTCTACCACAGGCTTTAACAAGATGCATGTTCTTTTCTTGAAGTGAAGCCTCATGAAAAAATGCAAAACAAAAAACTAGAAACAAGACGTAGAGTACTTGGGAAATCCCTGGGGGCAGGGAGATGTGTCTGTAAAACACTTCAGACTTTGTCCTCTTCACCTGACATGAGAGGTTTCTAAACCCAAATCCTTTTCTATTACAATGATAATAATACTCTGTTTTTTCATCCTTCACAACCTCTGCACTTTGCCGTTTCCCTGACCCAACAGCTTGGGTATGTCCTGCTTGACGTGTTGGGTATCACGTCCCCTCAGCAAAGAAAAATGCCTTGTTTTTCCCCCATATCACCACATTTTTAACTAACAAAGATAAACTACACTTTTTAGCATTTTATTTTTGAGTGTTATTTTGGGGGCACTGGATACCGGGGACCATCAGCTAATCACCATAAAGTGTTCCAAGTCCATTCCTCCACGGGGGTTGACATCTGCTGGGGGAGAGGCTGGCTCCGGCACCCCTTTAGGCTCCAGCACCCCTTTAGGCTCCAGACCTTTGCATTTGAGGGCAGGGCGGGAGCTGCTCCAAGCAGGGGGTGGGGGATGCTGCCTTTTAGTATTCTCAAAAATAACTTAAACGACTCAAGTTTATAGTAAGTAAAACAAAGCCGGGTTGCTACTGGCAGTTGTCAACTCGAATTGTTAACAGTTTCTACCTTTCGAAGAAACTACGACTTAGGTTTCTCACACCATTTTTTTCTCCCTGCTGTCTGAAAAGAAATAAACTGTCCATGTTTCCTAGGCCTCCCTGTCTCACCTGTCATGGGCCTTTGCCAGGTCAGCTGTATCAATACTTTGGAAGGTGCGTGGGCCATTAAAGCAGGGACCAGTGGAGGTCTTTCTACCAGCACTTCATTAGGGCACATGAATTGCTTCCTAGGCCCCGAAAGAAACATGTGCCAAAACTATGTCGATTTACAAAATGTTTTTGTATCTTTAGAGTATTTTATTTCTCCTGCTTCTTGTGACATAAATAGCACATAACCTTGACCCTGGGATATTTTAATAACCAGCTGTGAAATTTCACTAGCACTGGCCCTAAGTCAAGAACCAAAAATAATTCATCCCAATGTAAGGGGGCTTCTGTCCTTCTCTGATGGGGCTTTGATTTGGTAATGGTTTATAAAGCCACTCTTCTTCCTGAACTGCAACAGAACTTAAAAAGAAAAACACTTAACTCGCTCGTGGGCAAGGATCCAGACAGTATTTCTTTTGGGGTTCATGGTGCAGTGGTGGAGAGGGGAGGGGCCAGAATATGGAAGAGTCAACAGGAAACTTTGCATAATACTTACTTAGGTTGCTTGAAAGCTCTTAAAAATACTTAATTAAGAATCAGTGTCTTGTTGGATAGGGGAGTTTTTTGTGTTTTGGGTGGCCTTTAGAAGGAACCTGTGGGGCCGACGTGACTTGGGACCTCTGACACGTTCAGGGCACAGATTCCCCAGCTTGGAAGGTGGGGTTAGAAAGGAAATGATAGAGAGAGAGAGATGAGTCCAGTCCTTTTTTTTTTTTATGTTGGTGTTCATCTATTTTATTATGATTAAAAAAAAAATCTTCCTCCCAACAAGTTCAGTTTGCAAATAAAAACAGTAAGTGAAAATTAAAACATTATTTTCTCTAAATATTTTTATTTACAAAGGTGATACCCAACAAATCAAGGAGGACGTACCCAAAGGCTTTTATTTAAAAGCCTCCCCATATGGGTCTGCACAATTTCTTCACAAAAACCGAACTTCATAGCCTTCAATCAAATCAAAGTTGGATCACGTCTGGGTGTTCCATCACTCAGCTGCCACCTGAAATCGATGCTGTGAACTAGGAAGGTCTGGGTCAAGGCTGCCAGGAACAGCCGTGCCCTTGCTAGCTAGCACTCGCAACCCGCTGTCAGCTCACGCTGTCAGCACCACGGCAGTACTGGGGCAGTACTGGGGCCCCAGGGGGCTGAGCTGACACCCAGCGCTACCTCTACTGAGCTGTGCTGTGTACTTGGCCAAGGTCATCGCTCTGAGTCTCCCTTTCCCCAGCTATGATGATCGGATATACTGTATGTAAAACCCCTGGCAGAGTGGATGGTACACAGTGTGAGGTCAATACATATGTGCCCTCTGAATGAAAGAAGCGGTCCTTAAGACAAAGAGAGTTCCTGCCAGCAATTTCAAGGCAATCCACCTGTGGTCTTTGTTCACATTGAAGTGTATGGAGTTCTTGGAGTAAAAGTAAAGGCCAGGTACAATACTAATGTTGATGCATACTAGCCAACATGACTCATGTACAACAATACATTAAGCTTTTCAGCGCCTCAGTTTACTCAGCTATAAAATAGGGATAACCGTCAGCTACATTTTCCTTGCAGGTGATAAAGATCACGTGAAAGAACCTCCTGGTACCTGTGGGGTACATTACAAATATATGTCATTACTAAGTTTGAGATGGCTTTGGTCCTAACTCAGGGGAAATTATGAAAAATTATTTAAAGAATCAAAGGAATTTAAGAGTGAGGAGCACAGGGATGTGGCACTGATTCATCAGTCAAGCTTTAGAAGAGTCCACCGCCATCTCCCAGCTAGTGTCAACCCCCCTAGCTGTCTCAAAAACCCTGACTTATCTCATTGCCCCAAAACACATGGAGTGCAATGAAAAGCAAGCTGGCTCAGTGGTCACACTGTTATGCCAACATACTAAGGTCTTCCCAACCCATTTTTACTCTGAGTAACCCAAGCAGGTTTGTTTATTTTAAGACATGAGGAACAACTATATGGTTCAGAAATATCTTCTTGCTGCCTCCTCCCTGCAAACACATGCACCTGAATTCACAGAATTTTATTTGGAAAATCCGATGGCTGGTGTGGTTTTTCGAAGGGCTACTTTACGCATTATAGTGATTAACCCTTTGTAAACAGTTCGTAACATGGTTTCTGAAAAACATAAAAAAGACGTTAAAGGAGGGCAAAGCATTTAAATGTGGCATGCTTCAGGAATAACGTCTGCCACATACAAATTGATTCCTGCTACCAGGTCCCATAAGTATGGAATCATCTTAGGGGCTCATTTAGGAACCACAGGGAGGTTTTGCACTTTGAAGAAGGCCCCGGGTGAACTCCGGGCCTGGGAAAAGAAAGGAAAGAGGGGTTTGCTGCCTAAACTGCCATGGTTCTTTTCTGGAAAGTTTCTTTCTCTCAGGCTCAGGGAGGTGAAGCCAGGTCTTTTGCTTTCCCACAGAAATATGCTTCCCTTCAAAACAAAACCTAAGGCCCTAAGAACTGCCAGGCCACGTCAGGCTCATGACGCACTGTCCACTTAGCTACAGATGCTAACAGCACACTGTTTTGAGAAAAGACAAAGCTGTCAGTATCCAAAGCATCAAGTACACAATATCTATAACATGTACATATGTCTCACAGATCCTGAAAAACATCCAAACACTTCAACAGAAACACCTGCAAAAGACACGCATGAACCGGTAATTAAAAAATGAAATAAAGAGAGAGTTATGAAGAAATGCTTCACCTCACTAGTAATCAAAGGTCCGCGACAACAACAAGATACCATCTTCAACGTACAAAATCTGTAGATTAAAAAACATGATCATATCCCACGTTATCAAGGGGGCGGCAGAAAGGGCAGATTTTTCACATGTATATTCGGGTAAACAACCTGGCTGGTGGGCCTTTTGGCCAGTGCTATAAAGACGTTTATATTCTTTGGATCAAAGTAGTTCCTTTTCTAGGAACTAAACTGAGAAAATAAACATACATGTATATAAAAATGAACGTGGAAAGGTGTTCACTGTAGTATAACGAGGCTGAGAACTTTCTATAAAGGGCCAGACACTATATATATGATAAACTCGGCAAGCCAGTCAGTCTCGGTTGTAGCTATTTTACCGCTGTCAGGAGAGATCAGCCAGAGACAGTACATAATCACATGCAAACAGCTTGTTCCAATAAAACTTTATTTACAAAAACAGGTAGCCATGGGCTAGATTTAGCCCGTGGACTGTAGTTTGCCAACCTGTACAGTATAATTTACAATAATAAACAGAATCACCTAAGTGTCTAACAATATGAGAATGGTAAACTAATTTATTTTATGCAGTTATTACAACTTTTTTCTCTTTTAGTAATTTTGGAAAGTGGTCCTGTGAAAAAAAATATCAAAATACAAAACTGCAGGTTTAGCGTGATCCCAATTGTTTTAAAGGAAGAGAATATGTAAGCATGGAAAAGGGATTAAAAAAATACACAAACGTTTAACTGTGATGGTGGCTTGAATTTTCTTTTCTGTATTTCTCAGCATCTGCATTTTCTATAATGTACATGTGTTTTATTTTTAAAATAGAAAAAAATGTTTAAAATGACAGACGTGCACTTCTGGTGTGAACATAGTTGCCTAACTCTGCATTCTCCCTGTCCTGCTTGTGGAGAGAATCCAAAAATGAGGACAAAAAGAAAAACCTTACTCTCTTCCATTTCTGGCAAAACCAAGAAACAAACATCAAATTTTTGTAAAGAATACAAAAAATAAACATTTCTTTTTCTGGAGCTTTGGAGGAGGAAGCGCAGAGAAGAAGAGGAGGGAGAGTTTAGGGGCAGCAGGTTTCAGAGAACAATGCACTCTGGAGGGGGATGGGCACTCCTGAGGGACTAAGACAGGCCCATTAACTGCAGGAGAGGGCTTGCACACAGGGCTGAGCTGGGCAGCAGCCAGGAGTAGATTCAGTGTCATGGCCCTGAAGCTTATACATTTGGGCATTCTTTTTAAAGATAAATAAGACAACATTTTAAATACAAAATTAGTTACAAACATATTTATTTAGAATGAGCAAAGGAAGGACAACACACGCAAGCTTTTTAAGCTGAAAAATTCTACACACCACCGAGATCCAGAAAATTAATGTTTTGAATAACTAACTGCAACTGTCTGCTTGACTACCTGTACAATATCCCTCCTCTATAATACCCCATCTCCAAATACCTTCATTCCTTATATTTTTGGCTACATAGTCCTTGGTCACCTCTTCATGGAAGGATAATTTTTAATATGCAAGAACTCAGGGAATATTGTTTCCATGAGCTTTCTGTGGAAATTTCTAGAAGATGAACTACAGCCAACCAAACGATGACTGGGAAAACCATGGCAAAGGCACTGATGGAGCATTCTGAATGCACTTAACTGTAAATCTAAAATGACAATAAATTTGGATATTATAAGTTAGAAAAGGAAAAAACCAAAGAGAAGCAGGAGAAAGAAATTAATAAAAATAAAGGCAGATATCAGTGAGTTAGATAATAGTAGCATAAAAAGAACTAAAAGGTTTTTCTTTGGAAAGACACTCTGTTAATAACTTCATCAGAAAAAAGGGAGGAATATTAAATATACAAAGTAAGAAATATTATAAGGAAATAATTTCAAAATCTAAGCAAACTTTAAAGAACCATAAATGACTATTTTGCTGAACTCAAAACAAATACTTTTGAAAACCTAGATGAATGGACAATTTTTGAAAAAGTATTATATGATATACCTAAACTATATATAAACTATAATAAATATACCTAAAGTAAATGTACCAAGACTCTTGAAAAAGAGAAAACCTAAACACACCAGTTTTCATGGGAGAAAAATGAGGAAAGTTGACAAAGAGCCTCATCTCCTAAAATGTACCGATCCAGCTGGTTTTCTGTATAGGATTTCCACCAAATTTCAAAGAACAGAAAATCCCAATGTAATTGAAACTATTCAGGAATGTAGAAATAAAACAAAAACTTCCCTATTTTCTTAAGTGTGCAATAATAAAATGCAATAATGATTTCAAATATAAAGTCAGAGACCATCTCTTATGAATACTGATATAAAAATCCTAAATAAAATATTAATAAACTGTTGCGAGTTTGCTGAACTGCTCCATGGTGTGGTTGCCTTGGTATCCATTTGTTTGGCCAAGTGGCCTGAGGGGATTTTAAACTGACATTAGCCTTTTCATGCAAGTGCATGCCCTAGATAGCAACCTCACAATCATATCCAAGTGTAAGTTCCAGATATGACTTCCCCAATAGCCCTGTGATCAACAGTCTCTTCTGCTTCCCAGCACCTCGATGTCTAATGCCTGAGATAAGACAGATCCCCATGGGGCTTACCAAAATCCTATCCTTTTGGCTTGAATTGATCACTCAGGCCATAGCCTATGGACCCCAATGCACTTCATCCATGGACTCTAAGGAAGGCATGCACCTAGGTCCTGCCTTTTACTGTCTGCACTGACTCCTTGTGTGGCCCCTCTAAGTGTGCTGTCTATCCTCCAGGATTTTTGAGTAATAAATTTCTCTATTTTAATTTTTCTTGTGGTCTCTGCTGAACTGTGGATCACCATATAGTACCCTGAGTTATACTTAATAAATGTTAATTTAATAAAGCCAGAACACAGAGTCAAGGACATTAAAAGAACAATGCATCCTAATCAGGTGGAGTTTATGCTAGGAATAGAGAGACAGTTTAATATGTAGAGATACGTTAATATAATTTGTCATATTTATAAGATGTTTAAGAAGAAAAATCATAATTTAATCTTGAAAAAACATACAATGATATAAGAATACTCCCTTCACATAACAATAAACCTACCCCTGTCCAAGGGCTCACATCATGCCGCAAGCAGAGAGAAGTACAAAAAGCATTTTCAGTTGCCAGGAACAAGACAAAGATACAAAGACTTAACACATTTAACTTTGTACTAGAAGTAGTAGCCCATATAGTTAGATAAGAAAAAGAAAGTAGGGCTAAAAACTATTGGTTAAAAGAAGGTAAAATTATCACTACTTGTGGATGATATGGTTATATACTAAAAAGGAAAACTAATTAAAAACTACTGAAATAATTAAAACCACAATGAAATATCACCTCACACCAGTCAGGATGGCTATCATCAATAAACCAACAAACAAGTATTGGAAAGAATGTGGAGAAAAGGGAATCATTGTGCACTGTTTGTGAGACTGAAATTGGTGTAGCCACTATGGAAAATGGTTTGGAAGTTCCTCAAAAAATTAAAAATAAAACTGCCTTATGACCCAGCAGTTCCACTTCTGGGCATTTTTCTGAAGAAATCCAAAACATTCATTTGAAAAGACATATGCACGCTCATGTTCATTGCAGCCAAGATGTGGAAGTGACATAAGTGCCCATCAATAGGTGGTGAATAGATAAAGAGGTGGTACATATATATGATGAAATATTACTCGGCCATAAAAAAGGAAATCTTATCATTGTGACAACATGGATGGACCCAGAGGGTATTATGTTAAGTCAGACCAAGAAAGACAAATACCATATGATCTCACTTATATGTGGAATCTAAAGAATAAAATAAATGAACAAACAAAACAGAAAACCTCTTAGATACGGAGAACAAAATGGACAGTTGCCAGAGGGGTGGGAGACTGGGGAGCTGGATGAAAACGGTGAAGAGATTAAGAAATACTGATTTGTAGTTATAAAATAGTCAAGGGAATGCAAGGTACATTATGGGGAATATAGTCAATAATATTGTAAAAATTATGTATAGTGCCTGGTTGGTACTAGACTAGCAGGGGCAACACTGCATAAATTATAAAAATGTCAAACCACTATTCTGTGTACCTGTCACTAATATAAAATAATACTGAATGTCAACAGTAACTGAAATAAATAAATAAAATTTCAAAACAACTGAAATAACAAAAGAATCTAGGAAGATAATACAGTAAAAAAATACAGAATTCAGTAACTTACATATTTACAAACAATAAACACATTGAAGACGTAATAGAAGAACAGATCCCATTTACAATGGCAATAAACAAGATAAAATACACAGAAATCAATTTAAGAAATGTGAAAGTCACTTATAAAAATCTTTAAAATCTTTCGGAAGGCTCCAAAAGAACACCTGAACAAATGGAAAGGCAATCCATGTTCCTGAATTGCATACATTTAACATGGTCTTAATATAAATATCAACAGTTTTTTTCCCCTTGTAACTAGACAGATTAACTGCACACAAGTTTCTGTGCTGGGCTTTAGGGGGACTGCAAACGTAAGTCAAACAGGAATTATTCTAGACCACGTTGCTTTGGCCCTCATGGTCTGCTTGATGATTTCTTCTGATCACAACTATTAAAATACTAAAAAAAAAAAAAAAAAATCTACATGTACCGAGACTCAGAAAAGACAACTGGATGTAGCAACAAAGAAATTGCCCCTGAGGTTCAAGAAGGCACTTTCCATAGAGCAGTGGGGCTGAAAACTAGGCTGCATCTCTTGGCAAAAGCCACTCGTTTCAGTATCAAAGGAGAGCAACAGAGCTTCTGCCTGGTTACAGGGAGCTGAACTGATGCAAAAAGATAATCTTCCTGCTCCAAACACAGATAAATTGGATAAAATACATATATACACAAAAAAACCCGCATAGCCAAATTCAGAATAGAGAAAGAGAAATCTTGAGACATCAGAAATAAAGAGGAAATGTAAAGTCAGAATGTTGGGCTGGCATAAAGCTGAGTGTCTTACAGAGGTACCAGACCTTAAAAAAAAACCCTGCAGGGATAAAATCTGAGTGCAATTTTAATATATGAAATCTGACAATTAAGTTTGCAAACTCATGCTAGAAAAAGTACTACATAGCTCATACTGAATATCACTACGGTCACCATCAAACTACCCCCCTTGGGAAGCTGTGCACTGATGCCAGCGCCTAGTCCACGTTTCAAAGCAATTCGGGAACTCTTTTTCTGGAATGGCCATTAGAGCTGTTGTTGTATGACCCTTGATGTCCTGAATGTCTTCAAAATGTCTTCCTTTCAATATTTTCTTTATCTTCAGGTAAAGCAAAAAAGTCATTGGGGACCAGAGGGAGGGAGGGAGTGCTCCAATACAGTTACCTGTGTACTGGCTAAAAGCTCCCTCACAGACAGTGCTGTGTGAGCTGGTGCATTGTCATGATGCAAGAGCCATGAGTTGTTGGCAAGAAGTTCAGGTTGTTTTCGTCTAACTTTTCATGCAGCCTTGTCAGCACTTCCAAATAGTAAACTTGGTTGACTGTTTGTCCAGTTGTTACAAATTCAGAATGAACAATCCCTCATAGAATTGGAATTGGAACCCCCAACTATTAAAGAAGGAGAAACTCCAACTGCTAAAGAAAAATATGTAAAATGGAAGGCTTAATATCACCGAAGAAGGGAGAATTAAAGAAAGCTGATTTTAAAGGAGTTGGGTATCACTTGACTCTGAGACAGAGAAATATTTTGAGATGCAGAGGAGGGTATGTAGGGGTGCCACGATATATGAGCGCTAACATCCCCAAACTGGAATCACCTCTTACTCACACAATTATTTTACCAGGAGAGGAAAAAATGATCTGACTTTAATTTGTTCAGCATTTATTTTCTGAAAAAAGGATATTTGCCACAAGTAATTACTGTGAAAGGGGAGTTATTCCTGGTCTTAAAAGTTTTTAATCATGAAGTGGTATTTGACGATGTAATTTTTTCCACAGACTGAAAAACAAACTTGTCACTGAACTGGAGTAGTAACTGAATTCAACCACAAAGAAAATGGTATGCCTGGCTAATACACATGGTCACTAATATTACAGGAATAACACCAAAATATATACTAATAATCATATGCCATTCTATGAGATGCATTGTAAAATAATGTAGAAAACACGGTTTTATGCTCGGTTGTATTCTTGGACCTGGGCTTGTGGTCTCCAGTTCACAGAAGGTGGAAGAGGGAATCTAGGACTTCCAGGCACTTCTGAGTACAAATCCCACTTTCCTCAGGTCTCCTTCTGCCCAGCAAGGCTGGTAACATCAAATGACCTGGAGGCAACGATGAACTCAATTTTCTCTTAATGATCTCAAACATTTTAAGGATGAATTTGTAATAACTTCCTCTCCTATTACTAAACCACAATAATTTGGAGCCCAAAATAGTCAAGGGTGATGAACTGTAACCCTACCCAGGGAGGAAAATGAACCACCGAAACATTCCTTAGAGGGTTTCTAGGTCAATCTTGTCAGCTTAGGGATAAGGATCTGAGGTCCAGAGATGGAGAGTGAGATGGCCACTAAGGGCAGACCTTGGCCTTGAAATGGGTCTTCCAGTGCTCCATACCATGCTGATGAGAATCAGGTCAACTGAATAATAGCAAATCATAGAAATATATATTATTTCTATATATATATATATAATATAAATATATAAACATATAATATATATAATAAGTATATATAATATATTTATATAATAAATATAAATATATATTATATAAATATATAGTATATATAATATATTTATATAATAAATATAAATATATATTATATAAATATATAGTATGTATTTATATATAATATATAAATATATATTATATAAAAATACATATTTTTTTCAATGGGACCTAGGAAAAGCCATTACCATTAACGAGGATGGGAGGAATGGCAGTGGTGGGTACTGATCAAACACCCCTCCTCAGCTCTGCCTTCTCTCTTCCAAATCTGGAAACACTAGCTTCTAGAGGAGCTGGGAAAGCAGCAAAGAAACAGTGTATTTGAACACACAGATTGGTTGAGGGTCACCAAGCTAGCCAGAAAAATTTAGGAGAGCAGAGGGCTCCGGCCAGAGGTCTGTTTCCCAGAAGATGGGAAATCTTAAGTGAATTTAACCAGAAGGCACATTTTATCCGTCAGGACGAAAATCTTTGTCAGCAACCCAGGACCTCTTTTAAATGAGAATGCTTCTAACTGTCTTGGAAGGAGAGTCTTGACTCCAGGTCTCCCTCAATCATGAACTCCCTGTGGCATCATGGGTAGGTCACTTCACATCTCTAAGCCTCCGTTTCCTCACCTGTAAAATTGGAGCCCCAAAATTCGCAGTCTAACCAACCTCAGAGTTGAGGATGATGAGGAGAAGACAGGAGAAATTGGACACTGATGGTATTACCTTGACCCCAGATGGGAGCTGAGGCTGAGAGCTCTGCCTTCAGATAAGGGAGATCTGGTTTAAAAGCCAGGATCTGTGCAACCTTGGTTAAAATACATACTCTTTCTGACCTTTGCTTTTCTCAAATTTAAAATTGGAATAATTATAGTACCTATTCTCATTGGAAAAAGAACTTAGGAAAAGACCCACAGCCAGTATATACTTCTGATGTTACTCATGGAAACAACGGCATGTGGGCCTTTCTGAAAGCTAATTTAGAAAAGTAAAACCATTCTCTGTGGATGTTCTTCATGATTAAACTATGCTGGTGGAGTCAGTAAAATCAGCAGACAGCATCTCCCCAGCGGTGGGAGCACTAGGAATTATGTAGGAAAATATTCCAAAAGTTTCCTGTTGGGAATATAGTCTTGCTTCCGTCTCAGTTTCAAATCCTGAGAAGGCCCAGGTTTAGAGAAAAGCTGTTTGGTGGACCCAATGTGAAATAGAGTATCCCAATGGGCAGACTGAAGGGCCAGTTGTTTACAGTGTCCTTTCTCACCTGAGGCTCACAACCCTATGAAGTAAGCAGAGTGGATGCTGTCTCCATCCCCCAGAAGAAACCAGGGCTGTGCAAATTCCAGTTACTTTCCTAAGTAAACTGCCAACCAATCCAATGCTCTTTTCTTGACACGGCACTGCCTCTCATTCTACTTGCCCAAGTTCAAGAACATTACTCTCACCTAGATAAAATGTCTAGTCAAAAGCCAACATGCCTCAGTATCAATATTTTATTCATTATACCAACATCTTAAATAAGATACAAACCATACGTTTTTAATTGGCAGACCAACACCTATTCTTACCCCCTTCCTTTTTTTATTGTCTTCATCCAAAGTACTCACTTGCCCCATCTCTCTCATAGTTAGGGATGGGCACAGTTCTGGCCAATGAGCCGTACATGAGCTCAGCCGGAGAAGAGGTGGGAGGAGGTACCAGTTATAAGGAAGTGTTGTTTTCCTGTTAAAAGTCACAGTCTGCCCTTTCCACCCATCTTTCTGCTTTTATCTCAGTTGGGATGGTTGTAGCAGCAGTAGTCATCTGGTGACCATGGGAGAAAAGCCCAGGGAATCAGTAAAGATGATGCTGTTGTTAAACTACTGACCCAATTTTGGTCACTGCCCACGTTGTTAGGAGATGAAAACAAATTTCTCTTGGTTTTAGCCACTGTAAGTTGGTTACAATTACTTGAAGCCAAACACATTATGAATTAATACGACTATTATCTGAGGCCCGTTTGTTATCAGAGGATGATCAGGGGAGCAGGGGTCACCTTTTTTATCCCATGTTGATGTTGGCCTTTGGGAAGGGCATTTTGGTTCTGGGCATTTTCTTGGTGTTAAAAGCTAAAAGAATACATTTTTGAGGAATGGCTAGAAACTCAACAAGAAGTCCTATCTTTCCACTATACACTTACAGGAGTTCACCGAAAGCATTCATTTATTAGTAACCATGGTGTTCTCAGAAATGTCTACGGAGTGACAGTGAATTAATGGGGTGAGAAAATAATACTCTAGTCAACAGATTCAACAAAATGATTGCTCTCTTCAGCTATGGGCACATACATATGCATCCTTTTCTTTTCCCTTCTTCTTTCTCTCTTTTCTTCCTTGGTAATTAAAGGACTCAATGAACAAATGAAAAGAAGAGAAGTCACATTATTATACAACAAGTTGACAATGCACTGTAGAACTGTATGCCTGAAACCTATGTAATCCTTGCTAACAGATGTCACCCCAATAAGTCTAACAATAAAAATGAATTAAAAAAGAAGAAGAAATAATAGAGGCTAAAGTAGGGAGAGGAATAGAAAGGTAGGGAAATTCCAGCTACTTAAAAAATTCCTTGTCGTGCTGCGAAAGAATTGATCTGCTTGAATTTTCGAAACTTAATGAGTATTTTAAAAAGTTTTATTTTTCCCAGGAATTTTCAAGATTTTATATGTACATTAAGGACTAACTCTGATTTTGTAAGTATACTTAGAAGCTAAGAGGTATCTGTCAGTACCTTTCATACAAAACTAATAATATAATATTCCAAAGTCATCAGATTATCTTATCCTGGATCTTTGAGAGCTAACTGGGGCTTCTTATTTCAGTCTAGAGCAGCGATGTCCAACCTTTTGGCTTCCCTGGGTCACAGTGGAAGAAGAAGAGTTGTCTTGGGCCACACATAAAATACACTAACACTAACGGTAGCTGATGAGCTAAAAAAAAAAAAAAATCTCAAAATGTTTTAAGCATTTGTGTTGGGCTGCACTCAAAGCTGTCCTGGGTTACAGGTTGGGCATGCCTGGTTTACAGGTTACATCTAAAACCAAAATTTGTCATTATTTAGAGATTTTTCTTCTCTCAATCAAATGTAGGTTTTTTATTTTGTTTTTTTGGTTTAGTGAATATCCTCATTATTCCTCTCCTGAAAACAATCTCAAAAATGTCAGTAAAAAAATTCCTGAACAATTGTTTTGTTTTAAAACAAGTTGAACAACGGCAGTGTGGCCACACGTATAAAAATCCAAGCTTATATGCTCTTTGACCTTTGACCAAATTTCACTTCTATGAATTCATTCTAAAAGAAAAAAACGAATCAGGTGTGCAGACTATATGCATTCATTGGAGTATTCATGGCAATGCTTACAATAGTAAAAAATGGAGATAAGTTGTCTTAGATTAGACTCGTGATTGGAAATATTTACTCTTCCTTACGTCCCTCTCTGTGGATCCAAATGCACTTCCTGCCCCCTGACTTCAGGGTGGCCATATGAACCTTCTTTGGCCAACGGGACATTCATGACCAAGATTCAACCCAAGGCTTGAAAAGTATTAACATTCGTGTGAATAGGCGTGAATGCTCATGCTTTTGTCATCACCATGAGAACATGCAACACTAGAATCAGGATGAGAAGATCCCAGGAGGGGAGGGGAGTGCAGCCTATGCACCCACCTCATCATGTGTGTGTCATCGTCACCTCTACCATTCTTCAAACTTCTGACCAGAAGTAAGTGCTTATTCCTGCACTGAGATTTCTGGTTGTCTGTTATGCAGAGTTATTATGACCACAGGTGACTGATACACAACCTAAATGCTCCAAAAATAAGGAACTTACTAAATCATGATACAATAGTCATTACTAGGGATAGTGATTTCCATACATATTGACATGGAAAATATCTAAAATATATTAAGAAAAAAGCAAGTTATAAACATGTGTGTATAGTATGAATCCTTTCTTATATGAAATATACATACACATGTGTGCTTACAAGTATAGGAAAGAGCTTGGGAAGAAATATACCAAATGTTAGCAGTGTTTCTCACTGAGTGGTAAGAATAGAACTATTTTCACTTTCTTCTTTATGAACAGCTGCATTTTCTGTATTAAAACATAAGCTTACAGCAATTTTAAGTCAGAATGAAAATAATAAAGTTATTTCATTTAGAAAAACCATTAAAACTTGTATAGAATTCTACCTTCATTTGCCAGACATTATTAGCCTTCAACAGCAGGAAGATTATTTCCTTTTCCTAAAGTTATCAGTATGTTTTGTTTTGTTTTGTTTTTAAATTGCAAACTACAGGTTGCACTAGGCTTCAAAAATTAAATCAAATTCCCATTAACACACCCCAAACAGCTCAGCCTCCTTGTTACCCAAATTTGTCTGTTTCTTCCATCAACTAATGAAGTCTGTTTCAGACTCTGCATAATATATATGTGAATTAGTCCTCATACATTTTCCCAAAGGTCAAGTTAACCTCCTCTCCCACCTCTACTCTTGATGATCTATCCTTGATCTACCCATAAAACCCAAATCCAGAAGCAATGATTAGGAAAGTACAGACGCTAATAAAAAATCATTTCATTAGTGTCAGGGAAAGAGAAAGCTTACCCAATTAAAAGGACTAAGGTTTGATATCAGAAACAGAGGCTGTGAGCATGATAATAAACAGCATGGACAAATGGACACTAAAGATGCTATCTAAGTCTGCTGGAATTTGTGAGAACTACATCTATCTAATACCTCACTCAGATACAGGGAAGTCATTGAAAGCATTTGACCAAAAAAAAAAAAAAATCTGCCAGCGATCAGCCAGCATTTATAGATCCCAGACATGGCTTGCAAAAAATGCTTTAATTTTCCTGCAGGTGTTTTTGTCCCCTAGACTGCCATTAGTATCAGGGGCCCACCGCTCTCTGGTGTTAAGGATTATAGTCGTTTCGCTTACAAGACACGAAGCAGACCTGTGGTTTCAGGAAATATTAAAGACTTGTTTGCTTGCAAAAAAATGACAGAAACTTTCATCTCTGATAACCAGCAAATAGTCCCTTTCTCGAATGGCTCATTAGGGAAGCACAGGTAGGAAAAGGTTCTCAGAACACTTTGCCCAGTGTCTAGAAGAAGGCCCAGGTGGTTCACGTCCCTTGCAATCACTCTCTTGGTTGCCAGGGACCTCTCATGATCAGAAAAACGGTCCCCAATATTTTTGTGTTACATGGTACATAATTAGAGTGAGTGTGCGTATTTCAAGTCACATAAAAGTGACTTAAATTTTGGTTGCTACCTGTAATAGAAACTCTTTCCAGTTGAAATTTGAGATCTAAGTGTCTCTTCATAATGCTGCATTACTTTATAACAGGCTGCTAAAAGGCTGTTACTTTGATTTTGTTAATATTTAATATATCCTTTAGCTAGAATCCACCAAATCACATTCTCTACTAAAAGATGCTTCTTTCCACTTAATAAATATATCTCTACAGATACTGTTGTGCATGTTCATTTATAAAAACATAAGAATGGAGGGTATGCTTCTTTATATCCCATCTTACAGGAGGCATAAATATATGCAATAATATATGATAATGTAAATTAAAATAAGCAGATGACACAATGAAGGCGGGAGTGGTCAGCAGACGTGTTGTGCCTTCTCGTGTACTTGCTAGGGGTCAGTGGGCTCTGAGCTTTTTGCACTAATGTGATACAGGATTCAGAGGACCAGAGTAGGCTACTGGCTCAAGATGAAGACCGTTAATTCTGCTTGGCTAAACTTGAGAGGAATTTCTGCCTTGGGTCCTCATTAAGAGGCTACTGTGGAATGCGACAAGCACCATGAAGATGGCCAGTGGTCCCCTAGGGCTGTTTTCTTACCCGCCCTCCGAGCAGGCTGACAGCATAAGCCCCCTTCCAGGGGGACCAGAACAATGTGATCTGGACACACGACTCTCCTGCAGCACACCTAACCCAGGGACAGGCTTGGGAGCAAGCAAAAGGACTACAACCCGCTTCCTAAGCTGCGGAACACTGTCCCCAGATGAAGACTAACTCGGGGGTGGGAAATGAGAGGGAGAAGCAGCTTGGTGAAGAGGACGGGGGCAGCTGCAGGAATGCTGACGGCGGAGCTCTGGAAATGCAGGCCAGGAGACGGGGAGGGACATCTGGGCCGCTGAGGAAGACTGGAAAATCACCAGCGAGAAGGTAGAGGCTGCAACAACGGGAGAAGAGCCAACCCCGCTGAGGGGAAGAAAACGGAAGGGGCCGAGGACTGACAGATAAGACAGTTGCCGAAAAAGAAGAGGAAGCAGCGGCTTTTCTTACTTTTTCGGCAGCAAGAAGCATGAGACTCCCAACATGGCCTCCATCTCCCTAATCTCACTCCCGTGGCTTTCAAGTGTCTCTTGCTATCCACCCGTTCTTTCATCCTCGTGGCACGAGAGCTGCCTTCAGTGTGGGGAAAATGAATTCAAGACCCAGGGCCTGCAGGCAGCACCCCCACTTCCTCCACCTCTGGACTCCTCTGGGCAACTTCTGAACACTGTTTTCCTCACATATGCTCACAGCTTTACTGGCTGGCTGTTCACGTTCTCATTCAAGTCCACATTACTCAGCCCAACGAGGCAATGTTTGATGGGAACCAGTTGTGTCACGCTTGGCAGCTGCTTCCGGCTGGCTCCATGCACGTCAGAAGCCTGTGCTTAACGCCGTGACGTCACGGCTCTGCTTTTTGCAATGTGTGTTACAAGTGATTTGCACATTTACGTTAGTGAGCGGTGCTATTTTAGGGACCAATTTGCATATACACATATCCCCATGGGCCATGGCTGATACAGAGAGACAAGAGTGGGCATGGCCAAGTTCCCTAGAAACCTGAGTTTAGATATTGCTGGGATAAAGTGAGGAGCTCAGCCCCCTACTCCAAATGGGAGAATGCCACTGGGAGTTCACTGAAGCTCATCCTAAAAAGAAAACGAAAACAAAAGGATGAGAGATCTTCCAAAGGTTTCATCAGGATTAAGACCATCCTAAAGAAAAGGAGGATTCAATGTCTGCCTGAGGGATGGCTGGGGCTGCTGGTACTCCCTAAGCCTCACTTTTCTAAAAGCAAATGGCTCCAAGATTTCTTGAACTGGTGGAAGCACTGCTCAGCAGAGAGCCTGGTAATGATTGGCCACAAGGTCCCTTCCAGAAGTGCTAGAGGAGAGTAGTAGTGGGTCCTAGCAAGCGCTTTGGACTCAGGGGCTGCCTTGAAGACAAGCAGAACCTTCTGGAGCTGTGCCTGTCAGGGACACTGGAAGCTGTGTGAGCGGAATTAAGGGCAGCCGAGTATCAGGAAGAGCTGGGGGTGGCGGCGGGTGGCAAACAATAGTTGGAGCTACCATCCGTGAGATGTCAGTGCTGTGTCAAGCCCTTTGCAAGTACTTTATAGACGTGTATGACCTTCTATGAGCCCCATCAAACATCATCCAATCCCCATATTATAGATGAGGAAAGGGAGGTGCCAGAAGACTAACAAACCTGCGAACAGTCAGTTAGTAAATGGTAGAGTGGGGATTTGAACCCCAAGCCCATCTCTTTATGCTTACTTTCTAACCCCTTGTTATTCAGGACCAGCACGGACCTGCATCACCTGGGGGCCTGTTAAAAATGCATACTCTCACACCCCCACCTCAGGCCTCCTGAACCTGAATCTGCATTTTAACAAGGTCCCCAGGTAATCTGGCTGCACCCAAGTCTGAGCAGGATGACCCAACCTGCTGCCACTGTGTGGTTAATGAATAGTCATTGGAGAGGTAAATAACATGAAATAACTACAGACCAGTTTAGATAACAGCAAATTGGGACAAGCTTTTTGGGGAACAATTTGGCAATAGCTATCAAAATTTAAAATGCGCATTCCTTTAACCCAGAAATGCCACTTCAAGGAATTCATTCTACCTATAAACTCACATATACATGTGCAGAGCTCTAAAAACAAAGATCACAATTCTGTGGAATGGCCAACGTAAACACGCATCAGCAGGCAGGGTCCCAAGAGGAACCAGATGGCAATTGTGACAATCTGAGGAGGGCTTAATAAAAGGCTGGTTAGTAAAACAGTGGGTAACTCAACAGAGGAAGGCACAGTGCAGGGAGTTCTCAAACTCGAATGTGCATCAGAATTACTGAAGGGCTTGTTAGAACACGGACTGCTGGAAGCCATCCCCAGAGTGTCTGAATCGGTACGTCTGGAGTGGAGTCAGGGATCTGTAGCTCTAAGGTCCCCGGTGATGCTGATTTTGCTGGTTCAGCAGCCACACTTTGAGAATCACCTGCATAATGAAGGAACCAAGATGAGCAAGAGTGGCGGGTGAGCCCCCAGGGCCAATGGGGCAGGACAGGGAGAGATTACTAGAACCTGGAAGGAAACAGTCACGTGGAAAAAGCACCTAAGATAACTGTTATGGAGAAAGGCAAGGAAATAAATACCCCACCCCACTCTCCTCCCTCCTTCCTGTCTCATGTTGGGCTTCCCACTGGCTGAAACCAACGGAAAACCAGAAGAAAAGGAGGCCTGATGATGGCATCCATGTAGAGCCGCCTGCAGGCAGAGAGCAGGGTGGAAGGGGTGGCTGAAGGGTCTGCAGGGGCAAGAGGAACATATTTGGTACAACAGCAGACTGGCTGCAGGAAGCCATGGAGAAGTCTGTGGACACGAGCAAGAACGAAGCAGCAAATGCCGAATAATGTGTACTGTGACACCGCCATGTGTATTCCAATAGTGCAGAATACCCCCGTAAGGACACAACAGGCCGTGAATAGGGAGTGCCTCTGCCTCCGGGACATGGGCTTCCATGGGCAATGCCTGACCATGGAGGATGTCGGAGGGGCCAGTGGGTGCGCCTGACCAGAGAACCACGGGGAGAGGAACAGTCAGCCTCATGAGAGTGCCCAGCAAGACCCAGCAGCATTGAGGCCCATGAGGGACCAGCAGCGAGCCCCCTCACACGGCCCACACCCAGGGACCTCACTGGGGTGGGTCTCAGCCTGGATGGACTTTGAACCACATGAGAAGCTTTCAGAACTACCACATGATGCTGCTCCTAAAAGTTCCAACTGAACTGGCCTGGGGGAAGGCTAGGCTGGTAAGTAACAATGTCTCAGGTGACTTGTGCACTATGCTGGTCACTTTCTGATGACAGCCTTCCACCGGTGGCCTGCATGTCTCCATGCATCCTGCTGGCCCCATTCCAAGACCTCCAGGATTCAATGTCCCTCACTTTCAACAGCCCCTCAAAACAGATGACAGGGTCCTTGACACCCTCTCCTCTGCCCCCAGAAGCAGTGGCAATGGGAAAGCAATGCTCTGTGCCTGTCTTCTCTGTGGAGGGCTGGGGGCACAGTGGTGACACATCCCCCTCTCCTTGTCACAGTGCCATAAGCATGTCAGGCATTCATGCTGAAGCTCTTACTATTATTGGGAAGAAAAAAAAAAGAATAGTTTACCAGCAGGTCGCCTTATGGATCTGAAGACCTGGAAACAATAACTCTGAGTAATGTAGTGCACAGTCCCAGCCGGGGCAGGACCTGGAGGAAAGGTTGTGGTTCTTAAAATAATAGTGAATGACGCAAAACCAGGTTAAGACTCACAAAGCTGAATACGGTCAACGAAAACCACGGAAAGACTGGGTGACATTAGGAAACAAAAAAACTCCTAAAATGCACTATTTGAAGCAGACCTCACCAGTAACAGCACCCACAAGCAGCTGGCCTGCTTGGCCCATGCCATCTCCCGACCAGGGCTCCGCAGAACAACTCACACCGCCTCCTCCATTGGTTCAAAACTCCCACTTCCTCCCCAGGCCTTGTCTTCTAACTTTAGAAAGCGAAGTTTACCCCTGACACAGCTTCGATTAAGATGACATGAACTTTATAAAAATAACACATCCAGTCAGCCTCCTATAAAATCAACCTGTCTTAAAATCCAGATTCCTGTTTCCAAGCAGGTCAGTGAGCAGGACTTCCAAAGATGCGTCAAGATAGGATTGTTTCTGGAACATTCATCCTGGAAGGAAGAAAAATTCCTCAGGGAGACAATCCTAATTTGTCCGCAGTGGAATTCTGCCCCTTGGGGTAGCCAAGCCTCGTGTGCTAAGAAAAGCAAAGAAACCTTTCACTGGGGATGCTCTAACTGGGACTTTGCAGTGAGTGCAGAAGTAAAGACTTGTAGGGGTGGTCTGAGATTTCACAGATACTCAGGTAGGATGGATTAACTCCACCTGGTGGTGATGGTGATCATTAATGATAAACAAGAGCAGCATTTACTGAGCAGCTAATGTGTGCTACACAGCATGCTGAGCACTTTACAGCAGTGAGATTATAAGTGTAAAATAGTTACAACAATCCTATAGCATGACGACTATGATTACGCATGTCCATGTTACAGAGGAGAGGTCACATGGCCACCGGTTACATGTTTAGATGGTGACCAAGCTGGGGATTCAACCCACCGTGTGACCCCAGAGCCTGGGCTTTGAACCACCGCACAGACGGCCTCTGACAGCCAATGTTCCTGTGTACTATGGAGTATCTTACTTGAATCCTCACAACAACACTGCAAGGAAGTTTTAATCAACCCATTTTATAGAGAAGAAAACTGAGGAACAAACAGTTTGGGGGACTTGCCTAAGGTGACACACTTCATATGTGGTTGAGCCAGGATGTGACCCTGGCTGTGTCTGGGCTGAGCAGTCCTTGCTCCTGAGCACTACACTGTACTTCTTCCTTCACACTGCAGAAGGCAAAGGTCTGACTGAGGTCACAGAGGGGGCGCGCACCAGGCCAAAGGGGTGCACAGGAAGTGGTGATCCAGGAGTCCTCAGAGGGGTACGTTGCCAACTCAAGAGCCAGTATGCCATCTCAGGGGCCACTGAAGAGGTGAGAGTGGTACACCTTACCCTCAAGGGATGAAACAAAAAGAATTAAGCACATTTACCATCATAGAGGGAGGCAGGGCCTCCAGAGAACATTCTGGAAACTCTGTCACCTGCCCCTCCCTCCATGGCACTGATGTTTGCACACCTCCACTTGCTTACCCTAGTGCTTAGTTCTTGTTTTGTTTTGTTTGCTTTTTGGTATGTGGGTAGCTCCCTGACTGGGAATCGAACCCAGGCCGCAGCACTGACAGCACCAATGCCAAAGCCTTAAGCCACTACACCATCAGGGAACTCCCTAGTGCTTAGTTCTGAACCTTATAATGCAGAGGGCCAATGAACCTCTGCTCTTCAGGGGTAGTTGTTGTGGGGGTGGGGACGAACCACAGAGAAGGAAGCCATGCTGGAGAGGCAGTGAAGGCGAGGGAAGGCTCCTGGGATAGCAGGGCCCAGGGGTTATCCAAAAACCAGCAAGTTCCTTCTGGTTTTGCCTCATAAGTATCATCTCTGCTTAGACCAAAAGATCAAAAATAAACTAATAAAATAAACAGCCTGATAACTTTAAATACTCTGCCAAACTTTTGAACTGTGTTAAGAGTTTAAAGTCCTGATTCAGCCACTTATTATTACAGCTTTGTGACCTTGAGCAAGGTCCTAAATTTACGTGACTCAATTTCCCCATCTATGAAATGGGGATAGTACTAGCATCTACTAGTAAGGTTATTAGGAAAATTAAATGGGTCAATACATGTAAAATTCTTAGAACAGCACCAGGCACTCTGCCATGTAAATATTAGCAACTATTATTTTCTAGCTGTAGTTACTGAGTTTTAAAAGATATTTGTATTGAAATTACTGAAGTGCAGCATTCGTATGGCTCTAAGAAGTCAACCTCTAGGAAAGAAACCTAAATTTTCCATTTTACTGGTGCCCCCCCAGGGTGGGGAGTGGGTAAAACTCTACAAAATTGCCAGGTCCTGTTTCATAATCTTTTGGATGCAAGTCATTATTCTAAATTAAAGCTCTGACTAAAAAAACTACATTTCTTAACACCAGTTAATGACATTAGATAAATTTTAGGTGTACAACATAACACGACATTTGTATACTGTATTGAGTGCTCACGATCCAAAGTTTAGTTTCCTTCTGTCCCGTATGTTTGACCCCCTTTACTCTCCTCCTCCTCCCCCTCCTCCCTTCTGGTACCCACATTCTGTTGTCTGTACCTATGAATTTATTTTGTCAGAGCTCTGACTTTCGATACATTAGTAGTAATTACCATTCCGGAAAAAAATGAAAAGTATAGTTTTACAAAGGAACTACTTTAGGTCTTCAGGCTAGAGAATCTCCCGTACTTCCTGCCCAAAGATGGGAGTTGGTCTCATGTCTTTGGATCTTGTACAAGTTAGTTTCTCTGCCTGACGTGTCTCCATCTACCTCCATAGGCCTATCGTGAACCCCCAGTCATAGGTCAGGCATATCATCTGTGCTACTTCCACACTGTCTATATATTTGTACTGTGTACTTCTCTCTCTAATATAATTGCTGATGTTTGGCTTCCCTCACTAGCTTTTGAGCTCTGTGAGGACGAAGACCATCTTTCACTTATCTCTGTGCCTCCATCATTTAGCAGATGGTGTTCATTTATCTATTCATTAACAAATATTTGTGGAACGCCTACTCTATGTCAGGCACCATGTGAAACACTAAGAAAGGATACAACAGTGAGCAAGACCAGTGTAGTAGAGACCATGGGGAGGGAGATAACCAGATTATAAATTTCCTGCCTTCCTCCCCCAAAGGGCAGGCTTCCAAAGATATATTTGATGCAGATGCGTTGAGCCTAAGTTGAGCACATATTCAGCTAAACATAATCATATGAGTGTTATTTACTAGATAAATATCATGTGTGCCGCTCCTCACCGGAAAGTAGCTATCAGAAGAAGTTGGTGGGTTGTTTCTCAGCTTTGAAACCAGCCACCAGTGTGTGCCTGTGGACCTGTGGGGTACGGGGGAGGCATACCAAGGACATCCTCACATTGTCCTTCCACTGTTCACCGTGGCTGTTGACCTGTGAACAGGCGGTTGCTTTCTGAGAACTGGTAAATCCAAAATTGTGACTTGAGTCAACTGAAAACTGCGGTATATGTGTGCAGAGCAGGCTACATGTGCGATCCAAGGAAGCCCCCCGGTACGGAGCGTGGGGCCTGGGCGATGCAGGACACAGAAAGTTAGCATGGTTTATACGACGGAGAAAAGATTTTCAGCAGAATCTTCTTTGGAAGTTGGCTGTAGGGGTTTGGGGAAAATACCCTAGGTCAGTTGTGAAGCATGCAGGGAGCCTGATCACATGTCCAACTGAGCAGGGCAAGAGAACATGGATGTTTATTGTTGGAGGTGTAATGGGGTCTGCAGGAGGTCCTCCAATATTTATTCTCCCTTCCTTCCACGCTAATAGAACCCCCAGGTTTTAGGTGGGCACACGTCTGCCCAGAATACAGACTATATTTTCCAGCCTACCTTATAACTAGATGTGGCCATGTGACTAAGTTATGGCCAGTAGGATGGAGGCAGAAGTGGTATGTGAAACTTCTGGGAAACATTCTTAAAGGTAGAATGCACGCCCTTCTGTTGGCTAGAATGTATGTGTAAGGGCTGGAGCTGCAGAAGTCATTTTGAATTGTTAGATGACCTTGGGAATAGAAGCCAAGCATGAAGGAATGAGATGAAAGAAGATCTCATGCTGAGCACAACCGAACTGCACTGCTACTCTCAGACTTCCTTAATGTGACACTCAGACTCCTTTACATCACTGCTATTACATTTTTCGATTACAGTTAAACTTAATGTAATATAGTGAAGTTAATCAGTTCATGAAAAGTAAACTCACGTCATGTGTTTTTGCACGGAAAATGGATGTGGGGGTTTGGCTAACAAGGACAAAAGCCACGGCAGCACATGAGGGTACAGAAGTGATGGGGCAGAGAGAAGCAGGAAAAAAGCAAGGCCTGAAATCTCTGGAAATCATGGGAAATGTTTTGGAGCTTCTAGGCCTTTTCATTGGAATTTAGTAAGATTTCCTGGAGGACAAAATCAGGGCTCTGGATTACAATAGGGGGGCCATATCTCAGAGGAAACACCCAATTAAAGGTCTGGTAAAGACGGCCCTCCAAGTTGAAGACGTCAGGCATTAGGCCCAGAGGCAAGAGAGCTCACGTCCAGTCCAGGGTAGCTGGAAGGGAGCTGGAAGGGGCAAGAGGGGCGGACTGGGATAGCCCAGCTTGAGAGAGGCCTCAGAGGCTTGTTCCGGGGTCAATGAAGATGGCATCTCTCGCGGTTTAATTGGAGGAACTGGAGATTGGTGTTGCCTTCTGGAAAGGTAGCCCTTGGCTATAGCACAGACAACGGGTTCAGGGCCAGGCCAGCATGAAGCAGGGGAGTCCACTTCCAGGCCAGGGCAGCAAATTAAGCAAGAGGTAATGAAGCTTTCTTGAGAATGAAACAAATACTTAAGGGATGAAGACCATGAAACTCTAAGAGTTCTAGAGGTTTCTGCCTCAGGGCCAGAAAGTGGAGTTCTGGCAGATAAAGGACGTGACCTTTTTGACCTTTGAGGGCCTCCAGCTGGAGTGCTGGAGGGGCAGGTGGGCAGGGAGGGTCTATAGCATATCCAGGGCTGGCCCTGTCTCCCTGACCCAGTTTCTTCTCCTCAGGCCTCTACTCCCCGTACCCAAGTAGAAGAGGGGAAGAAAGGGAGGAAGAAGAAACATCCTTTAGAATTCTCAAGGAAGGGGAGGTCAGGCCCCCTTTCCTGCACCAGTTTCATCCTGGGTCCAGCTTCCTGGGCATTTCACTCCGTTGTCGCAGGAAACTTTAGTACCTACCCCCTATGGAATTGCCAATAAACCCTGTGAATAGGCATTCTCCTATTTGTCACTATTTTAAAACTCATGTAAAGCGACCAAAGAGCATGCTTTCCAGTTCCCTACCCCCACTCTAGCTGACACCATATGCTTTACAAATAAGAAAGCGCCAAAGCAAGTTTTGGGAAATAACCCATTAGATTAAGCTTTTCCCAACAGGAGAGATGAATACCGACAATATAGCTGATGAAGTTTGATTTATAAGTAGGTAACTTGGGCCGCAGGGATAAAAAGCCCAGGCATATACAAATCTTAAATTTAAATGCACGTCACCCAGATTTTAAATAATGAGTCCTTTTTCCTTTGGGCTCATTAAAAGTGAAGCCAAGGAGGGGGGCCAGAGAGAAAATAAAGCATAAATCTATCATTTGGCTTTCTAATGTAGAATGGACTTGAAATTCCCCAAAAGGTAGCAGGCACAAGTTTTAAATCCTGCCTTTTTTCTGCCCCTGTCTACCTCTCACTGCCACCCTAATGAACGGCTGCCCGAGTGTCAAACTACGGAACCACAGCCAAGATGCAGTAGGAGCCTGAACTGCAGAGTTCAAAGGGGGCTCATTTGTTTATTACTATTATGTAGTGATGGAGGCAGTCACACAGAACATCCTGTGGGAGAGCCTGCTTCAATGAATAAAAACCCGTTCTTTTTTCAAAGTGAAATGCAAGAGGAGATGAATACATTTGAAAATGAGTATAAACAGGTTCATGTAATAAAGAATTTTAGTGCTCAAAGCTCGGATTTCCTAGTGTTTAGGGGAAGAGCTGAGAGCTTGAGCTCTGTTGGAAGTCACTCACCCACCAGGAAAGGAACAACTTGGGTAAGGGACACATACAGCACCGATTTTACTTAGTTTCAAAGCTTTACGTGTTCACTTTCATTTGCCATGGAGAGGATCTAAGTTGATGTTTAAAATGCATATATTCACTTTCTTAAGTAGGGAATAAAAGATTTAAGAGAAGAAGTGAGGTTTTCATCTCTTACTCCAATTTACGGTCATAGTTTTGGAGCACCACAGAATAAATGAGAAATTGGTACCTGGCTACCTCAGTGGGGCTTATGAAAAAGGATTCTATGAATTCTTGGGCAGAAACAGTGTATATCTCATTCCTAGAAGAAATACAGAGGTAAGCTCCTTGACGTCAGTTTTGGCAATGAATTTTTTTTTTTTGATTTGACAACAAAAGTAAAAACAAACAAGTGGGACTACACCAAACTAAAAATTTTCTGCACAGCAAAGGAACTATCAACAAAATGAAAAGACAGCCTAGAAAATGGGAGAAAATATTTGCAAATCATATGTCTGATAAGGAATTAACAGCCAAAATGTGTAAGAACACATAAAACTCAATAGTAAAAACGAAACAAAACAAAGAAAAACAAAACCTGCTTAAAAAATGAATGGAGAAACTGAAGAGACATTTTTCCAAAGAAGATAATAACAGTGGCCAACAGGGAAATGCAAACCAAAACCACAATGAGATATCACCTCATACCTGTCAGGGTGGCTGTCATCAAAAAGGCAAGAGAAAAAAGTGTTGGTCAGGATGTGGAAAAAAGGAACTCTTCATGAACTGCTGGTGGAAATATAAATTAGTGTAGCCACTATGGAAAATGGCATGGAGGTTCTTCAAAAAACTGAAAATAGAGTTGTCATACAATCTAGCAATTCCAGTCTGGGTCTATACCTAAAGGAAATGAAATCACTATCTCAAAGAGATATCTACACCCCAATATTCACTGCACCATTATTTACAATAGCCAAGCCGTTGAAACAACCTAAGTGTCCTCTGATGGATGAATGGCTAAAGAAAATATGGTATATATATGCAGTGGAATATTATTCAGCCACAAAAAAGAAGGAAACACTGGCATTTGCTTGGATGGACCTTGAGGCCATTATACGAAGTGAAGTAAGTCAGACAGAGAAAGATCAATATTGCATGATTCCATGAATATGTAAAATCCAAAAGAAAAAAATAATCTCAGAAACAGAGAACAAACTGGTGGTGGTCAGAGGCAGGGAGTGGGAGTTGCGGGAAATGGGTAAGATGATCAAAGGTACAAACTTCCAGGATAAGATTATTAAGTCTGGGGATATTAACAGATAGCATGCTGACTATAGTCAACAACCGTGTATTGTATATTTGAAAGCTGTTAAGAGAATAGATATTAAAAGTTCTTATCAGAAGAAAAAGATTTCTAACTGTGTGAGGTGATGGATGCTAATTAAACTTAGTAGGATAATCATTTCACAACATATACATACATCAAATCATTATGTTGCACATCTTAAACTAATACAATCTATATGGCAATTATATCTCAATAAAACTGGGAAAAACAAGACAAATTTCTAAAAAAAGGAAAGAAAGAAAAACAGTGTATATCTCCCCAAAGGAAGGAAAATATGGCAGACAAATTTCTGGTCTCCAGAGTTTTAAGTTTAAGCTTTAGAGGTTGAGATGAGTCAATGAGACTGTACTAGAAGACAATGAGTATGTCCCAGGAAAAAGTACCAGAGCTCTATGTTTTCCATGAAAAAATCAGGGCAAGCTGATGGAGTAGGAGGTTCACAACTTAACGGCCTTGAGCCAAGAGACTGATTATGGGTAACTCGGTCACCTTGAACTGCTACCCTTGATGGTAAGTATCTTTTCATTCTTATCACTAACAATGGTGGTTGGGACTCATTACTACAAATCAGCAAAAGGTAAAAATAAGTACACAAAAAGAGGTAAACCTTCTCTAAGTTAACAGGCAATAAGCAGTACTGAACTGAGAACGGGAACCCAGACTTTTCATCTGTTTTCCTACTCACTGCCTTTCCAATCTGTCTGACAGGTAAAGGGTAGGCTCTGTGATGAAGGTTCCAGGGTGAGGGCGGGGGAATGTGGTTCCTACTTGTAATGACTGATCCAATGGAAATCATATCCTGGGAAACAAGGTCTGAGCCAGAGTAGTCTGCCCAAACCCAGTTAACAAATCTGAGACCCAAATGAGATGCACCAGTCAGGGCACGAAGCCAAAAGCAATGGAGAAATCACAGGTCCTTAAACATAAGGCTGGGCCACTAGGATGGTGGGGGTAGGCATGAGTTTGAAGGCATTCCTAAGGTGGCGCTGAGCTAACCAGCACAGTTTGTTATAGATTCATGTCTGGGTAGTCTGGGTAGTTGTACAGGATGCATTAAAAAGTACTGACACAGCATGGACAAATCTTGCACAGAAACTTACATTACATACTCAAATATTTGGTGATTTGAATCATGAAAATCCATGAACCTGAGGATCTAAGCATAGGAGAGAGCAGACAAATGAGGTTAAGTGGGGAGGGTGAGATGAACCCAGGATAGCTAGAAACAGCAGTTGATTGGGAGTTAAGAGACTTGAATTACAATCAATACTTATAAGCAACAAGGTACCTCCTGGTCCTAAAGGGTCAGGGCAAGGGGTCAGTCAATAGATACATCTTCATAAACCTGGCAGTGCCCTAGCCTGACCCAGCAGTTTGCTGGTTAGTGAGCTCAAGCGGAGGAGAACAGTTCCAAGTTTACCCCATTCCTTTCTTCCTCTGGAGCGAGAAGCAGGTCACTATAACTGACAACTAGGAATGTCAGAGACCCAGAATGTATTGATTAATCAAAGCATTTGGCAAAGTCTTTCAGGAAATTCTTGTGGACAAGATGGAGAAATGCAGACCAGATGACAGTATAATTTGGGTGACACATAGTTGGCTGAAAACTTACTCTCAAAGAGTGCTGATGGAAGTGGGAAGGGAGGTGTCCAGTTCCTTGCCAAATGGCTCTGTCACTGGTGCTATTCTACTACAAGTGACTTGGACACAAAGATAGAAAAAAATGCTGATCAAAACTGCAGATGACACAAGCTGCAAGAAATAACTAATACAATGAAATCAAGATTTAAGAGTTAGCAAATATCAAAATGATCTCAATGGACTGGAACGATGAGCTGGACGGAGATGGAATTGGATAGAGATAAATGTGAAGTCTTTAATTTAGGTTCAAAAAAGTCAATTACATGAATACAAGGTTGGGAAGACCTAAACTGACAATAGTTCACGTCAACAAAAACTAATCATTTTAGTTGATCACAGCCCAAAATAATACCATAGCTTGACATGGCTGCAAAAAAAGCTCATGTAACCTCCAGTTACATCAATAGAAACATAACATCCAAATTAATTGGAAGAAACAGTTGCACTTGACCCTGTCCTGTTGAGCCATATGGATGTGTGGTGTCTTGCCAACAGACAGCATGCAACGAATACTTGTAGCACAAATAAAAGAGTAGCACATTTTCAGATGGACCTTCAAACTAAAATGGTCAGGGATTTGGAGACTGCTCTCCGAAGAGAAGGCTGAACAAACATGGAATGTTTAACCCACAAAAGAGAGGTTTTCAAATATTCGAAGGAATTTCACATTTGGTTTTGCTCCACAGGGAAACCAAAGTAAGGGTCGAAGGTCAGAAGATGGGCAGAGACAAAACCTGGGTCAAGCAGAAAGTGAGAACTCTTGGACAGTCAAAGGTCAGGACAGTAAACTTTTTCTTGTGGGTCATATGAAAGCAGGAGTGGGATGGTCATCCATCACATCTGTAGTATTTTAGAATATGTATCTCCATATGTTGGAAGTTAGGCCTGGAGGGTCGCTCAGATTCTTTCCAACTGGCCATAAGAGATAGGGTTCTACGATGCTTCTGGTCTTGTTCCTTTAGCTGCAAATAAGTTTCCAACTCATGGGAGTGGCTTGCCAACATGCAAAGCTTCATGGCAGGCGATCTTGGCTGTGGATTTCAAAGCAGCCGCTAACAAAAGAACCCGGCCTGTACTCCAGGATGACGATGCATGAAATGGCAACTTCGTGAGAGGAGGTTCCGTTTTTATTTACTTGTCTAATTTTACTCAATGCAAATATCAGGGAAGAAAAGAAAACTAACAGTGCCCAGATGGCTTCATCATGGTAGAAGAAAATCCCACTTGGAAATCATAATCAAAGTAGACTCTAACCTTGACTTTTCTGGGCTGTATTTTAGTTTCCTAACAAACATCAGATCAGATGTTTGGTAAGTAATATCTCATTTAACAGGACTACATGTAATATTGACACTGATCGGTAGTCGAGTCTAATACTAATGGAACCTACAGATCCCAACAGCAACTTGGGTTTTTTTATTTGAAATAACACTATGGACTTTTTCTGCTAAAGGGAATTGGAAGTTCTGATGGGCTATGGAGAGTGTGGTAACCCACCTCTAAGATAGGCTCCAATAATCTTTGCCTACTGGTTTTCATGCCCTTCTGTAGTCACACACTGAATAAAGCTCATCTGTGTGACCAAAAAGATATTTTGGAAATGATGAGGTGTGACTTTTGAGAGGTCATAAAATGTACTGGGGCTGCTACTGTGGGAAGCCAGCTGCCATGTTGGAAAGAAACTTAAGCAGCTTGCGTGGTGAGAAACTGAGGCCTCCTATCTATCTATCTATCTATATATATATATATACACACACATATACACACACACACACACACACATATAGTTGTTTTGTTGTTGTTGTTGTTGTTGTTGTTGTTGTTGTTGTAGTATGTGGGTAGTTCCCTGACTGGGAATCGACCCCAGGCCACAGTGTTGACAGCGCCAGTGCTGAAGCCTTAAGCCACTACACCACCAGGGAACTCCCTATCGATATTTTCCTAGTCTTGTGCATGAGCCATCTTAGAAGCAGATTAAGCCCCGGCCAAGTGTTTAGATGACAACAGACCCAGCCAACATGTTGACCTTATATGAGACCCTGAGTCAGAACCACCCAGTTAATCTGCTCTTGAATTCTTGACCTGCAGATACTTTGCGGGATAAGAAATGTCTATTATTATTTTTAGATTACTAAGTTTTGGAGTAATTTGTTGTATAGCTAGAGATAACTACTATAGGAGAGTTAAGACAGAGCTACAATCAGTAAAATTATATTATTCTTTATAGAGCTTGAATAGTTGGGGCCAACATGGATGAAATGAGGATAAGGGAAGCCATATAGAAGACATAGATTTTATTTGGTCTTTCAGGTCTGACTACCCTGCACAATGAATGATTAGGTAAGTATCTCCAGCAAACTGTGCTCTGGTAACTTCCAGTCCCTTGTAACTGGGTGGCAATGAGTAGACATCAGCAAGAAAAAATGACCTTGGCCTTAAACACTAAAGGTGGCTGAAGTGTGTTCAAATAGAGAACATTCATCATTGTCCTAAGTTGCCCTTTTCTATTTTCGCTAAATAGACAGCCACCAGCCCAGTGAGAGAAAGGCCAGAACTCAGAGAGTGAAAGGTGTCTGGTGACTAAGTGGTCCAGGATAAATCGGCACCCCCTGAGTCATGGCTTTACTGTCAGATTCTGATGTGAGCTAGGGATCTGAGGTATCACAAGCCAAGCTACTGTTTTCACAATGTGCAAATACGTCCACATGCCATCCAGCCCTGCTGGGTACATAATACATTCAATGTGGAATGAACTCTGATCCATTAATTTTGGGAGAACAGGCATGACATTTAAGTGCCTTTTAATGTACCATTTAATTTACTCCTGGGGTTATCTGGGACCAATGGCATTCTTTAAAAAAATAGGCAACTTGTATTTCTTCTCCTCCTTATACATCCACCTATATGTTTTTGAATGCTGATAGGTGATTCATTTCTTCTATTAGCATGAGTGGGCTCAGAACAATTGGCCTAGAGTTTCAACCTCTTGGCCATTCCCTTGGAGAAACTTTGGGGACAGTGCTCTAGAAAGAAAATTGCCACCAGTATTGTAGGCCACAGAGATTAAGGAGTAGAGAAGGGACAGCTCTAGAGACACACGAGAAAGGTGCCATGGTACTTCTCATGGGGGAGACATCAGTGTGGCCAGATAGAAATTGGGAGACAGGCCCCGAAGTAGAGTGTGGTCAGTCCAGGGCCATAGAAGGTATGATCGAGGTTGGCAGAGGATGGCAGAGGATGGCAGAGGATGGCAGAGGACGAGATCTAGCTGTGTGAAACTTCACTATAGAGCCTTTAAGAGGGAACGTAATCCAAAAAAGAAATAAGGAAGTATAAAGCTTACTTGCCTAATAATACCTCCCCAGAATTTATCAATCCACCTGCCACTCTAGTTCCATTACACACAATGAGCTTATCCTTCAGAAAATTGAAATAACATTAATTACCATGAAACTCCTTAGTTTATATGTTTATATATATATATATATATTTATATGTATATATATTTATATATATATATTCACTTCTTCTTATTTTATTTATATTTTGTTGCAGTTCAAGGATGATGGGTGACTTTTACTTTTAGGGTACAGAGTATCTTTTTTGAATTTTTCAAATTAAAAGGGAATCTAACTCTTGCTTGAAATACTCTCTTTTATGCAAGAGATTTAATTTTTTTTAAAACAACTTCCAGGGGAAATATCTTGAACCAAGCAAGGTGAGCAGAGAAAACCCATGCTTGCAATAGTACTGGGTTTGACCAAACAGAAAACACAAACAAATGAACAGGCTGACGACTACTGCAGATGCAGACAACTGCCAAAGGTAATGTTAGGAACTCACGAGAAAGCTGTCTTAAGTATACCTTTCAGTTTCCTCAAATATAGTTTCCAACAACGGTTGACCTTTGAAAAACAACACCAGGGGTTGGGGCACCCACTCCCTTGCAGACATAAATCTGCATATACCATTTGATTACTGGAGGATTGATACCAGGAACCCCATAGATACCAAAATCTGAGGATGCCCAAGTCCTAGTGCATAGAGGTGGCCTTCCACATCCATGGATTTTCAACCACGCACTGAAAACAGAATTGTGAATCCATGGACAGGATACTTGGGGACACAAAGTGCTGGCTCTATATTTATTGAAAAAAAAATACCCATGTATAAATAAGCCCACATAGTTCAAACCTGTGTTGTTCAGGGGCCAACTGTATTTTAAAATAAAATGTAGGACATTAATGGCAGTGTAGTTAAGGATTCAAGTAGACAAAGTCCCATCTGAGCATCCAGCAAATCACAGAACCTGTGAGTGGGCTGTGTATGCTCTGTACTACTGTAAATGAATAACAGAATCAAGTGTTCTGAAACTTCTTTCAAAAATTCCATGTATAAGAATAAAGCAGGGGTTCCCTGGTGGTGCAGTGGCCAGGCTTTGGCTCTCTTAATGCCGTGGCCTGAGTTCGATTCCCAGCTAGGGAACTACCCCTCCCGCACCCCCCAAAAAAGAATAAAGCAAAGTAGCAGAAACCTCACAGGATAAGAATGACTCTCCGCTAGCAACATAAATGCCTTGATGGGCTTTTCTAATAATGTCTAAGGATGAATAGAAATATTCATCACTATTATTTCTCTTCTAGAAAGTTTTAGGATTTCTAGTGTTTTGAAACATGACAGTTAACGTCTACATTATGTTTTATAGCTCGTGAAGTACTTTTGACACCTCACTTTATTTGAGCTTATTAACAATCCCGAGAAGTAGGCATTTTACAGGTGAGAAAATAGATGTGTATAGGTCAACCAATATTTACTCAGGGCCAAACTGGTATGCTGGACTCTACTAAATACTTTAATACCCCATCACAGGTTGTCCTAATGGGCCCTAGCTTTTAAATTTATTATCTTCATTTTGCAGATAAGAACATGTAAAGTTTAGAAAAAGAAGTATGCTGCCTATGATGATATTGTTATAAATATACTAAAATACAAACTAAGACAAAATATAAACCCTTTGACTCTGAGGCTCTTTCCACCATATAACAATAGATAAAGAAATAAAAGTTCCATGTGCACTTAATACCATAAAATCTAGTTAGAAGCTTACATGATTTTTGGCAAGTCAGTGAATTTCTCTGAGCTTCAATATTACCATCTGTGAAAGAGAACTATTGACAAAAATTACAACAATTTACCCATGGACAGTAAAGAATTAAACTAATGCATAAGTAAAGTATGATCATCGTATTATATTTTCACAGGGTTGTGTCACTTCTAATAATTTACCCCAGAACTGGAAAAGGATTCTGGTCATTGCAGATGTCACCGACTCATTCAACACGTATGTGCCAGACATTGGCATGGTGCCGGGAAACCAACGGTGAGGAAGACAATGTGCACCGATGGGGCTCACATTCTGGTGGGGATGGCAGGCCATAAATGTATAACCTAGTAGATACTGTAACCTCAGATAATGGAGAAAATGAGACAGTATGAAGGGGCAGAGGTAGGGTGGAGCTAGGCTGGGTAGAGGAGGATCCTTTGAGTAGAAATGTGGAAGAAGTGAAGGAGTGACCCCTGCAAAGATCTCAGGGTTGAGTGCTCTGGGCAGATGTCACAGCATACCTCAAGCCTCCGAGATGGGCAGAGCTTGGCAAGGCCCAAGAAGAGAAGGCCGAGGTAGCTGATGCTGAGGGAGGGAGGGAGGGAGGTAGAGAGGAGAGCAGTGGAGAGGGGCCAGATTATAGAGAACCCTGCAGTCGATAGCAAGGAGTTTAGATTTTATTTCAGGTGATGAATCTCTACTTCCTAACCTTGGGCTCAATGGACAAGTTGGAAATACCTGCATCAACCCCACCCTGAGGCCAGCTCCTTTATGGATTGGGATGGAACCCACACCCCATGGGGCCTTCATCCTCATTTACAGGGTATTCATGAGGCTCCCTCCCCATCTTACTATTTCACCTCCCCATTCTGTCCCAACTCTCTTTCAATTTCTAATAAGGGCTTGTTGAGAAGGAAGTAAATATTGGGAAGCAGTGCTGCCTCCAGAGGGACTCTTGGACTCAAAGAGCCCTCAGATGAGTTTTGATTCCTGATTCAGTCACCAACCAGGTACAAGACCTTGGGCAAAATGCTGTGTACCCCTGGTTTCCCACGTGTAAGCTGAGGATTGTGACAGACTCTACCTAGTGCCATTGGGGATCGTTGGAGATGGTCAGGTAATGTGCTTAGCAGAGCAGCTCACTCATCTCTATTGTGCAGGAAACAATGCTATTCCTTTCTATTTCAGCAAATATCCTTTCAGGGTTCTCACTATATGATTGATGCTCTAAGGTTGCTCCTTTTTGCTACTGGCAAAAATTCTCCCTGGAAATGGAAGAAATTATGTAGGAAAAAGAAATGCCTAAAAATCTGAGGTGAAGGGGAATACACAGGGTGGAAAAATATATGAATAAACATGGTGTGCTGCCTTGGCACTCCCAGGATGCTTAACTGGGGACATTTTCATCTATTTATTTGAGTAATCCAAAAGGAAACCACAGGAGGAAAAGAGAGGAAGAGGAAAGTTCTTTCCTCCTACCCAAACCAAACACCACAAAATAATGTTGTCATTCATACCAGGGGGGCTCTAATTAAGGGAGGAAAAGCCTGACCTTGTTTACAAAAGGGGCCCAGTCTCAAAAGTCAGTGGGTCACCCAGGGCTGAGCTTGACCCCTGACTCTCTGGCAGGCCTGGAAAGCTCAAGAGAAACAACAGGACCTGCGAATTGTGGGTAAAAGCACGAAGAATTGGGCTCCTTCTTGCTTCCATCCTGAGGTGAAGAAGCCATTGTGTCTCTGACACCTCCCACCTCCCTTTCAGCATCTACTGTGTCAAATTTCGGCCCCCACTCCTCGGTGCTCCCAGTTCCTCCCCCGGCTACCTCCCAACCAAACTGGGGTTCATCTGGAACAGATTACATCCACCAACTCACTTTTACACCAGGCCCGGTGTCACGATGCTGGGGAGCACCGCATTTTATTACAGGCCAACTCCCTAGTCAAAGCTGACAGCAGAGGGACCCGCCTGAAGGGGACAAGCGGCCTGGAGGGATGAATGATGGCTGGGTAGTAAGAGGCGGGCCTCCCCCATCCGTGAAATAGCAAGGCTAACTGGACAGCAGGTGGGGATAAAGGACGCTGTCTTCACCAAGCTCTCCTACAAACCCTGTCCGCACAGCGAACCTCCAACTCAGCAGACAGTCCAAGCAAAAAGCACAGGCTTCTCTGCAAGCACAGCGATAGGACAAGCCCTGTAGCACCGCCTTCCAGCCTTGGGGTCTGCCATCCCAAGCCCTTCTGATTTTGTCATTATTGTGCCACCACTGCAGCCAGTATGAAAACCTTCTACCTTGGCTTCAGTGTGGGGCCGAGGTGGGGTACGGTGGGGGGGGGGTGCAGGGTGGGGGGAGAAGTCCTACTTTCGTCAGCCCCTCACCTCGTCTGCTCTTTGGCCCTTTAACACGCACCCCACAGAGAACCAGACAAGGGCTTTCTGATGACAGAAAACCAAGCCCCAAAGGATCAGCAGATGAGGCAGAGATTTTGGGATGGCAAAGGTGGGTGTGGGAAGGGCCAGGGAGCTTCTGGGAGCCCCAAATCAAACCAGGGACCATCTGGTTTTGGAAGGAGAGGGTGCTTATTGAACCTACTTGATTCCCTCAACTGAACCCTGATGTTTTATTTATTCAGTCAATTTAGCATGTCTTGGTCACGGAGTCCTCTTTTGTTCCTCTTTGGAATGACCTTTTTGTCAGCGAGAGACGTTCGCAGGGAGAGGTGCGAGGGAGGGGGCCTGGGCTGCCAACACCACACTGAGAAAGCCTTTTCAATTACCTTCCTGACCACTCAGAACGAATTTTAACAGGCTGAGCCTTTCCTGGGACGTTTTTTCTTTGAACTCCCAGACTTCCCTTCATTGCAAGTTGCCATAATATGAACCAGATTTTTTTTTTCTCCCTCTTGTTTGCTTAAAAGGCGTTAACTATAAATTAGAGTATCTTAAGAGCGAAGTGTCACATGTGGGGCCTCGGGCTCCTCAGCCCCGGAGCCTCACAGCTGGGAGAGGGGCCAGGCCGCCCCTGGCTTTGGCAGCCAGGCCCCGAGACCCAGGCCAGGGATGATCCCGCCCTCCTTCGCGAAGCTATCCAGTTACATCAATGTACAGAAAGGGCCTTGTTGGGCTTCCACATTAAGTTTTCTTCCTCCTTTTTCTCTTTTTTAAAAAATTTCTTTCCTGGAAGAGCAAGAGATGGAAGATTGGTTTTAAATGTACACTTCTCCAGAGTTATTTTCTGTGCAGTTCTTTCATGCTAAAGGGCACCAAGGTTCATTCACAACAGGTATCCCACGCTCCCACGCCTGGAGTTCCTCACTTCCGGTGCCGTCGTAGGTGGCCATGGTGCTCACTGCACATGCACGTGATGACCAGCACAGTGGACTTTTTCTAATATATTATCAATGAGCTTCCCATCAGAGAATCTTCACAATTGCACATACCCACATCCCTCCTTCCATGTCTGAATATCATGCCTGCAGGGGACAAAGCAGACAACCCCTGTGTTGTGGTAGTTCAGCTTGCTTTTTGGTATACTCAAGTTCAAAGCCGTGACTCAATGTCAAAATTTCAGAAATATTTACTGAGTACCAAGTGTTCGCCAGACACAGTACTAAACAATTCCACATCTGTTCGTGTCACCAAACACGACTTACAACTATGACTCAGTGTACTATTCCCTCGTGGTAGGTGACACCATGCCATTCCACTGAGGCCTCGAACGACAAAGAAGGACACAGGGCAGTTGCTGAAGCCCACCTCGGGCAGAGGAGTCTGACGGCGAGGACTAGGCCCTTCCGAACAGCGGAGTCTAGGTTTAAATTCCGAAAGGGCTTGGTCTGCAGGGTCACCCCATGTTGGGGTGTGAGCAGGGGCTGTGCCTGGAAGGGACAAAGAGAAGTGACAAGCTCTCACGTGGGGCACTGTCTTGGCATGGGGGCAGGGGTTGTCTTAGTCTGCTTGGGCTGCCACAACTAAGGACCAGAGACTGGGCGGCTTAAACAACACACGTTTATTTTCTTACAGTTCTGTAGGTTAGAAATCCCACCACATGCAGCCTCCCACCCAGCTAGGACAGAGACACTGAGGTGGGACTAGAAACCTCCAGAGGGAGAGAGAGAGAGAGAGCTGGGAACAAAAATCAAGGTGGCGTGTGTCATCCTACTCACATGGGAAACTGGGAACAGGGAGAGCAGCTCACTCAGCATCCCCAGCAACACAGGACAGCGGCAGGAGAGAAGAAATCACAGTGTGGGGAGCTGAGACAGTGGCTCCAGGGCCTGCCTGGGGCTGCATGAGGGGTGGAGGCACGAGGTGGACAGCCCAGAGCTGGGAGCCTAATGGGCGTGCAGGCGGCCTGCGAGCATCAGAGGCGAAAATGCAACTGAGCTAGGGAGGAGGGGCCTGAGGGAGGGCTGGGGTCCACCAGCCCTCAGCTGTGCTACAAGAACAGCCTCAGAGCTACATCTGCTGCCCTCGAAGCCGATGCAGTGAGGAGACTTTGGCGGGGGGGGGGGTGGTGACACCCAAAGACCAGGCAATGTGGGCAGCCCTCAACGGTCAGCAGGAGCCAGCGGGGAAGGTCAACAGGGGGCCAAGCCCTCTGCCCCCAGCACCAGGGTGCTGTGTACACTTCCTCCTTCACACTGACTCCCCACAAGAGAACTGATGGAGAAGGGAAGAGAAGGGACCCTAGAGAAGGAGGGAGGAACTCAGACACAGGATTTTCCCTGAATCTGAATTAGTTCAGAAGAGACTTCTAAACCAGAAATGACTAGCTTTAACTGACAAGATCAGATACCACCCCGGCCCTTAGCACAGACACCTCTACCACGTGCAAATGGGGCCTTGTGGACAACTGGAGTTCAAGGTCTGAGCCGTCACATCTCCACAGACTCCTGCATGTATGTGGCTATGTAATTTATACTTCTGCACCATCTTAGATGCTATGAGCTTTACTGTTTCCATTTTGCAGATAAGAAAACAGAAGCTCAGAATGTGGAAGCAACTTGCCTATGGGCACACAACTCGTAAGTGACGGAAGCTGGATGTGAACTTGAACCTCCAGAGCCTAAATTCAAAGCGCTTTGGGTTTGTCCCCTGCTCTACTCTTCCCCAACCTTCTTTGAGCAGGCACAGCCCTCCGGGGTGAAAATAAGGGCAACAGAAGAGATCCTCAGCTGCCTACATTACATTCCCCCTGGCCCACAACACGGGGCAGCAACAGGGTGAGTCTATACTTTTGTTCCAAGTCCAACTTTCCTCCGGGCAGTGATGCCAGCCAGTTAGTGGAACATATGAGGCCACCTGGACACATAATTACCTAAGTCATTAACTACAATGACCCAACCTGACCTGGTTTGGAGGGAGAAACACAGGCCTGCTGCGCCCTTAAGCTTGCAAACACATACGGCTGGACTGAAACATCTGTCCAACACCCAAACCCTGCTTCCTTTGTCCCTTTTGCTGATTCCAGGTTTGCACCTTACACCTCCCTCAGGGTCATCCATGTCCACCCTGGACAGTCATACTATATCAGAGCCCTGATCCACCTACTTGCATTGTCATGTTGCTTCGATATGGGGCGTAGTTTCTTGTCCTACTTTTAAACCTAAGTGGTCTTTTCCTAAGTGCCTACAAACACTATTATGCATCTGTGGTGAAAGCTACTCAAAGAACTTGGCACCGACTTCGGAGAGCCAATCTTTCAGATACCAGCTGAAAGGTTAAAATGAAAATGTTATTTTCATTTTAACATTTCATTTTCTAGTAGTTTGGGGTTTGAATTGTGTTGCAAACCAATTTCCCTCTAATTAAGTATAGTTATTTCTAAAAGCTGTTTTAAACTTACATCTAGTAATAGAGTTTTACTGTCAAATTTAACTGCTTTTGCTCCTAACACTTTTTATAACTCAAACTGATTATGAACTATTTGTATAGAGTGGGAACCACTGATAAATATCACTGTCCTTTGTGACTTTAATGAATTTGGAGTACAGTGGTACCTCAGTACTCATCATTAATTGGTTCTGGGAGGCATGACAAGTACCAGAAATGACGAGCACCGAACAAATGTCTCCCATAAGGAGTAATGAAATGGTACCTCGGTACTCAATTGGTTCCAGGAGGTGCGATGAGTACCGAACAAATGACGAGCACCGGGACAAAATGTCAGTATCCAAATGCGTCAGGTACCAAATTCGATGCGTGTCAGAGCAGTTGAGTACCAAGGCATGACTGTAATGGCAAAAATAATAGCTCATTTTTTTTGAGCACTTGAATGTAGCAGGTGTGTGCTAGGTGGCTTACACAGAATGATCTCACTCAATCCTCACAATGACTCCGGAAAGTAGATTTTATTATTACCTCCACTTTTCTGAGGCACAGAGGGGCTCATGAACCTGCCCTGGCCACAGAAGTACTGGGTGATAAAACACAGACTAGAATCCAGTTCTCACTCCCTCCACATCCCATGAGCCCATTCTATTCCACGGCCACATAGAAATGGCGTCCAGTAGAACCTGAGATAATTTGGTCAGTCAGTAGGACAAGAGTTTGATACCAATGGTATTGAATAATAATAATAATATATGTGTTTATCCCTACAAGAATAATTTAATAACCAATCATCCCATTGACTAACTCACCCCAACACATAACCCTTCTCTCATCTGAACAGTGACGTCACGGCTTGGTGACCGAGTCTCCTCTGTGATCGCCATCTCAGAGCGCGTGGCCAATGTGGATAGGTTTCCCTTGGTCCTGAGGGGAAGTGCTGAGGCTGCCCGCTGTTCAGGCAGGCCCACCAGGTGAGACCTGCCAGTCCGGTTCAGGGTTTGCCTGCTGTGGTGGGCTCAGCAGGGACCTGGGATTTGAAGGAGAATGAACAGAGGCAAGGGGGTTTCTGTGTAATCGTCAAATGTGTTTACAGCCAGTCCCCAGTTTTCACCACCTCTCCTTTAACCAATCCATTCACCAAGCCACGCCTGAGAGCCACCTATATTTAACTTTTCACCACCTTGATTCAAGAATTTGTCAGTTTCTACCAGGCGGTTAACATTACCAGCCAGCCATGTCCCGATCAATGTGTGAGTGCCATCTAGGTGTGAAGGGAAGTAACTGCAGGCCGCGGTGGGCAAACGGGTCACTGCCCAGTTCTGGCCTACAGCCTTCTAGAAGCCCTTGCAGAGAAAGCAGGGACCACAGGAAGAGCCTCATCACACGACTGGGCCTTATATCTAGCAAATCATGCAAAGATGGTTTCTACTTTTGAAGAGTTTGTTATGTAAGCCTGGAAAAAAAAAAGAAGTTTAATAAATCTAATTTCTATTACCCCAAGATCATATGTGCTGAAATCACTAAATGTCCCAGAATGTTAAGGGAGTTTGGATTGAGATAAAGGATAGGTTGTTTCCCAAACAATCTCTGCCACCAAATTTCTGGTTAAACTTGGACAAAAGACATCTCTCGGAGTCTCCGTCCATTCGACACGGTCTTCTCAATACTCTCAGTGAGGATGTTGGACGGTGTGGATAAGCCATTCTTAAAAGGCCCAGGTCTAGGATACAACACGCTACTTCCATGTGACAGCTTTTAATGGCTGCTATTTTGTTTCAGGTTGGTAGGTGGAACAACAAAGAATTCCTTATCCTGAGACCCTTTGGAGGTGACCAGTGTAGGCACAATGCTTGTGTTGGCAATGTCCCCGTAAGACCAGACCTGTGTCTGGCTAATGGGGTATAACCAGGAGTCAACTAGGTGGAATTGCTGAGAAGGCATTTATTTAGCTGAGGAAAAGACAGTCTCCGTTGGCAGGTATTTAGCTTTCCTTTTTTTCTGTCTGGAATCTGGACTTATTGGAGCAGGATATCCAACTTGTGCTCCTGAGAACATGCAGTCACATGCTAAGGAGTAGAACCAGACGCCACAAGGAGCCTGGGTCCTTGAAAAACAGGTGAGAGCCTCTTCATCAGTCCTAGGGCTCTTCCTATGTTGGTGTGATTCCACTGGAGAAACAAAGCCCCTTTGAGTTAAACCACTGTGGCTTGGTTTCTGTCACAAGCTTCTGCTACATTTCATGCTATAAGAAAGTCATCCCTAACTGACACAAGAACTCAGGTTTTGTCATTCTTTTTCTTATTCAACAAATATTAGTGTATGTGCCTGTAACTATATGCCAGCAACAGTGCCAGACACCGAGAGTCCAACCTTGAGGCACTGCTGGGATAAGCTCTATGGCAGTGTACGCACAGAAGGCACTGAAAGTGGTCACACAAGTTTCCACAAGGCGACTCCTTAGTTGAATAGTCAAGAATCAGCCTAGTAAATTACTAGTAATTAACCTGGGAAAGCAGGGTAGAGAGGCCCACAGCAGACACTGTCGTTTGATAACACAACGGGCATTTCCCCTTCCTCCATGCTGACAGTGCCTTGGTTTTCATTTTTGTGTGCTTCCCTCCTGTCCCCCCGCCGCCTCTCGTGACTTCCTTAATTCCCACTGCCAGTGGTTGGTTTAGGACAGGCATGAGACATGGTTCTGACTAATGAGACATAAGGCAAATTCTGCTACAAGGGTGTCTATCACAGAAAAGCATTAGTCACTCTTAAAAAGAAGACACACAAGGGATAGTGGGCTTTCTTTCTGGACATCAGGTCTGCCTGTGATGCTTAGATCCAGGCAGATACCCTGAGAATGAGGGGCAGGAGCCTGAGGAGATGATGGTTCAGCAGAGTGGAAAGATGAAGGGAACCTTATCCTCAATGGCCCCCCTGAATTGCTGTGTTAATCAACCCTAGAACTAGCAGGCCCCTGAGCTTATGTTATGCGAGTTAACAAACCCTCTTAGTGGTTAAGACTTGAAGTCTTTTGGTTGGCGTTTCTTTTACCCACAACGAAGAGCTTCCTGCTATCATACGAAGGCATTCTGCACAGAAGCAGCAACAGCGTGTACTAAGGAACCAGGAGATCTGACAGAAGGTGACCTGCTTTAAGAACTGCAGGTATTAAAGACCGATACCTATGGTGAAAAAGTAGTGTGACAAAATGACACTGTGAAGTTAACGGAGACCTAAAGACCATGTGGGAACTCCTGGAGGTCTCCAGCCCTGAGCGACACACTTAGATTAATATTTTAGAAAGTGACACCAGCCATTCAGCACGGAGCATGCTGAATCCTGTATAAGCAAGGGCAATACTAGAGATAGGAAAACCATTAAAGTGTTTGCTTTACTTATCTATAGCAGCAATGATGAAGGATTAAAGAAGCTAAGTGATACTAAGAAGAAGAATGAAGAACAAAATACAGAAATCTACTAAGGAGGTGGTTTTCTTAGGACCTTGTCACCATGGGATGTGGTGGGGAGAAGGAGGGAGGAATTGCAAATGACATTCATATTTCTGGCCTCAGTGACGAGCTAGCTGTTGATCATGGAGAGGCAAGAAGCAGCATCTGTGATAGTAAGGTTATTTTCTTTGAGGGGATTTGGGAAGAGGGATAAGAATAAATTCCATTTTAATTATCCCGAGATTTGAGGTCCTGGTTGGAAAGCTAGGTGGAGCAATCCAGCATGAAGTTGCCACAGGAGATAAAGTAGGGACTGGTCTCCAGGATCGAGTTCAGCAAAATCTCCCCACGCTTAATGTTCTGATACATGAGTACAAGGAAGCACTGCATCGTGAGAAGCCCATGCACTGTCATGGTGACATTTCAATCCTACAACCATGACAAGAGCTTTCTGAGGCTTTAGCCATGAAGCTAAATCATCAGTTCTACCCAGGGAGCCAAAACAATGCTCCCAATCCTTTGAACTTCAGACTCGGATATCCTCGTGCCTACTTGAGATCACCACTGGGGATGATTGGGAGGATCATCTGAGAAAACAGAGAGCCTCCTGCTGATCTAGCTGATGGGGGTGAGAACAGGGACTCTGGTGGGTGCTGCTGTGAATGTGACACATCAGTGCTATGTGGTTGTGAGGCCAGGGGACATCCAGGTAAGGCCTGGTGAAGAATGAATAGGTCATATGATGCCACTGGCTCCAGATGAACAGTACTGCTTTCTATGGCAATCTTGTGGGTGGCTGAATCAAAGGTTCATTTGTCTACTTGAACAAACTTCTTTTGAGCAAGTACGATGTGCTGACTCAGCGTGTTAGTCAGTGGAGGATCTAAGATGAGTAAGACAGGTTGGTCACTAGTTCAAGGAGTTTCTGGGCATCCATGGGGAGGCAGATAAAGTAAATAAAAAAGAGAAATAAAGAATTCCAGGTAAACTGGTGGAAGACTTTGGGGCACAACAGGGAGAGGCCTCCACCCTCTCCTGGGACCAAGAGTACCAGCATTATAGTGGAAACGGCACCTAAGCTGAGTCAGGTGAATAGCTATTTGCCATTTGTACAGGGAGGAAGAGACATTCCAGGTAGAAGAAGGAGGGGCACCGCTAAGAGGCATAGGACAGAGACATGGCCCATTCGGAGAGCTGTGCCTGGCTTGGTGTGGCCGCAGTACATGCCTTAGGAGTGGAGAGGTAGGCAGGGCCTAGATCACGCACGGAGAGTGCTGAATGCCGTGCTGAGGCGTTGAAACTTTATCTGCAGAAAAGAGTACAGGCACAGGGAGCCCAGAAGCAGGGGAATAACTTGCTCAGATTTATATTTTAGAATCCCTCTGGTAGCAGAGTGCAAGTTCAACTGAAAGACAGTTAAGAAAATACTCAGGAAGGCACATTAGGAGACTCCTGGAGTGATCCAAAGAACAATGACTGAAGACCTAAAGTGGAGCAAGGGCAGGAAGGGGACGACGAGGGAATGGACACAAGAAGCTTCAGGGACCCAGAGCGACAGGACTGGGTTACCACTGGAGGTGAGGAGGATGAGGAAGGTGTCTAGCTGGTCTGGCCCGGCAGATGAGTAAAAGGCGTGTCACTTGCCCAAAGCAGAAACAAGGGGATGAGCAAGGCGGGAGGGAAACACCAGTCCAGGTTGGATCAGACTGAGCCCTTCCAGGTGGAAATGCACAGGAGTGCATGACTATAGGTCTGGAGCTCAGGATAGGCCTGGCTACAGGGGACACAGTTGATTCTCTGACCCAGAATTAAACTGATAAACAACCAGACAATTAGGAATGTCACTGTGACCCCAGAAGAGCTGGTATCAGTTTAGGACCCTTCAGATTGATTCAGGGCTTTAGATGCTCCACTGACTTTTTTAGGATCTGTGACTTACAGTATCTTGGACAGAAAGGGATCCAGAGGTGATCTTACCCAAACCTGCGCTCACTTTAAACACCTTTGTCCAGCACCAGTTTCTCAGGCTGTCCACACTCTGCCTGGACACCGTCTAAGCGCCGGCCTGCCCGGATCCTCCGTTCGTCATGCACCTACTAGACAGTCACACGCTTTTAATGGCGAAGGCATTCCACGGGAAATGGGCCACTCCACTGTTGGAAAGTTCTATTTCTTAGGAACTTTTTTTAATGTTGACAAAAGTCCTATTATCTCAGAAAGTACCATCTTGACCTTGAATGATCGTAGGAGAGACAGATTTTTCTACTGAGAAAAAAAGACAAAAAAAACCATTTGATCTTCAAACAACCCATATAACAGAAGGGATATGTGGCAAGTCTTTACTTTTAGAATTCAAGTCCTTTCTTCTAAAAATACAAAATAAAATAGAAACATTTGAAGAGCATTTTTTGCTATGAGCTTTCATTTTTCAATTACATGTGCCTATTGTGCTTTAATTCAGTACAGAACTTAACCATTTAATAGGATAGGATATAGCTTTGAACTTGGCACCTTTTATGCTTTTCAAAAGCACAGCATATGGAAATTTTTAGGAGTGATCTGGGATTCAGCAGTTCTGCAAATGCCCAGCAAGGGGACCTGGAAATGACAATGTAATGTTCTTTATCCCCCTCTGAACTGAACATGCATTTTCACAGACAGGGCTGTTTCAGTGCTTCCCATTTGCCAAATTTAATGTTATCCCTCCTCATACAAAATTCCGAAATACACTGTGGCTTTCAAGCAACGTCAAGAGCTGTTCTCACATACAGAAGGAGAGGGATATGTCTTTCCCTTACTGACAGGTGGGTTCCCAGGTGAGCAGGGCCAAGCCAGGTACAGGACTTGCTAGCAGAGGCCAGCTTCACCATTTGGACACAGTCTTTCTGAGCAGCAGTGGGGGCAGACAAGGAAGGGGAATCACACGACAGGTCTCAGAGCCTAGTCCAATCTCCCCCAAAAGAAAGGCTTTGAATGTGAAAAGGAAAACAGGACAAATCTTTCACATTTCCTTCCCTCCAATTTTATATTTTGAAGGATTACAAACATAAAGAAAAAGTGGTAAGAATAGTTCAATAAACGTCCCTATACCCTTCCCCCGGACTCCATGAACACTTCCCACACATGCTGTACTTTCTCTCTCTGCTCCTCTCCTATCCTCTCTTTCGTATTACTCAATTTTATTAACATTTTTTAAGCTCGGTCAGTCTGTCCTCAAAGGGCTCATTGTCAGGGAGGTCAGATGTGTAAACAAGTTGAGACATTATAGTCTAATGAGAACAGAAAGTGTATCAAAACAAGGCAGTATGGGATTGGGGGCACAGTACAAGGAACGATGATCCCCCCTCCCCTCCCCACAGAGTCAGAGAATGTTTCCCAGAGGAAACCTAGGTGGAAGCTAGGGGAAGAAATGGATTTCTAGGCAGGCAGAACAGGGTAGAAAGCAAGAAGGAATCAGTCACATGTCCAGGGGCTGAACAGAGTCCTGTTTGTCCTGTTTTTAATCTTCTGCTTCCATCTCCTCCCTTTAGATAGCAACGAGAGCTAACGCTTACACTGTGCTTAGTAAGCCGTGCAAGGTGTGTGCAAAGGGTCTTACAAGCACCTTCTCATTTAGTCCTCATTTGCCAGGTCAGTACCATTATCATCCTCACATTACCAAAGTAGAAAACTGGGATCAGGACAGTCAAGAAATTTAACAGTGAAGACCCAGCTCATGAGCGGCACAATAAGCAATTGCTTCTGCACTTTATCTTCTTAAAGTCCAAAGGCAGGACACTCTTCCCCAAGATGCCTGACACTTCTGTCCATCCCTCCCTCCTGCACCTGGTACTCCAAGTCAGTTGGGCAGTTGTTTCCTCAATCCCAGCAGGATTTCCTTCATCTGAGCCTCAGATGATCCTCATTTTCTGTTTGAATCAGGACATGGCTCCTTTGCTCACAGTTCTCAGGTTCTAGTTACAATCTCCTAGGCAGTTTCCGTACCTGGTCCCATGTCTTTGGTGCCCTTAGATATCAAGACCCAGTAAATGAGCCCCAGACACATCCCCTCATTACCACCACCAGCACCAGCATTGCCCTTTTGTCATGCACCCTGCCTTGAGCTCAGGTCTCTACAATATCTCATCTAATTCTCCCAAAGTTTTAGGAAGTGACCTCAGCATCTCTAATTTATACTTAAGGAAACTGAGTTTCAGAGAAATGATGTGACTTGCTCAAGGTAATTTTGTTAGTGAATTCACAACCACACCTGGCTTGGGCAGAGCTAAAGACAGCTGAACGGAACTCAGAACTAAGTCTGAAAGTACACAGCAGTTTGCAAGTCCATACACAATACCCCCCAAGTGTTTTTTACAGATCTTGGTGTTGTCATCAAGAAGACATCACCCTTCTAACTCAAATTTGCCCCAGTGATTACCCCCTTTATTTCATTTCCACTTATTTTAATTCTGGCTTATTCAGTGTAATCGCCAGTCCTTAAACAATTATTGGGAAGCTGCTTTTAATAGTGTAATTTCAATAGTGAACACTAGATGTCACTATTAACCAGCTATACTAAACCACCCCTCACAAAAGGTATCAGCGAAAAAGACATCAACAAGTATTAAAGCCACATTTACTTGATACTGGGCTACATAATCTGTAAGAGCTGGAACACAGCGATAAGACACAGATTTCCATTTACATGTTCACTAATCTTATTCAAATAGCTATAAAAAAAAAAAGGTTATTTTTTCCCTACCTGAGAAATACTAACAAGAATGCAATTAAACACCACTGAAATACCAAGTACTGCATTTTATTTCGAAACTTCCCATTGTATATGTGAAGTATTTAGATTAGGATTTTAGAAACTGATTTGAAACCCAAAAGACACAAAGATCTTTCATCTAGGAGAAGCTCATTAGCTTCCACAAAAGAGACAAACAGATTTTAAGGTTTTATCAAGTACAGTTTTGAGAAAACAAGGCTGACATTTGGAAACCAAATGTTTCAATCCAAGATACACACACACACACACACACACACACACACACACACACATAAATAAAATATTGACTCCCTTTAAATTACAGCCATGGCCATTACTGTTCTTCCTTTCTCAGTCATTTTCGGGGAATTTCAAGATAGAGCAAAAAAAATCTTTATTCTTGGCTCCCTCTCAAGATTTGATTAGGAGATCGGGTTCATAACATCCATATATGCTACCATTACTAGCATTTTGTTGAGACTTGTGAAAATAAAACACAGGAGAAATAAGTAGGAAAAATTGTAATTTTAAATCATCAGAAGATGGGTTAATAAAGTTTAAGAAATAGGCTCCATATAAAATAAAATCTGTAGAAGCTATTGCCTATTTAATAAATGACAGAAAATGGTACCTCAAGAGCTGGGTTGCTCTTAGGAGTAGCATTTTTTTTCCCAGCTTGTTCTAAAAAGCAAAATAGCTGCTAGAACTTATATTGTGTTTTTCAAAGGATCTAATTTTGTCATCTGGAGTACTTTTCATAACTTTAACTTCTGCTCTCCCAGTCCTAAAAATTCATGGAACACTGTTTTTCAGTCAAGTAAAAATGTATTGTAAATACGAAGTCTTGCTAAGGCCCCTAGACGCAGATGATTTTTCTAAGTTATGCACAAAGAAAGGTTTCCATCCAAAGTCCAGGACTGCATGACTTTCAAGCAAAGAGCAAGCTTACCTTTCACGACTTTAAATGCTGGAATGTTTTATTTCTCTTTCAAAATGTGTGTTCTGGAATTTGATACATAGACTAATAGTAGAAAAGCCCCAATACACACATATATACATATGATAATAAAGAGGGAGCCCCAAAGTAGTGGGGGAAAGATTAATTCTATTATGGTAATTCATACCTTACATGATATATTAGGGTAAATTCCAAGTGGATTAATATAAAAAGTAAAAATGTGAAAGCAAAGAGTCATAAATTACTGAAAGAAGACTTTTTTTTTTAAACTTCAGAGTATAGAAGGTCTTTCTATGGCACAAAATCTAGAATGATAAAAGAGAAAATTGTTAAATTTACCACTTAAAAAATTAATAACTTCTGCATGGCAAAAATAAGTAAAACCCTGTGTGCAAAAGCATAAGTAGAAGACTACCTAAAAACAAAACAAAACAAAAAACCCCTGCAATTTATATCATTAAAAAAAATCTCTTTCATGTATGAAAAGCTCCTACAAATTAAAAGAATAGACCAACAACCCAATAGAAAAACAGATCACACAAAAGAAATGTAAATGGTTCCTGGGTCAGGAGGGTGCATGCTCTTTCTTCACGGCTGGGACCAGAGCAGGGCAGGTGAGGTGCCTAAGGCACAAAACTTAAGACGACCTTGAGAATTTCATTTAATTTAATGCCTCCTTAAATTTTGCACCTCACTCATCCCACTCCGGGCCTGGTGGTTCTTAAATATATGAAAAGACGCTCAATCCCATTCAAAATAAGATAAATGCAAATGAAAACTATCCAAACCACCAGTTTTCACTAATCAGATAGGCAAAAATCCAAATGCTGGACAACACACCACCTCAGACATTGCCGGTGGGAGAGTTAGTTGTTTCAGCCTCCCTGGAGAGCAAATTGCCACCTATTAGGCATAAAAATCACAAATACATATGAATTCTTGACTGGATTCTAGGAATTTATCCTACAGAAACTTGCAAACATGTACAATGGCCCATGCACAAGCGTATTTATAGCAGCATTGCTGGTTACGGTAGAAGACTGGATAGAGCCTGCATGTGCACAGTTAAATAAATTACAATGAACTTAGTGCAGTACTACATAACTGTAGATGTTGAATTGGAAAGTTCTGCAAGTTATGTTCAGTAAAAAAAGCAAGGTCAAGAGCCACCAGTGTACGATATGCTACGGTAGGTGTCAAAAAGAAGGGGAAAATAATATAATGAATGGACTTGTAGATGCAGAAAAAGATCAGCCTTAACAAAGAAACTAAATGGTTATGTCCTGTTGGGGAATGGGCAACTGGGTGGAGATGCTTGAGTCACATAAAAGTGTGACATATTAATATATAAATAACAATCTACTACGAATATGAAACAAAAAATGTAAGTTTTCATCTGGCACCTTCATCCTCAAATACCTACTTCTACCTAGAAGCAAGACATCTCAGGATGTTTTTCTATCACACTAACAATGCTATTCACAGTTCAGTTTGACCTGACTTTGTGCAGAAATTTAAATGCCAAACTTGGTGTTAGGATGATGGCCTTTCCCTTCCTGTCTTCACATGAGTCGTTCTCAGGCTTCATAGCCTACATTACAAACGAAGTCTGATACTATGCCAGGAGTCAGTATCACCAGATAAAAGCATGAGTAGGCTACCAAGGACGTGCACAGGGGCCAAACAGAAAGGGGGCTGACACCAGCATGGTGCCTGGAGAACAAGGGAGGAGCCGTCAGGCAACAGTAAACAAGCTAGCCCAGAGCGAGACAGATCTCCCTACCCCCACGCAGACATGCACAGGTTAGGGGAAACCCGCCCCCCAACTCCCTTCCAGAACATGGCGGCAAGAGAAGGTACAGATCTGCCAGTCCAGGGCGGGATTAGCTGGAAAGCTGGACACTTCCAGAGTGCATGGAATTATGGCCAGAAGATTTAAGTGGAAGGAAGGCAGAGACTGGGGGCTTTCTCTCTTCCTCAGAAAATCCACCTAGATGATCACACTGCCACCTGTGTTCCCCAAAGGGCAGTATTATATTTTTAAAAGGGAGAAGGAACTCGGGGTGCAGCCTAGGACTGGCCTGGCCTGGCAGAGGGTGGCAGGGTTATTTTTCTTTGCGTGTTTTAGAGGGAATGGGCTCTGAGGCAGAAGCCTGACATTCTTCCAAAATTGTATAGCTCTTGAATGAAGATGCCTTCTCTTTTTCACCAAACCCCTGCCTCCGAAATTTGCTTATGGCTGGTGGGCAGCAAGACTCCACCTGATGTTCGGCAACAGGGCTACTGCTCCCCTTGGCCTTGTGAGTCTGAACAGAGGCTGCCTGTGGTTGCCATATGCAGCACAGGTTTCTGCACCCCTAAAATGTTGTCACATGCCTTATGGAACAGTGCCTGTAGAGTCGAGCTGGTATACAGTGAGTGTTGCACAACTCTGCAGCGCCTGTACCACAACAACGCCTACTCAGACGATGTTTCTAGTCTGTGTTAGGTTTAGGGGCAGGGGTGGGGGTGGTTTGGAGCAGACGTGAACTATTTGGCCCAGAGGACCTTCCCTGCTGATGCTCCCTCTCATTTCTAAGTTACAAGTGCCAGTCACCACCTCTGCCAATTTAGATTCAACAGTTCCTTAGTTCTCCTTGCGGCAAAGCTGCCCATTCCCTTAGAAAGGTAGGGAAAAGGGACCCTCAATTTCCCTGTATACCTATACTCTGGTATAGGATGGGCCACCTGGAGGGGCAGGTTGGAAACTCTGAACATACTACCCCAACCCGACCTGTGTAGCCCCTCTCTTACCCATTTTAGTATTGGAGGTCCTGGCGGACCCCCAAACCTGTGCTTGACCCATTACATCATTCAGTCCACATGCAGATCTCGCTGGGCCTCGAGAATGACGTCATGAAGACAGTATGTGTTCAGAAGGGTGTGGGCACCCAGGAGGAGCACCCAGGAGGAACTAAGAATAGCACCATTGAGAGGAGTCCAGATTATCAGGGCAGAGAGCAGGGAGAAGGCACAAACCCGGCATCTATCAGCTCCTGGGCAGCGTGTATATCGTGGGGCCTGCGCCGGGGACTCAGACCCTCTGCAGGCCCCGGTCTGCACGGTCAGGAAGCAGCGCTGCCTGCACGTGTCATCTTGGGCCCTGCCCTCCTCGGATACCTTCCCCTGACACTGCCTGCGTGCCTCCCTACCATCGTTCACTATTTCAGTTCCCCATTCATTTCACAATGCTCATTAAAATGTGTAATTCTTGCCTGTTAATCGACATTTTCTCTTTCCGGCTTTCTTCATTAGATTTTAAGCTCCATGTGGGTGGGAAGGACATTCATTTTTTTTCCCATTGTTTTATCCCCAGTGCCTGGCCTGGTGTATGGCAGTGAGCAGTGAAGATTACTTGTCAAATTAATTAATAATGATGTGTATTGCTTGGGCTGTTAATGAATAATAATTAAGAAGGATGTATTAATTAAGAAACCTAAACAGAGTTTTATGTTAGGCAGTGGTCCCAATGTTTGAAGATGAGAAAAATCATTGGTAATGGAAAAGAAGTGTAAATATAATCACATTTACTTTAGGTTTAAGATTTCAAGAGGTTTTGAGAACAGGGCCTGGGCTCTAAAATTTTAATGCTTCATTAACAGTATTCTTGGATAATTTGCAGGAAAGGAGGATTCACAGTTTCATGTGCTTTTATTCATTCACTCATCTATTTTTAAAGTATTACTGAATAATTTTCATACGGTAAGCACAGAGGACACAAATGTATATAACCCATACTTTCTCTTTTAGTAGTTCAGACACTTGTCAAAATAACTATAAAATAAAATAAGCATTTGAGCAGTCACAAGCAGAAAGGACTTCTAGAACAGTTTGCTTGGGGTGGGAATACCAGAGGGAGTCCACAAAGTGTCCCATAAGCTCAGAATTCAAGCGATGTAACAGCTCTCCACCCTACTTCAAGGCTGACTCATGCAAAATGTCTGGCAAAGGGGAGAACGCTTTACCCAATGTAATGATTCTCTTGGTTTCATTCAAGTAACAGGAGAACTCTAAGCAAAGTTCACAAAATAAAGCCAGGAACCAAAAGAAAAATAAAACGAAGCAACTTAGGGCAAACAGGCAGAGAAGCAAGCTGAGCCTACCTGTTTGGTTCCAGACAGCACAGCAGCAGTTTGTGAAGGAAGAGGGTGAGGGCGGCACCTGAATACCCACCAGCGCGCACACAGATGCCCACAGCCATTACGTCACTCTTCCAGTCAGGGCCACACACAGGGCCAGAGCTTATCTCTGAACATTTGGAAAGAGTTACCTCGCTTTAATTTATTGAATAAATATCAAACTGCCTGCTGGTGTGTCCCGATGGAAGCCTCGCGGTATCCCAGCTGCGGGAGAGGTGTGAAAGCCCCGAAGAGTGTGGCCTGTGGGCCACAGGAAACACCCTGCACAGAAGGTGATGACGGACTAGGGATGGGGCGGGGGAGTGTGGTGGGCGGCGGGGGGGCCCTTTCCCCTTAGCAGAAGGCCCCATGGGACATACACTTACACATTTGCTCATGTTCTTCCTGTCATTAGCTCTGAAGGGACTCAGGAAATTTAAAATTAAAGACAAGGTGAGGGGGACGGGAGCTCAGGAGGTGCCAAGAACTCTACCCAACCTCCAGGGACGTGGTTTCTGGGAATGTGGCGAAGGGGGCTTCACAGCCTTGTTTTATCTGCACTCAACTGCCCATCCCGGCCAAAAACGAGAGAACTCTATGTTGCACTCAAGACTAATTTCATTTGCTGACATCCAAGAGTTTGAGTCACTAAGTACCTTAATTCAATTACTTATTTATTTTAAGCACCTATTCACAGCATAGGCATTTTGCTAAAGTAAAGCAAAGTGCCTGGAACTACTCCCAGGGTGGCTGGGTGGCAGGCGGGGGCGATGTGAACAAGTCGTTACAGGAAATGGGAAAAGGAGGGTAGTACAGTGCCCAAGGGCTCAGCCAGTGGCCTTCGACCAGAGTCCATGGGGTGCACACATAGTGGGCACAGGACGCCACTGCAGGCTGACGGGACAGTGTGCCCATTCTCACGGACGCACAGCCCTGCGGGCCTGCTGGGTCAGGGACGAACACGTCTCAGCCTGGCCAGCACTGAGGGCCCGGGGAGGCTGGACAGGAGACAGATGACGAAGGGCCTGGCCCTTATTCCGTAGGCAATTGGGGCAACATAGATGGGATTTAAGGAAAGGACAGGCATGTCCTGATGTATGTTTGGGAAAGACAGTCTGTTTGGGAGAGCGACAGCGAAGAAAATAAACTCGGAATCGGGGAGACCTAAAGCACGTATACTTCTCCCCATCACACATCACTTACTCTTTCTGTTCTGATCCACAGTGTATCCTAAAATGTCAGTATTAACAGTCAACCACTCTGCAGCACTTTGTGCATCCCTATCATTTCAGCTTTGAAAGATGAGGACTAATACTTCCTACAGATGGAGTTATTGTGAAGACAAGTGAATGGAGGAAACAATTCTGCACAGTGTCCGGCAGACGGAAAGTTCTCGGGCAGGGCTCCTTGCTAGTTGGCTTCTGCCCAGCACCTCCCTCCTTGGAGGTGTTGCGTCAGCCTGCGTCCTGCAAGGTACGCACTCCAGGGCTGTCCCTTCACCACCAAAGACTCGTTTCAGGGAGAAGAGTGCGTCTCGGAGTGATGCTGACTGTTTCAGCACCATTCAGGTCGGGAAGCCCGAGACTTTCTGAAAGGCTGGTCTCCAGGGAGCAAAGACTGGGGGGTGTTATTTTTTGTGGTCTTTACCCAAGTGACCCTGCTTTTTTAAATGCCTGCTATACCTCTGAAGGCAAAGTTACATCTACTTTTATGAATTTGTGAGCAAACATAATAAATACACAACAGACTATAACAATTCAAATATTTTCAGAGTTTAAAGCTTAGGTCAAGTTAAAAAAAAATCACAGCACAGTTAATGCAATGCTTAATGATAGAAATTATTACTGTGATGTCTGTTAATCACATATCAATGCTATTTCATTCCCATAAATAATGGGGCAGGGCTGCAAGTGTCTTGGAGACTGCTCTGAAGACTGGCCAGGCTGCCTATCTGATATCTAGACCAGCGGTTCTCAACCTGTGGGGCGCGACCCCTTTGGGGGTCGAACAACCCTCTCACAGGGGTCACCTAAGACCATCGGGAAACACCTATCAGATATTTACATTATGATTCATAACAGTAGCAACATGACAGTTATGAAGTAGCCACGAAAATAATTTTAAGGGGGTCACCACAATGTGAGGAACTGTATTAAAGGGCCGTGGCATTAGGAAGGCTGAGAACCAGTGTCCTAGAGGGAAGGGGTCAGGGTGAGGCAGGCAGAATCTCTGTGAGTCCTGCATATACTCTTTAGGAAAAGACAGGGTCAGTGCGCTCCCCTTCAAATCCTAGCTATGTCAGTCCTCAGCCTGAGGCCAACATTTGGGATCCTTCAGTCCCTGTCAAGATAGGAAGTGTCACCCAGCACTGAGGGACCCGGGGGGGGGGGTGGTGCACTCCCATTTTCTCTAATCCCCAGTGCAAGGATGCCTGCATTCTTCCCGCCCCTCTTCCAACTCTTAGATCTACATGGAGAGGAGCACTAGCAAGAGGGTAACTGTGTCTGCAGCTTGCACTGGGTGGGCCTGGGCCCTTTGGTGGCTTGGTGTCAGAGGACACCTTTCTCCCCTACCTACTCATTCGTAGGTTTTTCACTCTTGTTCCCATTTAATGCTCGTCGCCTTTCATTAACATTTGTTGCAGGCCTGGGTTTGCTTTTCAACGTTATGTGGCCAGAAGAGGCTTTCTGGAGCTCTGTCAGATGCAGACACGCATGTCCGCGAGTGACAGCTCTCTCAGCCCCAAGTCAGCTAGACAGAGATATCAATTTGAATTCTGGGCCTCCACTCAAATATTCAAGAAAGGACACTTTACCCTTTGAAAGTTGCAAAGTAAACAAAACCACAGCCTGGGAAGCAAATATACTTCAGATTATTTAAGCTGAAATCCTAAAATGGACAGGAGAATCAGTGCTTCCAACAACTTCAGTGAGTGAATTTCAGGCAAAAGCACAGAGAACAAGAATGATGGAATATCAAAGCTGTCCTCATAATACCAAGTTTCTATTAATCTACTCACATCCTGGGAATGTTTGTCTCGTCTTTCAGCAATTATCATCTTCAAACCACATTGCCCTTCAGTTTGAATGGTTTTCATCAATTAGTAAGAATCCATACCCATGTCCTTATACGTGTTTTTCTTTCATATCATCAGTTCAGAGACACTTAAGGCAACACTAAGAAAACATACTCACCCAGTGGAAAGAGAACACAATTCATCTTCCTTCCAAGTCACTTCACCACTTCGTATTTACATTTCTGGTTCTTTGTTAACTATGTTTTAATCAAAGTGTCCTTTAAAACTTTGCTCCACAAAGTATAGCCAGCAGCATTCGCATGGCCTTGGAGCTCGTTAGAAACTCAGACTCCCGGCCCTCCCCGAGACCTATCCAGTTAGAATCTGCAGTCCCCTGGTGAGTGACACCTCAGTGAGAGCACCCACCCCAAAAGATGATGTGAAGTTCACAAATCTATAATCTATAAGATCAACCACAAAAAAGAAGCAAGTAACTTTTTCATAAAAAAATCAAATACTACCAGACCAGCGGTTCTCAACCTGTGGGTCACGACCCCTTTGGGGGTCAAATGACCCTGTCACAGGGGCCGCCTAAGACCATCGGAAAACACCTATCAGATATTTACATGACGATTCATAACAGAAGCAACATGACAGTTATGAAGTAGCAACGACAATAATATTATGGGGGTCACCACAACGTGAGGGACTGTATTAGAGGGTTGCGGCATTAGGAAGGTTGGAAATCACTGCCCTAGACACATGTGGGCCTAAACAATCATACTACATGCCGGCCAGCACGCTTACTGTGCAGGCCTGCTACAAGGGCCCTCCACGCATTAGTCCGTGGTTCTTCACTACAAGATAAGAGGCAGGCACCTCATGTTGCACATGAAGGACAAAGGCCCAGAGAGCTTGTCAAGTTTGTGCAGGACCAAACGGTATGCTAGTGGATCGGGCAGGAATTGAACGCAAGCAGTCTGACTTTTGAGGGGCTGTCTGTAACCATTACACTCTACTACCTCCCGGCGCGTGCAGGTGTGTTCAGGAAACAGAACAGTTCATTCAGGACCAGAGAGGAAAATCTAGGTTGCTTAAGGACCACAATTTCAGGCCTGGTAACATTTATTAGCAGCGATCAGTTGAGCTGGACAGCAGGTAACACCTGGGGGCAGTGAGGCTGGGAGGAAACGTGTGAGACCTGATGGTCTTTCCAGGGTGGGGACTTGGAGGTCAGACAGCTCTCAGCCCCCACTGTGCTTCCCATCGTGTCCTCTGCCCCTTCGACACCACCTCCTAGTTCTTCGGGGGTTTTGCTCTTCCAAAGACACCTCACATACATCAAGTGATATCAAATGACAGCTTTTTCCTTTCTTAACTTTCATTCAAAATCTGAGCTTTGATAAGTTATTTTATATCTTATTTGAAACTTCCTCATAAAAAAAAAAAACAGCTGGAAGGGGAAGAGGGGAAGATTGTGCTTATAAATCACACTTGAATAGCACTAATACTAAACACTGTAGCAATTTACATGCAAAGTAGAACAGAAACTTTCAGATGTGATAGCCAAAAATCAGTCCAGCTATTGAGCATTAATTAAGATAGAATCTCAGTCTTGGCTCCAAAGATTCCTTTACCTGCATGTGTTAGCTCCACTATTCCATTTATAGATGAAAGGAGGGTGGAAGGCCAAGCCCAAGTTCATGGGGCTCTGGGATTTGTGCCATCTCATCTATGATGCCTATTTTTAACCAAATGATGCTTTCTATCAAAGGCCAGTGTCCCACAGGAATTCTCTCAAGCCCAGAATATTTGAAGAATGCTAGTGTGTGTGTTTTGGGGTGGGGTGGGGGTGTTTCTGGAACAGACTTCAGAAGTCCAAGGAGGCTGAAAACTCTTCCTGTTTGAAGTACAACTGCTATAAAAGACGTGAGACAACTTTCACTTGGAAGCCTGTCCTATCTGGTAGGAAGCAAGACAAAATACACCATGCCCTTCAAATGCCACCCTCACAACGCCAACCATTCCTGGACTGATCCGGCAGTGGCCTTTCCATAACCGCCATTTCAGAGGTAAGGAAGGGGTTCCAGACCCAATAAGCAAAGATCACTGTGTCCCTTTTGAAGCACATGGTGTAAACATCAATCATTTAATAACTGAAACGCCAGTGAGACACGGCGACTCCCAAACATCAAAAACACAGAGCGGACCAAGCTGCCCAGGCTTCTCCCACTTCTCCCAGAGTACATGCTCCAGGGGGGCTATGGGCTTGGGGCAGGTAGCAGGCCACAGCCAGGAACACAGAGGCATCGGCAGTCAGAGCTCAAACACCCCAAGAGTCCACCTCCAGATACCCCAGTCCTGGGGCACTTACCTTGCATTGCCCAGACACGCAGATGGCTGTGCCGTTCTGGTCACAGGGGGTGCCATCAATGACCTTCTCTGCTTGACGTACATAGAAGCGGTACCCCATTGCTTGGCAGTTCAACTCACACTTCCGATTGCCCTTGACTACCAACAACAACAAAAAAAAAAGAAAGAAAGAAAAGAAAAAGAAAAAATCTATCAGTATTGAAAGTGTAGAAGTCAGTGTTTTTTAGTATATTCACAATGTTCTGCAACTATTATCACTAATTCCAGGACATTTCCATCACCCCCCAAAAAAAACCCTGGACTTGTGAGCTATCCCTCCCAATTTGCTCCATCCCCTGTCCCAGGTCTTGACAACCACCAACCTACCTTCTGTCTCTATAGATTTGTCTATTCTGGACATTTTATAACTGCACACTTTTTAAAACTGCATGAATGTTATTAGATCTCTCCATATTTATGGTACAGGGAAGGCGCTAGAGCCTGATCTACTGGGATAATGTAGAGAGTCGATGCTGAGTGAGTATAATAAAGGAGCTCTTAAAGAATCTCAAAATGCAAATAATAGATTCTACTTTTAGACATTCTCCCTTACTCTGCCATAGTCATAATTATACCTTATATATCAGCAATCACAGTGAGCACACAATTTTGATATTCTGCTTTTTGTCAACTTAAAATCTATTCAGTTATATCATCTTTATGCTCTTTTAAATGGCTGGAGTTTCCTGTAATAATTCCTCCATTATCAAATATGTCAGTGGTTTCCCATCACCCTAGGTTGAAATCCACATTCCTAAGCAAGGGGTAAAATGTCTTTCAAGAGCTGAACCTTGCATACCTTTATAGTCTCATTTCCTACCATCTTCCTTAAGTCTACATTCTGTACCTAACTAAACACTTCCTCTGTCCAGGCATTGCTGCAATGATCCTTTCCCTTTGCCTCACTTGGTTAGTATCCATCTCTACTTTGTTTAGTTTCCAGGTCACCTCTTCCAGGAAGCCCTCCACGGATCCTAATCTCGCCTGTACATCCACCCATCACAGGCTGCTATGGCCTTCTCTACTGTAGGGTTAACCACGCTCCATTTGAGCAGGATCTGGAGGGGGGCTATAGGAATGTGTCTGTCTTACTCACTTTTGTATCCCCAGCGCTCAGTACAGAGCTGGGCATATAGCAAATGCTCAACAGATCCCCGAGGAATAAAAACAGGATAGAGAAATGAATATTGGCACTTTCTTTGGCCTTCATCTCCCTTCTTCCCACTAGATGTACCTCAGAGTGTTTGTCTATACAGCTAACCCCATATAACACGTTGTTAGGTCCCGAAAATGCCGTGTTAGGCGAATCCATGTTATACGGAGCAAAGAACGAGTACAAAAAAGGGGGTTAGGTTCCAAAAATTTAAAAAACATACTATTATATTTTTATAATTAAGAGAAATATCTTTATTAAAGCAATTTTCACCAAAAGCATAACATTTTAATATGTATTAAGTAATGTTTTTGTCACCATCACTACTAAGCACCATTACCCGAGGGCGTTTTCTTTTTGACAAGATACCTTCATCCTCTGAACTTTCTTCAGTGTAATCTTGACTTGTATTCTGTACTTTTTGCAAAAGAATCTGCCTGCGTTTACCCGAGAGATCTTTATAAATTTCGTTATATGCTGCTAAGCCCTTGTGAAATTCTCTCTTAAACGTTGTGCTTCTTTCAGTGGAAGGATCTTCATTTAGGACATACAGCTCCAACTGTTCGGCTAAGTCCAGGCCCTTCTTTATGTTTTTTAGAGTAAAGTGCTTAACTTCTTCATTTTCACCTGTGCTATTATCCCCTGAATTATCTTGGCACATTCCAGATGTCATTTCCCCCAAATCTGCTCTTAAAATCTCCTATTACGCTTGGTGTTGTTTGGGGATTTCTCTAACTCTCCAACTGTGTTAGAGTGAAACCGTGTTCTAGGATGCCGTGTTGTACGAGGGTTTCCTCCAATTCTCGAACAGTGTTAAAGTGAAGCCGTGTTATAGGAGTGCCATGTTATACGGGGGTTGACTGCATTTCTATCACTTCACACAGAGCTTGGCACACAGTAGGTACTCAATGAATGCTAAATTAATTATCACTACCATTAATATGTCCAGAGCAATTTTGTTGCCTTCAAAATAAGGAGAAATATTTTCTGGCAAAATGTATTTCCATATCCAAAAGGAATAGACAAGCCAAGTATGCATTGATTTTTTTGAAACTGTTTTTGGAGAGAAGACTAATGATATGCTCAGTCATAGACAGCATGTTCCAGGTTCATGCCTCTGTCTGAAAATCTGATTACTGAATTGGATAATACAACTTTTTTTCTGCACAAGACAATACATCATATTTTCCTGAGTGTGGCTGCCTGACTGTCACAGCAATGAACTTGCTGCTCCTCCAAAGTCATTGACAACTGCTACTGAGAAATAATATGGAGCCTCTGGGACAATATGGTTTAGGGAAGATTGAATCCTCTATATATCCTGAGCTCTACCGCAGAAGTCAAGAGACTTGGTTTCTTACCCTGGCTGCCCAAAAGATGTAAGAGGTGATCTTGGAAAAAAAAAATCAAAGAATACCAAAGATGAAAACACCTTTAGGAATTACCTAAAACTAAACTATCATAATACAGATTCAAAACAAAACAAAAACAACACACACACACACACACACACACACACACACATACACACACACACACAGAAAACAACCACAACAGGTCTAAAAATGACGTGGTAACTCAGAGGTAGAACTAGCCTCCTACAACTTGCTTTCTAACGTCATTGATCCATCTAGCCTGCTTCCTCTCCTCTCAGCTCCTCACCTTCTGAAGTGATAGCAGGAAGTATACAGGTGCAAGGCATTTTAAGTCAAAAAGTGTCTGAAAGGGAGCCTCGTGTGGGGCCACGGTTTTGAGTTTTCACTTCTCTTGGCTTCCTCCCGACTACCTCTGTCCTTTGCAGCCACAATTTTATTTCTCAATATTTGTAACAATACTACAGAAGAAGTTAAGAGAACAAAAATATTTATGGCCAAACATGAGATAATTGTGGCAGAATCTCCAAATGGCTACATGAAATGAACCCAGAGGAATGGCCTTAAATCTGGGCTCTTCCTACCTGTGGCCCAAACCAGCCACTCAGTCGGACCCTCTGCCTATGTGGCTTAGACAGTGTCCCTGGCTTCTCAGACCTGCAACAAGGGAAAAGGGACATCTTAGGAGGTAAGTGAAACCTGTGGCCAAGTACCTCCCTAATAAAACTGCCTAGATCCTGCTGCCTTAGCAATAGTCAACCTAGTACTTCTCATAAAAATTATGTAAGGACTGACGTTTGTGACCCTGTATATACTCCCCAACTGTAGAGAGCGTGTGAGCCAGAAGCCAGGTCCTTTGAGAAAACAGGTTTTAGCAAGGCTACCTGTGTGCTTGGAATCCACAGTTCAAGGGTTTTGCAAGGCAGCCCAGAGCTGGGTGCACAAGGACAATACTCGGGATGTGGTTTCTGGCTTGGGTGGAAAATATGACATTGTGAGCAAAGTTGTTTGGTCTCTTTGCATGACATTGTGAGCAAAGTTGTTTGATCTCTGGAAATGACTCGAGATATAACTTATGGCCAGCCTGCTTTGAAGAGAACAATAATACAGTCAGTAATACCTCAGCAACATGTACCAAAATATTGATTACATGCAGTTATCCATAACTATATGTCCTAGTTAAGATGTACTTTCCAGTCTCGCTTTGCTGATGTACCCCTATGATCTCACTTGTTTTGCCCACCCTATAAAATAAACTCGCTGCAACCAGACGGGGTCTCTGTGTCTCCATCAGAGCACAGAGAACCACCCGGTCCCAGCTTTTCTGTCTGTGTCTGTGTCTGTGTGTTTATTTCTTCATTCCCCATCGCCTCCCCTCCAGTTCACCTGTTTACCCGCGCAGGTTGTGGCACCCAACCACTTTAAAATTCACATAAAAATACATTTGTGGGGCTTCAGTTTATGAATTTTCATCGAGAGTCACTTCATTCCTTTTATTTTCCTTGACTAGAATTACAATTCTGATGCCAGGGGCTGCTTCTTTAAGCAGATTTTTGTTATGGAGAAACTAGAGGAGTGTTCATGAGCTGGGTACAATGGGATAAGCACAATGGGCACATCCTTCGGCTTCCTGTTTATCTCTCTCTTACTCCTCTATTTCTCTGTTCTCATCTGCTTCCTAAATGTACCCCCAACCCCAATTGGGAACCCTTGACCTTGCACACACTCAGTCAGTGATTCCAAGTGTGGTCCCAGGACCAGAAGCATCAGGACCACCTGGAAACTTGTTGAAAATGCAAATTCTTGGTCCTCACTTACAACTCCCAAATCAGAAACTCAGCGGGTGGAGCTGGGCAACCTGCATTTTAACAAGCCCTCCAGGTGATTCTAGTGCCCAGTCAAGTGTGGGAATCCCTGCTCTAAGGAGTGAACAAACCTGGAAAAGCTGACCATTCTTATTTTGAATTAAGAATGTTCAAATTCCACATCTAAATTTAAAAGATAATACAAGTACTGTTGTTAATTAAATTTAGGATATTGCCAAGTATCTGGATACCTGATAGTAAGAAAGCCCTCCAATCATTCAAAATAAAAAAGTTGGAGAATATATAAGAAAATTCAGCTTAGTTAGAAGGAAGCAGTTTGCAGCTTAAAAGGGCTTATTTACCCTCAAATAAAGGTTAAATATTTAAACAACTGATTGAACTCTGTTCTCTTGGATAAGCCATTAATGTGAGTAAAGGAGTTAAGAGCTACAACATTTTGGAAGGTAGAAAGCAGAAAGACCCATGTAATGACTCAGCAGACCCAAGCAAACTGATCTTAAGCAGAAATTCAAGCAACAAAGCTACCTTTATCATAGCATTTCCAAATGGTAACTTTGTAAATAAAGAAGAACGCAGTCCTAAAAACAGAAAGGTGTTTAAGAAGCAGTTTGAGGTCCCATTTTCCAGAATGGTTGGCTAAAGCCTCTGAAAATGGACTCCTTCATAAAAGCAATGAGAACACTAGCAAAAGATGACTGAAGTGATTATACAGCAGACTCTTAGCTAACCAACAGCCATGGGGATTGGTAGATGCCAGATAAATGTAAGTAGAATCTCTGTTAACCAGCACCCATGCCAAATAAATGTAGTATTATTTCTTAGATTTTTTTTTTTTTTGCCAGTTTCTTGAGAGTGCTGCTGCTTGAGTTCTGGTTAATGAAGAGTCTACTGTACTAATCACAGACAAAACAGACTTTAAGACTAAAATTATTACTAAAGATAAAAACATTTTACAGTGATAAAGGGTCAATCCATAAGGAAGCCAACAACAGAAGGCCAAAGTACATGAAGCTAAACCTGAGAGAATTGAAAGGAGAATTAGACAATTCAATAATATTAGTTTGAAATGTTGATATCCCACTTTCAATAATGGATAGAACAACTAAACAGAAGATCAACAAGGAAAGAGAAGACTTGAACAACACTATAAACCAAATATACTTAATAGATATCTACAGAACATGCCACAAACAATAACAGAATTCACATTCTCCTCAAGTACACATGAAACAGTTTCCAGAAAGGAAAAAATGTTAGATCATAAAACAAGCCTCAATATATAAGTATTTTAAAGGACTGAAATCATACAAAGCATGCTCACTGATCACAATGGAATAAAATTAGTAATCAATAACAAAAAGAAATCTGGGGACTTCAAAAATAAGTGGAAATTATACTTCGAAATAACTGATCAAGAAAAAAAAGCACCCGGTAAATTGTTTTTGTAAATACTTTGAGATTGATAAAAATAAAATTAAAAGAACCAAACGTATGGTGTAAAGTTATAGCAGTGCTTAGGGGGAAATTTATAGCTGTAAACATCTACATTAAAAAATATCTCAAATCAACCACCTAATACCCTACCTTAAGAACTGGAAAAAGAAGAGCAAACTAAATCCAAAGCCAAGGGAATGAAGGAAACCAGATGTAAATAAGTTAAATAGAAAAGGGAGGGATAATAGAGAAATTCAATGAAACCAAAAGTTGGTTATCTGAAAAGACCAATCAAATTGACAAACTTTTATACAGACTGACCAAAAGTAAAGGAGAGAAGACTCAAAATGCTAAAATTAAGAGTAAAGACGAGACATACTACTGATTTTACAGAACTAAAAAGGACTTTTATCCTGGAGATTAGTCAAGAAAAAAGAAGGTATCCAGATTAAAAAGAAATAAGTAAAACTACCTGTATTCACAGAGGACATGATCTTGTATATAGAATATACAAAAAATCAACAAAAATTACTTGAACTAATAATAAGCAAGTTCATCAGGGTTACAGGACACAAGATCAATATACAAAACTAATTTTATTTCTATACACTATCAATGAATAATCTGAAAATGAAATTAAGAACACAATTCCATTAAAAAGAATAAAATATGTACTTAGAAATAAATTTAACAAAAAAGTCAAAGATTTAGACACTAAAACTACAAAACACTGTTGAAAGAAATTACGGAAGATCTAAATAAACAAAATGATATCCTATGTTTATGAATCAACAGACTTAATATTGTTAAGATGGCACTATTCTCCAAAATGATTTGTAAAAGTTGGCTTTTTTGGTAGAAATTGACAAACTGATACTAAAATTTACATCATAATGCAAGGGACCAAGAATAGCCAAAACAACCTTGAAAAAGAAAAACACAGCTGGACGACTCATACTTTCTGATTTTAAGGAAGACAGTGTGATATTATTATAAAGCTAGACATACAGAGCAGTGGAATAGAATTGAGATAAACTCATATTTTTTATCAACTGATTTTTGATAAGGGTGCCAAAACAAGTCAATGGTGAAAAAACTGTCTTTGCAACAAATAATGTTGGGATAACTTTGAGTATCTACATGCAAAAAATTGAAGTTGACCTTATACCTCATACCATATACAAAAATTAATTCAAAATGGACTATCAACTTAAATGAAAGAACTAAAACTATAAAAGTCTTAGAGAAAAATAGGCATCAATCTTTACTCTCTTGAATTAGTCAATGGTTTTAGGTAATACATAGAAAGCACAAGTGACCAAAGAAAAAATAAATAAACTTCATCATAGAATTCCAGTGAGAGAGTGAAATGACAACCCATTGAACGAGACAAAATTTTTGCAAATCATATATCAAGTAATGAACTTGTATCTAGAATCTGTAAAGAACTTTTATAACTCAACAATAAAAAGATAACCCAATTTAAAATGGACAAAGAATTCAAATATACATTTCTCCAAGGAAGATATACCAATGGATTTAAATAAGCACTGAAAAGATGCTCAATATTATTAGTTATTAGAGAAATATAAATAAAACTCACAATGAAATATAAATTATTAGTGAACTAAAAATCAAAACCAATTCATACTTCTAGGATGGCTAAAATTAGAAAGATAATAACAAGTGTTGACAAGGATGTAAAGAAATCAGAACCCGTGTACAACATTGATAGGATTGTAAAATGAAACAGTTTCCTTGGAATATATCTGGCAGTTCTTCAGAGTTACAGTATGACCCAGAAATTCTACTTCTAGGTATATAACTATGAGAAATGAAAACATACATCTTCACGTTCAAATTGTACGTAATATTCAAATTGTACATAAATATTCACAGTAGCATTATTCATAATAGTTGAAATGTGGAAACAATCCAAATGCTCTTCAACTAATGAATGAATAAACAAAATATGTAATATCAGTACATGGAGTCTTATTCAGCAATAGAAAGTAACATGCTATGGCATAGATAAATTTTTAAAATATTATGCAAAGTGAAAGAAACCCAGTCATGAAAAGCCACATATTTTTATAATTATATTTAATGTGCATAATAGGCAAATCTATAGAGGTATAAAGTAGATTGGTGGTTGCCAGGGGCTAGGAGAGGGGAGAATGTGGAGTGACTGCTAATGGGTATGAACTTTCTTCTTGGGGTGATGAAAATGTTATGAAATTAGGTAGTGGTGATGGTTGCACAACTTTCTAAATACACTAAAATCATTAACTTGAATTATTTAAAATAGTGGCTTTTCATAGTATGTGAATTTAATCTCAATAAATCTGTTATTTTAAAAAAAGCAAGAATAGTTTCCTGAATCCCCAAGAAATAAAATAAATAATTCAGAATTTCTGTTTGCAGATTGAAGAAGCCCATGAAGTGCCCAGAACAAGGGTGTTAGCCATGAGATTTGATTTTACCCTCCTTGTAATTAATAGTTCAGCCTGTGACTGTGTCATGGGTACAGACAGAAGGTACAAGACTCCTCAGTCAGAGATAAAGGACTTGATTGCTGAAGGAAGAGCAAGCAGAATGAACATCAGCATGTTTATGTCAATCCTCTCCCCGCAAAGTCCCATGGGCGCTACGTAGGAGCCCAGATGGGTGCTGCCCATGCACTGCAGCTGAGGACCACTGAGCTTGAGGAACCCACTGCTTCTATGAGAGGGAGCCCTGCTCTCTGTCCCGAGTGGAAATGTATTTCATCCCTCAAGGTTGCTCACTGCAAACACAATGTTGAGAAAGGACCTGGTTTAAAAGTGATCAGAGTCCTGCATTCTTGGCACGCTCCACAAGACCTGTAGGAGACAAGGGACACGTTGAGAAGTTTCCTGATAAATGGATAATAATGAACAACACCAAGGCACATGACTGTGAAATTTCAAGACACCTGGGACAAAGAAAACACAACACAGGCTACCTGAGGAAACAAACAAATAAAATGGTGTTGGATTTCTCAACAGTAACTCTGAAAGATAGAAGATGTTTCATAACTTTCAAGAGAAAGTGATTTCCAAATTAGAACCAATTCTATATCTACTCAAATTCTCAACACTTAAGAAAAAATATAGGCATGTTCAGAAATTCAATTCTCACACAATTTACCTCTCATGCATTCTTACTGGAGGACACATTGTGTCACAATGAAGGAATAAACCAAGAGAGTACAATGTGTGGGATGCAGGAAATAGAAGATGTAAACCCAAGAGAGGAGTAAGGAGGGTGCCCAGGACTGGGGTGAAAGGAGACCCTGATAAGACCAATGTGCACTAGGGAAAGACTGCAGCAGGTAAGAAAGTTCTGGGAGACATTTCTTCAAGAAAATGAAATGGATAAAATACCTAGTAAATTTTAAGGTATTCAGAGTATAAGATGTTGGGATATCAAGTTATTGAAAGATTTGCACAACATAGAGCACTCAGGGTAGCATAAGTGTGAAGTACACAGAAAAGACGACAAACTAAAAACAAAAGGTATTTATTATAACATAGGAAAAAAAGAAATTCAGGAAAAGAAAAGTAATCACAGTATATGGAGTGGATGCTACAGTGTGGTGCCCAGATTATTGACTATCACCACTCGTTAGCTGGGAGTATTGCCTGTTGGTAGCTGACAGCTGTGTCTTTCTGGAACTTGTCATCAGCCTAAGGGAGCCCCTTACCCAAGGCTGAACCTCCTCCCCAGAGATACAGCCCATTCAATGGCCAGTCCACGTGGTAATAAAAAGGCCCATCCAAACTCTGCAGGGCTATCTTAGCTCAGAGCTTCCTGTGGGACAGGTGTGGCTTTTGTGCCACTGTCCCAGCTCAATTTCTCCCTGTGTCCAATCCTGCATCTTTCAGTGTCCCAGGTTCACTTCCTGATAAATACTGGGCACAGATCTCTGCCTTAAATTCAATGTCCTAGAGATTGAACCTAAGCTAGTACATACATGGTTCTGCTGTGAAGGTCAGGTACATGGTTACCATGTAAGCAATGGTTATTAATATGACTGAAATGACAAAATAATTATGATGAGAGGGTGTGGGATGGGAAGAGCTCACATGTAGTGAGGAGGAGAGAGAGAATGATGAAAGAGGGCTACATCCTCATCCTCAACGGAAAAGCCTTCAAACTGAAAAATCCAAGTATAACAAGGTAAGTTATTTAGCAGTAAGAAGATAAATTATCAAAAGAAGAGTTAAAATAGTCTGGGAGTAAGAAATACTGGTGGGGGCAAAGTATTTGACTGTAAAATAGTATATGCATGTAAAACGTGGGTTAAATAATAAAAATTAATTGAAAAAAGAATGTAAAAACTCCAACAATTCAGGTTTTCAGAAATAGAATCCTTCTGCATAGTTATTATCAATGGTTGGTCCTTCCCATTTCTGAAATTAACACAAAACTGTAAAACTCCTTGTCTTTTCAGGAAATTTGAGTAAGTGGGAGGATTTGTTGCTTTCTACAAAGCAAAATGCTGCTGAAGTGTGGAGGTTCTAGATTTTAGCTAGCTTTGCTATTCCAAGTTTGCATTAACTCTTAGTAAGCAAGAGGGACACTCTCAGAAGGATGGAAGGGGCCAAAAGTGGCAGGAAAGGAACTTCAAGGTTTTCTTAAAATTGCATTTTCTTTCACCTCATTTAAGTAGGGAGAAAGTCTCAGGTAAGCAAGGGGAGAAGTTTCTGTGAATAACTAACTATGTAAGGCTATTCTTGGAGAATGTGGAACATCTGTGCTTAGTTTCAGATCCATTCAAATCTCACAAGTTCACTCCAAGTTTAGCACCAAAGCCCTCATTTCCCAGGCTCAAGTTCCATGTTTTTGGTGGAATATACCATATCCTGGTTCAAGAAAAGGAGCCTCGTAAATGCAGCTCATAAAATTCAGACGTGGCAGGGTGCGTACCCAGAGCATGTTGATGAGTGAAATGTAAAAGAATCAGAAACACGTGGATGCAACGTCTTAAGTGTATATGCAGGGTTTAAATAACATTGAAAGGGAGTTGCTCAAAGCCTGAGCAGTGGACATAGACATGGCAGCTTTTGGTCGAGGGGGTCATAAACTGGGGGTAGCAAAGCCAGTGTGGCGCTGGGTTGGACCACCATCATCTGCATTATCTATGTGGTATTCCTCCTGCTTATGACAAAGGGTCTGCCTGCCTTTGGACTCCAAATTCTGGACTAGACACGGATGATTACTATTTAAACTGCTTTCCCCCAGACTGCATTTTCCAGGACAAAGTTATGGAAAGAAAGACGAGGAGAATGCTTGTAAGAGCCCAGACGCTTCTCTGGAATTAGAAAACTTCTGAAAAGGTCAGAAGAGGGGTGAGACTGTCTAATTCTTAGCTCTTCTTCCTGTCCTGAAAAGGAAATTGTTTGGGCTCATTCCATTATTAACGCTTAATTGCAAAAACATACAGCTTACCAAGTGCCTAATATCCCTAACCTTCTACCCCATAGAATTAAAATTTTACAAGTTCACGTGCAATACCCTACTGAATCTTACTTAACTGACAGTCTGAACAGGCTGAGAGATCTGGATTAGAAACCTTGAACAAAAAACGTCTTTTTTAAATCCTGAAAAATCATTGGTTCAATGTTCCGAAGATGTTAAATTGCTCTTAGCGCTCCTCACTTATGTACCAACCTCAATGTACCAAGTACTGTGGGAGACCCTGCATAGGTATTATCCTACATTATCCTTACAACTCAGTGAAATAGATATTATTCTTATTACCCCATTTTACAGATGAAGAACATGAGTCTCAGAGAGGTTTAAGTAATTTGGTAATAGCCATAGCACCAGAAAGTGGTGGAGCCAAGAGGATTCAAGTCCACTTTCAAAAGCCAATTTTTCTTCTTGGTGCCCTATCGGACTATTAATTCTTTCATCCAAGTACATATTTTCTCTTTAAGTAGAAACTCACCTCCTTGAGGTCAAGGACAGTGCTTGGTATGGCGTGACATATGAAGCAATGCTTGTTCATTCATCCAGTGAACATTTATTAGGCACCTATTGTGTGCCAGGCACTGTGCCAGGATCTAGGTTTAAGCAAGTTAATAAGACAGAGTCCTTGCCCTCATGAGGCAATCAGCATTCATTCATTTTTATGAATTCATTCACTCAGCAAATATTTATTGAGAGTCTACCTTATTCCAGGAACTCTAATAAGTATTGAGAAAATGATAAGAAAGAGAGTCCAGGTGCTTGACTTTGTGCAACTACAATCTCATGGGGAAGACAGGTATTAATTAAGTGTTCACACAAGGAAATGTGACATTGTAACTGTGAAGGTTAAGGAAGAGTTTACCATGTGAAGGGGAGGGGAGGAGAGGAGAACATTCAAGGCAGAGGGATCCTAAAGGCTACATGCAAAGGAAATGCCGATCAGAGAGCTGAGAGACAGTCTCCATGGCTTAAGTAGAGCGTGAGCAGAGGTAGACCAGCAGCCCAGGTCATGAAGACCATCATTCCCGTGGAAAGAATGAACATACTTGTCTGAAGTTCTATGAAGCCCCTCGCCTTGCATTCTTGGTATTTCTCTGGAAAGCAGAACACGAACAGCAGTAGTTTCACATTTGGAGAAAGTTCCTAGACATGGAGTTTCATGGGAATTGGCTAAGCCAACTTTGTCCAAGCTATCCAACCTTTTCCTGAAATGTTCTTTTTCCCTCATGTCATACACAGTAAATCTAAAGCTGGAAAAAGTGACTGAAAACAAATACCATTATGGAAAAAATACCATGCTGTTCAAAACTCTTCAAGCTGTGTGACATGTAGTGTTACATCTTAAAATGTTACATTTAATAAAAAAAAATAATAAAAGTTTGAAGGGGGTTCTACCAGTAGAAAGCCAGTTCGGCGAACTGTCAGGAAAGCAGCTTGACAGCTTCAATAGAAGTGGGAGTCCAACCAGTTTCTTATGGTTTGGGAAAATACATCTCTCTCTGAGCAAATCTGGACATATTAAAATATGGAATGTATATATATCCTCCAGAAAAACGATGTGGCTGGGCTGTTCTTGTCAAGGACTGAAGCTGTTGAGAACTCTGAGAAGGAAGTCAGAGAAGGGAACTCGGCACAACCATCATGTAAAGTAAAAGTCTCTGAAGCCAGAGAAACTCAGAGACAGGTACCTGGAGGAGGGGGGGCTTTTACTTCCCACCTCCTACTATTATAATCTTCATTAAACTATACATACATACATATATATATATATATATATATTCACACACACACAGACACAGACACATAAATGTGTATGCCTGTGTGTATGTGTAGATCTATTTATGAGGGCTGTCGGGAAAGTATCCAGACGTGTAATATAAAAAATAGAGGCATTTATGGCTGGATTTTTTCTGGACAGTCCTGGTATATGTGCGTATTATGTATATATGTGTAGATGTAGGAATGCATGTGTGTGTGTGTGCATGTACATATATGTGTTATGTGCATGTGTGTATATGTGTGTGTATTTCTATGTGTGTATTATGTATAAATATATACGTGTGCATGAATATATACAATCATGGGTGTGTGTGTAGACATCTGTCTTTCAGTCTGTTGGCACCAGGCCAGAGCAATCGACACTGATAAGAACACAATATGGGTTGGTCCACAGGTGGGAAATCGTACTGTGTGAATGTGTGGGCGGAAGCAACAAGTCCACATACCCCCAAACCCAGCAGTAGTTCCATCAAAGGCATTTTCTGCCTTCTAAACGTGTAAGAGCAGACATGGTAAGATGCTAGAAAAAGAAGATCCCACTAGGAAGAAAGTCTTGCTGGCTTCAGGTAAAGAAGTGTTCAGTATAAAGAATTCTCAGAATTCAAGAGAAGGCTTCAAGGAACCCCAGCCAACCATGTCTCAATGTCTGACTGTAGCACAATATAGAACAGAAAGAGCTGGGCATGGCCTGTGTTTCACTGGAACGTGTGTGACGTGCGTGCTTAGCACAGGCTTTGTGCGTGGGAGGCAGCGGAGACCAGTGGGCGTTGTTGACCAGACGCTCTCTGCCATCCTCATACCATGTTCCTTAGCAGCCCCGTGGAGGGCTCTTGAACTCAGCTCCCCCTTTTGCAATCTTAAAAAACCCACCGAAGAATGACTTTCATCATGTTACCACTCTTCTCACAGCCATCCCAAGTTCTTTACTGTCCTCAGAACATCTACCCTAACAGGGGTTTCAAGGACACTATTCTCTACACTTGGGGCTTAAACTAACTTGACTCAACTGCTCTCTGCTCTGTTCTGGAAAGATACCATGGGTAGTCTCACCTCTGTGGCTCTATTTCTTTTTACACCTATCCAGAATATCCAGAATGTCTACAACACAAACCCCACCTTCAGTATGTTTCGTGGCAAGTGCTATGAAGGCAGTCTCCTCAGGAATACAGAACAGAGACATGGATTCCTTCTAGGGTAGCAGGAAAGGTTTTACTGAGGAAGTGACTTTTGAACTGAAATCTGAAGGATGAGGTCAGTGCTATGAGGGAGGGGATACACAGAAAGCCCTCCCATGCAGTGGTACCAGCCTGTGCAAAGGCCCTGTGGCAGGAGGGGTGGAAAGGTGGTCAGAGTGGCTGGAGAGCAGAGAGCAAGATAGCCTGGAAAGGAGTAAGACTGGAGAGGTGGCCCTTCTTTAAGTCACAGTTCTCATATCTCTGGGTTAGGGTTGGCAGATAAAATGCAGGATGGCGAGTTAAAATGTTCAGATGTATTGTACAAGATACGTTGCATGGGATATATTATATATCTATATCTATATCTATATAATATGATTATTATACACACACACACACATACTAAAATATTATGTTTATCTGAGGTGAAAATGTAATTGTGTGTTCTTGATTTTTATTCGCTTGCAACATTACTCTGATAAAACCAAAGAACCTATTTTCCTTCATTTGTATTCTTAATCACACCATTGTTATTTTTTTAGCTGGTTTGATGTCTTTTTGTTTCCAAATGTTAATCATAGGCAGAGAGAACAGGGCCATGGGGAGAGGAGGGAGGAGGGGAAGGAGGAAGTGTGGGAAACAAAGGAAAGAGAGGAGATGAGATCATTCTTAAGAAAAGGTGCCACTACAGCTAATTGTAATGGATTAGAATATTATTAACATGGCAGCCAAGAAAGATCTCCATTCACAGTGTCACCAAGACAGTTTCCACAAGGAGGAGTGGAACCACTGTGATGCCACTCCTGAATATTTTGAGCCCCCATTCGAATATAATCCTAATTTTCTTTGTTGTTCTGGGCCTTCAGGGCCTGCCCACTCTCACACCATCTGGACAGTATACTATTACTTTTCTTTTATTTTAATAAATGCACTGCTTCCTTGGCTTTGTTCGTGTGGCTTATTCATACGTCCCAGAATGCCTATTTGCAGCAATACAAGAACCCTGTTCTTCAGTACCACAGTGACCTCAATCCAAAAGCCTTAGAGGAAGAAGAGTCCTTCTAGAAACCAGCTTGTCTGACCCCCTAACTCCACAGCCAAGAATAGGAGGAGGCTTAGCAAGGCACCTGGAGCTGCTTGATGTCACAGAGAGAGACCTCACTGGGGCTTCTTTCATGCCTCCCTGCGGGGCCTAGTGCAGCACTAAGCACATTAAAAAACAGCTTAATCAATTGCTCAGTTGAATTAACAAGCTCATTTACATGCCTCTGTACAGAGAGGAATGAACAGATACAATCCCAGACAGCCAGGAGCTTTCCAAACAAAATAAACAGCAAGCCAGACAGAGAAGAGGCTATTTGCACATGCACAAACACAGGGACAGACACAAAGGACCCTAGCAAGGGGCTGATTGGACCGGCTGGACTCCATCCTTTTCCCAGAGATTCTACAAGAGCCCAGAACCAAGACTTTCCTCCTTGGTGACTTGGTGAATTGCCCCCTGCATGGTAGCCCATTGTATTTACCTGGCAAGTGTGGGCAGTGGTCATTTTTACCCTAAGGTGGAAATTGTGACCCTGAAGAGACTCACCAGCCAGCCTCGTTGGTCCCTTTCGGGCCAGTTATTTGCCAACAGACTTTGTTTTTCAGGCCCCCTCAGCAGGCAGGACACGTTCCGTCCAATATGCCCAACCACGGGGAGGAAAGGGCAGGGGCGGGCCCCTCCACCACTATTTACCAAACGAAGGCAGCCCTCCACATTCACCCAGACTGAATGCAGGGGATAATCCCCCTGAGTGAGCTTGCCTTTCATTCCTGCAGGGGACTTTAAAAGACGTCAGTCTACCCCAATCACAATCAAATGCAAGCATTTCAATTCCCAAAGACAAACAAGGAGTTAGACAACTGAAAAGCGGAGGTTCCCTTGTGGCAGCATGAAAAGGGAATTCAGCAGCCCCAGCTCCCTTTTAGACTAGGAAGCACCAGGAAGGATGTTCTTGTTGTGGCCACACAAAGCGGGGCATGAGCTCATCATGCCAGAACCTAATTGAAACCTCAGTCTGAAACCGTGTATTTGTGATATTTGGGGGAAAGGATAGGCAAAGAAAAAAGGGAAGAACAAAGGATGTGTACAGAAGCAGCATGAAAAGCACCCCACTTCTTGACTGCAGGACAATTTGGATGGTGGCCACTGAGTTAAATGAGGTGTAGCCTATCTCTCAATCTCACTGAGATTCAAAGCCGTTTTGCAAAACTTGCTGCTGCCAGTATTATGGTTCCATAGCCAAGGTCTTTAGGACTCATTAGGAACTCCAAAATGCAATTGTATCCAAAGAAATGCAGCAGAAAAGATGCTGATTGGGCCTTTAGACAAAGTACCTGGCATGTGTGAATCTACTGAAAGGCAGAGAAATAAAGAGAAAGAGCATGGTTGATGTGTGAGCATACCTGAGTTTGCATCTGAGTTCTGTCACTTACTAAACTTGTGTCACTGCACACATTAGGTTTATGAGCTTTGCTCTGCTTATCTGTTAAAATGAGCATTCAGTGCTTATCTCACAGACTTGTCTCAGAATCAAATAAGAGAAGGTTTGTAAAAATCATAGGCACTCAATACATGTTCACTTCCTTTTGTCTCCCCTGAAACTAGATGCCCAGGGAAGCATTGGAAGCTTTATAATAATTGCAGACATAGAAATATCTACCATTATCAAAATCTGGTCATGCTTGGCAGTAAAAAGATGGGCTGGGTGATAGTCCCAAAAGCTTCAAGTCTTCATTAAAAGTATTCCCTTGCCTGTATGTAACTAACTGATGTTAGGCTGTCCCTAAAGCCCTTCTGAGCTGCCTGTTCTTTTACTTTTCTGTGATAATTGTCAGAGAAGCACGGCTAAGCTAAAAATATGCCTGGAAGAAAGGTAGGGAGAAGGGTTCCACGGCTTTTGGCTGTACTTCAGGACTCCAGATACTCAGTAGCCAAACCCTGGGAATGCAGTTGAGGATCTCATTATTCTATTTTCGTTCTCGTCATGGTTCTTGCAAATAGCCACCTGCAAGTTTCCTTTCGCTATTGGGTCTGTGGAGAGAAATGGTTTTAACCTTCCTTCTTCTGAGAGTCTTCTGTGTTCTGAGGGCCGTAGTCTCCTGAAGTTCAACCATCATCCACGGACAAACACGAGTCTTAGTGAGGGACTCACTATTCTTTTCCTTCAGCAAAAGTTCCCACCAGTAAGCACACTCAGACTTCATTAAGAAATGTGTGGTAGCAGACTGTGATAATGTGTTCTTACTCACATTCTCAACAGTACATAGACATTGCTAGTAAACCTTTGGGGTAGTGGCTTTCTTCCTAGCCTCAGTTCCTTACTTGACCTTGACTATGCAGCTACAGCCTGATGCTCTGGTTTCCTCTGGATAGAGTTAGTTATCCACAATTACCTAAAAAAATTGGGGGAGAGAGCAAGAAAAAGAAAGAATTCTCTTTAAAGGCCCAATATATCTGAGATAAAAAGAATGTGATCTTTTTGACTGACTAAGCCAGGTTACTACCACTACCCTTCCCACTGTACTATGTAGGCCAGGAGCCAAGAAAAATTCCTGGGCAATCCAATATAGTCCTCAGGGCAAAGCTCTAACAAACGGGCAAGCACAAGTGTAGACCAAGGACATTCAAGTTCTTTCTCTGTGGGTTTAGAGTGCTGGGGGTCAGGGCAAGGTTCTTTGACAGGGCAGACACAGGAAGATAAAAGATGCAAAATTGGATTTAACCTTGTAGACCTAGGTAAAGGAAAGTCAAACTTTCCATAGCTTGCCAATGCAATCTAGAAATCTTCCAGTAGTTCTAGCCAGATTTGTAAGTCTTCTCAACCCCTGCTTTTCTTGTCCAGGTAAGGCCACACAATGGGTTCACCAAAACCAGATATGCCATGAAAATCAAAACCAGATAACAAACAGAGATGAAATGCAATATGAACTCTCTTCAACCTTTGGTCTATATTCCACTGGGCCATCCTGTTTGGTTGTTGATAATGTTTGGTTTTTAATTCTAAGTGCATAGCAACAGATGTTAGCATTTCCTGATTTGTATCCTTTTATCTGAAAATGCAGGGATTGCTGAGGGTATCGTTGTTCATTCTGTTTTAGTATTTTGCCCTTAAAAATGGAACGAACATCTCATACTCATTAGGATGGCTAGTATCAAAAAAAAAAAAAAAAAAAAAAAAAAAAAAAAAAAAAAAAAAAAAAAAAAAAAAAAAAAACCAACCCAGAAAATAACTGTTGGGGAAGACTGAAGAAATTGGAACCCTTGTGCTGCTGGTGGGAACACAAAACAGTGTATTCACTATGAAAAACAGCCCAGGAGTTCCTCAACAAATTAAAAATAAAACTACCATTTGATCCAGCAATCCCACTTCTGAGTATATGAGTATATCCAAAAGAAGTGAAAGCAGGGTGTTGAAGGGATATATGTACACCCGCATTCACAGCAGCACTAATCGCAGGGCAGGGGGAGGGGCTGAACACCTCTAGGGGAGTCAACCATACTGGGCATCTGATGGACATTTTGCACTGCCCATAGGAGGAGGATGCCCGAGGCAACTGTAAACAAATGGGTGATGAGCACCCTGGGCCGGTGGGCCAGAACGTGATTGACAGGAAAAGACTTTCCTACTCCCTTCTGGACCACGGTGGGAGAGGAGTGTGCAGGTCTGCCGGTCTAAGGCAGGGACTGGCTCAACAGTTGAACATTTCTGGAGCGGATGGAACGATGGGCGGGGAGATTTAAGTGGAAGGAGAGTGGAAACTAGGCCTCTTTGTTTCTGGAAAGCAGCCTGGATGGCATGCTAGGTGCAGTGGAACAGCTCTGGCAACTGGCTCCCGGTGCCCAGCAGGCTGGAGGAGGTAGGCGGACGAGGGAGAGTGGGGGACGTAAGCACACCCAGCGCTGGGATGGCTCAGCTGGCAAAGAGACACCACCTCTCTGTCCCTGCCCTCAGGAATCCTCGGAGGATCGTGCTGCAGGCACCTGTGTTCTCCAAAGGATGGTATCTTTTTTTAAAAGGGAGAAGGAACTCGGGGTGCAGCCTAGGACTGGTCTGGACTGGCAGAGGGTGGCAGGGTTATTTTTCTTTGTTTTTAGAGGGAATGGGCTCTGAGGCAGAGGCCTGCCGTTCTTCCAAAATTGTGTAGTTTCGAATAAAGACACCTTTCCTTTTTCACCAAACCTCTCCCTCCGGAATGTGCCTGTGAGTGGGGCAGCAGGACCCACTTGTTGTTCAGTAACAAGAGCCAAAAAGCAACCCAAGCATCCATCTGTAGATGAATGGACAAACAAAATGTGGTACGCACATATAGTATTCAGCCTTAAAAAGGAAGGAAATTCTGACACATGCTACAACATGGACCTTGAGGACATTATGCTTCATGAAATAAGCCCATCATAAAAAGACATTGTACGATGCTATTTATATGAGGTACTCAGAGTAATCAAATTCATAAAGATGGAAAATGAAATGATACCACCAGGAGTTGGGAGCTGGGGAAATGGGAAACCATTGGCTATGGGCATAGAGTTTCAGTTTTTCAAGATGAAAGGAGTTCTGGAGATTGGTTGCACAACAATGTGAATGCACTTAATGCCACTGGACTGTTCACTTAAGAGTAATTAGAATGGTACATTTTATGATATGTGTATTTTACCATAATTTTTTTAATGGAGGTAATTATTTCAGAATCCATAAAATCATGGAAGTTCTGCCCTTCTATCATTTCCAAGAAATCAAATCAACACTTTAATAATAACTAACATGAGTGATCAAATTCCAGTCGCTGGGATAATTTCCTACCAGATCACTCTGGCCCACAGATTTGCTTTCTGGTTTCTATCCTTCCCCTCTTCTTGTGCAGTTGGGCATACAGGAAGGGATGAACAACAAAAGAACCTTTTGGAAGAGAACACATTCTGGTAGATGGAAACATGAACCACCCTTTACAAACAAAAACGACATTGTTGACCCCAAACCAGTAAAGCACGTGCTAAAGTGTCCCCCATTACCAAGGCTGTGTCCATTGCTTCACTCGCATTCTCCTACTATAATGTGACTGGAGTGTCGTGGGTACTCCAAATGGGTTTGCTTGAGCAAATTAATGAATTACCAAAAAACTACAGGGAATGAACCAAGCAGCTCTAAGGGAGAGATGTAAAGAAGCCCTCCAGAGTGTTAAAAAGCAAATTGATTGCCTCTTTTTGGACAAATTCAGGGGGTGATTTATGTGAAACAAGGTAAAGTAAGTTCTTGTTAAAGTCTCAGGTTTTATTGAGAATGTGTGATATCCTGAGTGCAGTTTTGATTTGTCTTCTGTGTATGTGTGTAAACCACAAGAGCAGTTAACTGTTGATGGCCAAATCACAAATGCCTCCAGGACTCCCAGGAGAGATTAAATAGCTCTGGGTTGAAAACAGGAAAAAAAAAAAAAAAAAGAGAGAGAGAGAAGATCAAAAGAAGATCCAGACATCCTTGGCTGGCAGGCAGCAAGAGGTCCCCTGGCCAAGGGAGAGTAACCTTTGCTTGAACTTAGAGGAATGTGGAAAAGGGGTTCTGGGCTTGAGAAGAAAATCTCCAAGATGCTTCTCCTTACTGTGCTGACCAGGATTCTGAGCTACATGCCTGACATTCCCTAACCAGACCATAATATTTGCTTCTAAGCCTTTGTCGTATATACTGATAATCAACAAAAATAGTTTTGTTTTTGTTTTTCTTAAATAACAGCACATAAAGCAAGTTCAGGGTGAAAGTAATGTCTTGGTATGACTAGTCCAATGCTTTCGAGGAAAATAAGGTAGATATCAGGCAACATAATTCATACCCACTGACCCATTCATTCCCCTTCCTGAAATTTATTCTAAGACTAAAATTTAAAAGCACAGTAGAACCTACTACGTTTTTCTTGAAATGTATTTGAATGAATTTTGGGTTCTTTTTAAAAACTCAATTAGGAAAAAGACATTGGGGAGATAAAACAATATCATATTTACCTTAAGGCCACATTCTCTATCTCTTTATGGCCAACCCTTATATTAGCCCTGATTCACGGGTACTAGCTTCTTGGTATGAAGACAATCATAACCCCAGCATCCTGTGCAGATCTGAGAATGTTTCTGTAACACCTGAGATCACCCAGACAACACAGTCCCTCAAAAAGGTGCCTTTCTATAGCCACTCAGGAAGGTTTTTTTTTTTTTTTTTAATGTTAATGAGTTATGTCTAGCAGCTGGCTTCTATACGCAGCTATTCAATTCTTCAAACATGTGATGAAGGCATCCTGCCTGATTCCTCAGAAGCCTAAAACAAAGAGCCAGCAAGCTGTGAAAACAACTTGACCCCCATGCCCAGGCTACAAGGGAATCTTCTAGGGACCAGGAAAAAAAGAAACAACAAAAACAAAAAACCGCTGAAACCTTGACTCCTAAAGTAGCAAGTACTGTAATGCAAATGAATGTTGATTAAAGGGAAACAGAACCCTTTTCTGCGGATGGTTTCCAAATATAAGGCTTAGAAAACAAAGAGTTTTTGCCACATTCTCCCCAAGCCAGGAGGAAACAACTTTGGTAAGGCTTTCATCATTTAAAAAGCTTATCCTCTGAATTAGGAACCTAGGTGATGCCTGAATTTTCTTTCAGAAAAGTGTTATTTACTTAAAGATCAGAATCTCCATGTTTCAGGGGTTCTCTCTTGCGTCTCACTCCTCAGAAACAAACCGTCCTGTTCTGGAGAGTAGGGAGTCTGGGCCTGGGCCCACCTGTCCAACTTCTCTCACGGGGTAACATCTCCATCTGGTGGAAAGTTAGATGTCTGCATTAAAAGCAGACAGTGTTAGTTTTGTTTTCCTATAAATCTAGGTTAAAGCTACATCACCATTTCCTCATTTATATGCATCGCCACTTTACTTAAAACATCTGCCTTTGCCTCTCATTTCTGACGTCCCCAATAGTCTTTAATGACTAGGGTATGTGCAGTACCCCCCACCCCAGCCCATCTCCATCTTCTCCCCACAGTTTGCGCAGGTCCCATCAGCCTTTCTTTATAACTGTACATCTTTAGGTTGGTCCTAAAACCCTTCTCTGAATCTGAACATTGTTTACCTGGAAGTCAAAGGTTCCTGTTCTCCTCAGGCTGGCATTCCTTTGAACTAGGATCTTAGCTGTTCACAGCTGAAGCTCCCTTATTTGGCTGGGTAAACTGTTAAATATTGTAACTGGTGTGTGTGTGTGTGTGTGTGTGTGTGTGTGTGTGTGTGTGTGTGTGTTTGCTTTTAAAAATAAATAGGCTCACAAACATTTGCACAGTGAGGACAAGACTAGGTTTGTCATTCTCTGGTTTCTGGTACCTCCAAGGTTCTTGCTTTCTGTACATTGGCGTTTGTTGTTCCTTGGCTAGACACCCACTCAACGAACAGCCCAGGAAATACAACTGCATACTAAATATGCACACGACGACTTCTCTGTAGTTTCTGTTTCTTCATTAGCTTCTTGAGCATCACTTTCTTCTTTTTTCTTTGGAGTTTAGGTTCTATTCTGCCATTTCTTTCTTTACAGTAAACCAATGGAAAGTCGATTTGTAAATTACTGCTTCCTGGTATTAAACTCATAGTATGACCTTGAGCAGTTTTTTTGTGTTTCTACCACTTTATCTGTACAATAAAGTGGTTGGGATAATCTCTTAAATCCATATTATTTATGATGGTCAGAGGAAAAAGAGGCCAGACATGTAAAGAAGCCATCTTCTTCAGTAGCCTCTCAAAGACTACAAACTGACAGAGTCAGAGGTTGGGAAGGAAATAAAGCCCGGCTAATGTCATTCTCCTCGTAGGAATGGGGCTGGTCAAGGACATGCTAGATAGGAAAACACCTGATTACAAGAAAACAGTAGTCAGACAAACCCCCCAGAAAGCCAACTCCTGCTCTGTGTTGCTGGACGAGAACTGAGAACTGAAGAGATGAACACACCTTATCCTCCATAACCATCAGCTAAAAATATACCCCAGGAATAAGAAAATGAGCAAAGTGAAAGAAAAACTCCTCTTTGTCTCTCTCTGGCTCTCTCTCCACAGCTGCCTAATACAGGGGTAGAAGTCTTAAAAAGCTTTTGATCTCAATAACTTGTTTAAAACAAGTGACCTCCTTTGCCTAGAAGAAAGAATTAGGTTTACTATGCAGTGACTCAACGCTAAGAGATTCGTTAAAAATGATAAATTAATTACAGCTAATATTTAAGCTCATTCCATTAAAAGAAAGAGCATGATGGAGTGGAACAGTGGTTTTGGGAGGACCGAGTCCACACCCCCAGCACTTTAGCCATACCACCACTGCATTATGTGGTTTTCCTACTCGTGCCCCACGTGGATTCTGAGTTCCTTGAGGTTGATGGAACCTCGTTTTGTTTTGTGTTTTTTTGTCCTTGTAGACTAGACAGAGATCCTCTCACACAACAGGTACCTCTATGTGATAAATACTTATCAAGGTGAAGTGGACTGACCAAAACCCGTGCTAATCATTCACCCATGGACAGAAGACAGCTGTGACGTAGGAGTTAGCCAAAGTGCTGGCCCTCATTAATCCAGTGGGAACTCTCCAAGCCTCCTTCGTGTGCCTTTACAGGAAGTATTAGTGGAAAATGTGTCCCTTCCTTTTCTACTTTACTTCCACTTGATAGAATCTGTCATAATGGATTGATATTGTTAGAAAAAGACACTTTATTGACATTTGTTGAAAAATTATCATAGTAAATATGCAAATCACTCATCTTTAGAATCAACACAGTCGGTAAAAATGTGAAATAAAAATAAAAATAATAAAGATACCTACTACGAAAATGCTGCCTCTTAGATGAAAAATAAGGTCTGACAATTAAGTTCGTGAACTCATCCTAGAAGAAGTGTTACATACCTCATTGCTGAATATCACTATGGCCACCGTCAATGTGCTCCCCTTGGGAAGCTGTGCACTGATGCCAGTGCCTAGTCCACCCTTCAAAGTAATTTTGGAACTCTTTCTGGAATGGCCATCAGAGTTGTCATATTACCCTTGATGTCCTGAATGTCATCAAAATAACAATTATTTCCTTCTACTCTGCTGTGTTATTTAAGGCCACTGTTTTCTTATTGATTTTCTGTCTGGATGATCTGTTTATGTTAAAGTCCACTATTATTACTGCATTACTGTCTACTCTCTCTCTTTATGTCCGTCAATAATTGCTTTTTATATTTAGGTGCCTTTGTGTTTGGTGAGTAAATGTTTACAGGATTATAGCCTCTTGCTGGATTAATCCCTTTATAATTATGAAATGTTCCTTGTGTCTTGTTATAGCCTTTGTTTTAAAGTTTATTTTGTCTGATATAAGTAGCAATACTTATCCCAACTTTTTTCATTTCCATTTGCATGTACTACCTTTTTCCATCCCTTTACTTTTAGTCTGTGTCTTTCGATCTGAATTGAGTCTCTTGTAGGCAGCATATGTGAGGGTCTTGTTTTCTTATCCATTCAGCCACCTTCTGTCTTTTTTTTCAGTCTATGTCTTTTGATCGAAGAATTTAATCCATTTTCATTTAAAATAATTACTGATACATAGTTATTGCTATTTTAGTATTCACATGACTTATTTATTTTCTTCTTTTTTTAAATAAGTCTTTTTAACAATTCTTATACTAGTTTGGTGGTGATAAAACTTCTTTAAGTTCTTCTTGTCTCAAAAACTCTTTATCTGTCCTTTGATTCTAAATAATAGCCTTGCTGTGTAGAGTAATCTTGATTGTAGATTCTTTCTTTTCATCACTTTGAATATTTGATGCCAATCCACTCTGGCCTGCAAAGTTTCTGTTCTGCAATCAGTATTATGGGAAGTCCATTGTATGTAACTAACAGCTTTTCTCTTGCTACTTTTAAGATTATTTGTCTTTAACCTTTGGCATTTTAATTATATGTCTTGAGGTGGGTCTGTTTGGGTTCATCTTGTTTGAGTCTCTCTGTGCTTTTTGGACTAGTATGTCTATGTCCTTCACAAGGCTAGGGAAATTTTCTGTCATTATTTCTTCAAATAGGTTTCAATTCCTCACTTGCTCTCTTCTCCTTCTGTATTTTTACTGTGCTTGATGTTTCCCAGAAGTCCTTTAAACTACCCTCATTTTTTTAAATTCGCTTTTTTCTTTTTGCTGTTTTGATTGGGTATTTTCTGCTATTGTGTCTTCCAAACTGCTGATTTGATCATCTGCTTCATCTAATCTACTGATAATTCCATCTAATGTATTCTTCATTTTAGTTATTGTATTCTTTGTTTCTGACTGGTTCTTTTTTAATTTTTTTTAATGGTTTCTTACTTTTTTGTGTAAGTTCTCACTGAGTTCATCTATTTTTCTCCTAAGTTAAATGAGCATCCTTATAACTCCAACTCTGTATTTAGTAGATTGTTTGCCTCCATTTCATTTAGTTTTTTTTTGTTGTTTTTTTTTTTTTTTTTTTTTTTTTTTTTTTTTTTTTTTTTTTTTTTTTTTTTTTTTTTTTTTTTTTTTTTTTGAGTTTGTCCTGTTCTTTAATTTGGGACATGTTTCTTTGTTTCTTCATTTTGGCTGCTTCCCTGTGTTTGTATCTATGTATTAGACAGATCTGTTATATATCCCAGTATTGGCAGGGTGGTCTTATGCAGCAGGTGTTCTGTGGAGCTCAGTGGTGCCATCTCCCTGTTCACCTGAGCTGAGTGTTCCACGAATGTCCTTTGTATGGGCTGTGTGTCTTGTAGTTGAGCCTTGATTGCTGTGGGCACCCCCGTCAGTGGAATTGACTCTCAGGGTGACTGGATATGAGGACTAGCCATGACTATAACAGACAAGTTGTTGTGTGAGGGTATGACCCTATGGAGTGGAATTTGATTTAGCAGGACTCTAGTTCCTACCAAGTCTACTCTTTTGGTGTATCGTTTGTGGAAGTTGTTGAGTGATGCTCTGGTGTGATCTGAAGCCAGCCACCAGGTGTGTTGGTTTTGAGGCTTCTTGGAGTGGAATTGGTGCAGGCCAAGGCTAGCTGCTGCCTGAGAACAGCCCAGGGCTACCTGGTAGGCGCTACAAAGTGATCTGCTGTTGGTATCTCCCTGTGCTGGGCTTAGAGGCACCTCAGAGAGGCTATGCTGCAAAGTGAGGCAGGCTGTTACTAGTGCTGAAATTGAGGCTGCTTAGCAAGAGCTACAGGACATGCCAAGACCAGCTACTGCTTGTTTGAGGTTTGTGGACCTTTGAGAGATTTTAGGGAAGTCCACAGTGCAGGCTGAGATTGGTCATTTGTGAGGAACAACCAATGAAAGATGTGTTGGGCTGGTGTGTGAGTTGGTTGGGATAGGATCTAGGAAGTGACCACGGTGAGTGGAGCAGTGTTAGCCAGGTTAACAGAGACTCAGATTTGGTGCCCCCTACCCCTGCAGGATGGGTGGATGGGGGGCTCAACAAAAGAAAAATGGTGCCTGCCAGCACTTCTATCCTTGAGAGAGCTGCCCCTTCAGCCCTTACCCTGTATCCAGACAATTCAGATCCTCCCTGTAGGTCCTGGGTGCTTTTAAATCTTTTTTCCCTTTGATGGAGATAAGGAGTGTGTGTGTGTGAGTGAGTGAGTGGGTGCTTAAGTCCTACAAGGGGATGACTGGGTTTACAGCAGCACTTTTATTCTCACTTGGATTGAATCCCTGCTAATTTTCACAGCCGATGCTGTGAGGACTCCTCTTCCTGGCACTGGTGCTCTGGGCTGGGGAGCCCAGTCTGGGGCTGGGACCACTTGGTTCTGGTGGTAGGTGAGGTGAGGTGGGAACTCTGCAGCCAAGATATCCTGCCTGATTCTTAACTATGGAATTGGGACCAGCCCATTTTGTATCTCTGCCCCTCCTACCAGTGACTTCTTCTTGGTATCCTGTTATAGAAATTTTCTTCAGCTAGTCTTCATGTAGTTCTCAAGTGTGGTTGTTCTATAGTTTAGTTGTAATTTTGATGTGGTCATGGGAGGAGGTGAGCACAGCATTCATCTAGTCCACCATCTTGACCAGACATATCAGTTTCTTTCTACTCCCACAACCAGGGCCACATCAGGCCTGTATAACTATGGAAGCCTTCTTTGTGTCCATCCTCTGATCATCTTCACACACCTGCTAGGTCAGAACTCCTACAGCACTTCTTTCAAGTATCTTCACTTTCTCCAACGCAGAGCCTTTCATATTTCCCTCCTGCAGCATGAAGTTTAAGATCTGGATCTGGGGAATTAAGACCCTCCACAATCTGACTTTACCAATTGTTTGCCAATGTTTCAATCCAATGTATCTCAGCATGGGTTCTTAACCCAGCCAGATTGGTCTCCATAAGGAACCCAGTCACGTTTTTCACATTCTGACCTCCATGCCTTTGTCTGCACTGGTGCCACTACCTGAAATCACTTTCTTGTGTAAGTGAGGCATGCTGAGAAGGCAGTGAGGACTAGGAGTTTGTGAACAGTAACTGGCCTTAATTGGGAAAAGAGTTTGAAAATGGAAGCAAAGTGGAAAGATGTGTTTTTCTCAGGGTACACCACAATTGTATATGTCCAAGGGCAGATCCAAAATAATCCAATCTAGCACAGAAGGAGGGTTGAGGATGGCTAGAAAAAGGTTACAACTCAAGATAAGAGATGGGGGTCACATCAAACAGTGACAGGCCATCAACCAGGATCCAGAAGAGTGGTAGTCAGTATGGGGGAGGTTCAGTGTCCAGTACTGAAGACCCAATCCAAGCAAGACCAGTGTCAAGGGGCAGGACACCCAAAGTGGGGCATAAGGAAGGAGGCTGGGTCCTAAAAAATCACAGTATGAAGGTCAAAAGAGAACCCAGAGCCAGACAGGTAGCTGTAAGCACTGCTTTCATCATGTTCTACATAAATTCAGGACTGACTTCAGATCTGAGATAGTACAACCAAGGGACATGAGTACACCTGACTTTTGCAGCCATGGAAGACATCACTAATGAATCATGGCACTTTTTCACTCTGGGGACTGTCAGGCTCCCACAAGATCTCTAAACAACCACTGCCAATCAACTGAAAGCAGAACATGAGATAAATTCTACTTGTCATGCCTGGTCCCAAAGTCACAGCCAGGGCTAAATTTGTATGTGAGAGTTCATTACATCATAATCACTTACAAGGCTTATGAAAACTGATTGCTAGATTCCACCTCCAGAGTCTCTGATCTGGCAGGTGTCAGGTGAGGTCAGAATTTGCACTTCTAGCAAGTTCTCAAATGACAATGATGCTGATGGTCTAGGGACCACAGTTTGAGCACCATGGCACTAAGTAAAACCATATCACCTCTCCTCTTAAGCTCAACTTATCTGTCAGGGCCAGCTGGAGTCCTTTCTCCTTAGCTTACAATGACCTCTTACATCTTTACTCTCAGAGAACATCATCAGTACTGTTTCTATAATGTGACAACAAATATGTATTATGTTGGGAGTGACACAGACAGGCAAAGTCCCTGCTCCCACTAAAGTCACAGTATAGGGAAAGGGGTCATGAATAGTTTAATAGATAATTGCAATTTAGAGTAAGAAGTGCTGCGATGGGGGAAGTACAGAGAGCTGTGGGGAATATACAGCCAGAGTGCCTCACTCAGTCTTGGAAGGTCAGAGAAGGCTGTTCAGAGGAAGGTGCAGCTGAGCTGGGACCTGAAGGGTGAGACGACGGCAGTCAGAAAGAGAGAGGAAATATAATGCCTTGGGTTGTTCACCATTTGCACACATGTGTGTACATAGACACACTCTGCCATATTTCCACGTCTAGATAGTAACCTACCTGGATTAAAAGATAATCTTTAATCTACATGGGCATATTCCTTGGAGTGTCTGGGCTCTAGCAGCATGGAAGTTTCTATTCGTTGTTTGAATGTACACATTGTAACAGGCTGGAATTGTTCTGTACTTGGAAAAGTTGGGGGAAGAGGAGAGGGAAATGTGAGGACATATGGGTTTGGCTGAAACCTCCCTGTGGGTTTTTGGTGATTCCTGTGGCTGTGAGGATTTCTCTAATTACCTGGAGGACAGGAGATTTGTCAACAAGCCCCATGCAATAAACCTTGCCTGGGCCTGGTATGCTCACTTACACCCAGCAGCATAACTTTGGTGATTAATGACCCACAGTCCTAGCCTTTGTGTCCACTCCCAGCTCAAGCCACCATCTGTGAGCAGTCTCTTGCTTGAGTAATAGCTGTGTCTAGCAAATTGTTTTGCACGTTGATAAACAGAGATTGGGCGTTTTCCTCTGCTCCATTAATTTCAAGTGATTAGGCTGAGCTAATTTCTGCAAACAACCTCTTTCCTAGGATTCACAGTTTGAGGGTCAGGGTCATTGCTCACCCTCAAGATGTTTTCCCCAAAGCAGCCTCTGAGGAAGCTGGAGGGAGGCCTGGCACTCTGAGGAGGTCAAGGCCGCCTTGTCTGTCTGTCCAGTTTGTAGACCACAACTCCTTTCCCACAGGACCTCCACTTTCTGATTTGGAAAGTTAGATGGACATTTTCTTACCACATCCCCTTTGTTACCCCACTCATTTGTTTGTATTTAGAATGTGGTTGGCTCACGTCTCACTTTAGGTGGGATAAGAAGTGACAAAAACCCACCGGCCTTTCTTGTCTCTTATCCATCTTTGTTTCTGCAGAAGACAGCACAGATTGACATGTAGTGAATTCTTAGCAGGTGGAAAATGAATGAAATAATTAAGATACTGATTCGATATTCGTTTGAAATAAAGAAAAGGAACCAGGTGCTTACATAGAAGGTTACACTTCCCTCTGCTCCCCTCATTTGAGAACTTCAACCACCCACAGTCAAGAACATCAGGGGAGAAAAACTGCATAGTATATACTAGAAACATGTGTTTGCATCACCTTTGGGGATCACCCAGCCCGTGCACAGCTGTTTTAGACAAAAAAAGTATAAGCCATCATTGTGGGTTTCATTTGAGGTCTACCCTCTGACCTCCATTATACTTGAATTTGGTGCAGTGTTCATATAACATACCAAGTAAAGGGTCACCTCAATGATTTTACAGCTGATTGCAGACCAGCAGTTCCAGCATTTTTAAATAACGATTTTGTAATTCCCAGGGACCGTCGTGCAGCATTTGCCTGTGTATAATGCTTTCTCCAAGAAACTCACTCTCAGTGGGAACACCCTCTTTCGTGAACAGCCCGTGACCCTCAGGATGGAAAGCCAGAGGCCCACCATGCAGAGCTGCAGACTTTAACAAGTAGCCCCGACCACGAGAACATCTGCCTGGCCACCATATTTCATGGGGAGGCAATTTGCACAGGCAAGTTAGTGGTAGAGTTGGGCCAAGAAGTCACATGTTCTGCCTCACAATCCAAAGTTGTTTTAGACGTGTAAGAAAACCTTACCACCGGATCTCATCGATCTAGACAAGACTTCCTGTTGTACCAGCAATGAAATCACAAAAAATATGTTGAGTTTCAGATTTGCTAATGTTTTTAATAATAATTTGCTATTTTAAGGTCATAAGCAACTCCAAAATGTCTTTGTTTCAGCTCTGGGATCTCCTGTGCAAGACCCTGAATTAGGAGCCACGAAAGTCCGAGTTAAGAGAAAATGACAAAACTCTGTACCCGACAACACATAAGCAGATACATAGTCTCAAATGTCCAGTGAACGATTACAAAAGTGCCCCTGTCTTAGGACACGTATAAACCTCACAACATTCTAAAAGTTACAACTCATTCAGGACTATATTTCTGACTAAAAAACCTCCAATTTAACTAGAAATTAATACTAAAAGAATTATTTTTGATTTATCCATTTGCAAGTTACAGACACCCTTTAATCACTCTTTGCTTAAAGAGGCCATCAAAACTGAAATTATGAACTAGTTAGAAGAATTTTTTTTCTAGTTCCAGTCCTAGCACTATCTGAACACTTTTGGACAAATTCTATACTCTCTCAATTTCTTTCTTTCTAAAAGGAGGTCATTGCAAGAATTAAAAGAGCTAATAAGATGAAAGGTCTAGCAGTGACTGTTCAACAAATGTGATGACAGCACTAAGGCCATTATGTAACTGGATGTTAAAATGGGTCTATTCCTGCCTCATTTTCAGCTAAGATATGAAAAGAGTGGGTGTTACATTTTGAAGAGACAGACTCACATAAAAATTTAAAAGTTGAAGGATGAACTCATTATGTGACTCTTGAATCCCTTACTCGCAGCGAGGAAGGGCTAGTTTTGAGAAAATGGAGCTCAAAAAGAGTATTTCTCTGGAAAGAGCTGTGCTGGCATTTCCCCCTCCCCAGGAGATGGGTGGAGCTCTTGTTAAGACAAAGGAGGTCACGGAAGGATTTGGTCTCCTTACAAGTGTTTGGACACAGAACACTGGGTCTGATTCCTGCCTGGAAAAATCTAAAAGCTTAGACGCTCTAATGGTACATGCGAAGGAGAGGTGTGCGCTGGGCATGTTTTCCTTGTGCCTGTGAGTGCTGCTTGTGGACCAGAGAGCAGGCACGTTGGGGACAGAGTCAGTTTGGTCTATGTTAAATCCCCCCTAAGAAAACGCCATGGGGAGGTGACAGGCCCCTAACCAAAAAGGTCTGCATAGAGTGGACCACTGGGAAAAAACAGAGCTGAGGAAAGGGGAGCAGCGAGAGGAAAATGCAACCTGCCTGTAGGGGAACTACAGTTCCCTGTTCGCAGTCAGAGTCTCAGAAGCACCTACAAAAGAATACGTGAGAGGAGGAGTCAGCTCTAAAATCCTCCCCGCCCACCCAGGACAGCCGTCCCATGACAGGACTTGCCGAGTAGGAGCGTCCTGCCTCTCCTCTGCCCTCTCTGTATACAGAGCGGAGGAGTCAGAAACCCGGGTCACCAAGGGGAGGGGAGGTGTGTGATAGGAGAGAGCAAAGGGAACGCTCAACCCCTTTCATCTGTAGCAGGTTCTAGTTTAGAGGGGTGCAAACTCAACATGAAAGCTACTCAGGAATTCTGTTATATAGGCTGGACACTTAGTAACTGAAATGAGACTGTGTTGTCAATGTCCAGGGGTCCCAGGAGTTTTTAATTACTTCAGAGTAACCAGGAAACGGGACTACCTGCGTTTTCAACCCAGGAGAGGGAAAGAGCTGCTACTGAATTACTTTCAAAAGGACAGTGAGAGAGACAAGAAATTGCTTGTCATCGCATCATGAGCTTCTTGGTCAATGTCCCAGTTTCACCAACAAGCTCTAGTTCCATTCCAACCAGAATCCACTCAAGGATGCTCTGATACCAAGGGCTCCAATGGCAGCCAAAGAACAGAGACCTTTCATTTTACAACACCTCTCCCCTGTCCCCCTCTCCAGGCCCCTACATTTCTATAAAGTATCAGCAGATTGTGCTGTTGAATGAAAGCTGTCACTGGGAGTGATGGAAATGAATGATAGAAGGAGACATTCTGGGAGGCATCAAAAACACAGACGGTGGCTTTGTACTAGAAGGGGAGAGTTAGGGCTAAGACAAGATAGGGTCGGAATCCCAGGCAGGCAGAAGGAGAGCGTGATGGAGTGGAGAGGGGGCCCTGGGGTTAAGGCTCCTACTCCGGAGTCCTGCCTAGACCACCAGTCTGCCGGTCTTATTACTGTGACATCAGCAACAGTGACGTGACTTACAGAAGACTGACAACTATAGGGCAAGAAAGTCAGGAGGCCGGGCTTTCTCTGCTTCACTTGGCAATCCTCATGCAAATTCCTTAAGTTGTCATACACCCAATAAAGTGGGTCATGGCTAGTGCTCTCTTTCTCTCTCTCTCATTCTCTCTTTCTCTCTCACACATGCATGTGCACGCACACACGCACACACACACACACACACACACACACACACACAAAGGAAAAAAGGGAGAGGGAGTGGAGGAAGGGAGAGAGAGAGAGAGAGAGAGGTAGGTACAATTTCATGAATTACAAGTGAAATGACCATCTTTCTAATGGTCCTGTAAATGATTTTTGTATTGTGCCTGGGAGAAAGAAAATCTGGAAGACAAAGTTGAGGTGCCCAAATAACAGAATTTCTAAGATATTTTATTGTTTCGATGGAAGCAATGCGTCAAAACATTTGTGATTAGCGTTGTCCCCCAACCTGCAATTTAACAGAGATTTAAATAACTATAATTCACTTGCACAGTATATGTTCCATTTATAATCCGTCTCCAAATGAGGTTCTAACAATTCACACTGTTTCCCACATATTATTCCCACAATGCATGCCCCTTACCATGACACGTTTAAAACTCAGTGCTGTACAATGAGTAAAAAGAAAACACGTTGGTCCAAAATGATGTGATGAAAATAAACAAAACTGAATTATATGCATGCTAATTATTGTGCTGGGAAATCTTATGAAATCTAGAAATGCTGATGTATAAAATATCTACTCATCCATCAAGACTTGACTTACTTAGTGGTCACTCCTCTATGAGGCCTTCTTGAACCCCAAAGGGAAACCAGTATTCCATAGAACCACTACTCGCCAGCTCTTTCAGCCACTCTTTGAGGTGGTTATCATGTTCCGCATTCAAACATATAAAGAAACCAAAGCCCAGACTGCTGAACTAACTTGCCCAAGGGCATACACTGTCTAGTGGGCACCCCAGATGGAAGGTGGGAAACTTAACACTTATCACAAACCACAAAAATCCTAAGTATTAAGATGCATACTTAATACTCACTTAATACTGTGGCCTCTGAGGCAATTAATATTACCTCCTAGCCACAGATGAGCAAATAGGTTCTGGCTTGCCCGTGCTGCAGGGGTGCTAAGTACCAGTATTGGGACTCAAATGCAGGTTTTCCAACTTGAATCCTGTGCAATTCCACGTCACCACGCTGCCTCTTTGGAAACAGTCCCTGGACTTGTCCACTCCCCCGCCTGAGGCTCCCCGCCCGCCGCAGGCCACCGGTCCCATGTCAGCCCTCACCTGGAGGACTGCCGCCTTTGCACAGGCTCGGGAATCTGCCACAGCCACCTAGCACCTTCCAAACTCAGTCTGAAACGCTCATGCCTAGATTTCAAGATCTTTTAGCATCTAGATTCGAGAGGAATGTGAGCTTGCTAAGTGTTATTTCTATCACCCAAAACTGTGAAAAAACTTTGAGAAAAGCACAAAAAGATTCTTGAGTGTCTTTTCCAGGGAATAATGAGGCATTGTGTGTGTAATACCTTTTCTGGACCTAATTTTATAGGGCTGTGCCTTTGGCTCCCCTCAGCTGAGCTCTTTTACAGCTCCATAAAGTGGAGAAGACTGACAGTAATGGAAATGAGCTTTGTCTGTGGAGATGCAAATGATAAAGCTTTCCCTGCTCCCCAAGAGGCCAGTTTTTCATCTGCAGTAAAATCTTTTCAGCACTCCCGATGGCCTTTGTGTGTGCTTGCTCCCTTTGGAACCAGTTGCAACATCATACTGGTTCCATCACAAAATTAATGAGCTAAACAAATCTTTAACACGTATTCATTTTTATATTTGAAAGAGAGTCATGAAAAAAACGATTCCTTAACATTTCCACGGCTGCCTGAGGTACTCAGTAGTTGGGGTGCGTTCCTCACTAACCTAGAAACACATGGTGTCTCGCCTTCCTTTTTTAGTTTCTTCCTTCCCAGGGACCACAAATGCACACAAATATGTAGAAACACACACACACACACACACACACACACACACACACCCCAGAAACCATCATCCATTTCGCAGAGGGAAGCAGGGAAAGGGGAGAGCTTGCAAGGGAATTTTACTATGCACTCAGTGATAGCACACTACAAATTGGGCGATAACAAACTGGGGTCCTTGGACCAAATCTGTTCTTGTAAATAAATTTTTATTGGGACACAGCCACACCCATTCATTTATGGATCATCTGTGGCTGCATTTGTACTACAATGGCGGAGCTGACTAGTTATAACAGAGGTTGTCTGGCCTATAAAGCCTAAAATATTTACTATCTGGCCCTTTACAAAAAATGTTTTCTGACTTCTGAGTCAGACACGGTCTTTACCCCTTTCGGAGTTTATAATCTTGTGAAGGGAAGTAAAGAGTATGTATATAGATGAGAATTTAAAATGACAAAATAAAGCTGAACCTCATGTTTTGGGGTGGGGGGGAATGAAACTTGGGATGGAGTATGGATGGAAATAGAACTGACCAGCTTCAACCATCCCAAGTAGAATACCAAAGCCATGCCATGTAAATTATCAAGTTGTTACTGCAAAATCACCCAAGTACACTGAAGCATGGTAGGAAATACCTTATGGGCTCAGTCTATCTCACTTCAATATTTGCTTCATATTTTATTTTCATAGACTTTCATTAATTTTGGAAGGTGAGGCCATGTTTTCTTCATTAATTGACTATAAAATGAAGAGGATTCATGGACTATTTTATTTTACCACCAGACCTGAAAAAACTCCCAGCGATAATGGTTTATTTGTTTGAATTTGCTTGTTTTGCTTCATTTTTGTTTTAAAGAAATAAGATTCATATGGTTCAAAATTCAAAAGGTACAAAAGAATAAATAATGAAATATTGTCCTCCTATTTCTGTACCCCAGCTACTCATTATTATGAACAACATACACGTTTCTTGTTTCCTTCCAGAACTATTTTATGTATATTTGAGCATATATGCATACATATTTATTTTTCAACTTTCCTTTCACATTTTTTCCTGTTCACCCAATACGTTATTTTGGTAATCCATCCAGATCAGCACATTCAGAAATTCCCATTCTCTTTTTTCAAGATTTCATAGCATTCTTTTGTATGAATGAACCATAATTTGTTTGACAGTTTTCTTTCTATGGCATTTAGATTGTTCCCTATCTTTCACAATTACAAATATGCTACAATGAATAATCACGAGCATTTGTTGCTTTCTTTAATTATGAGACGTAGAATTGCTACGTGAAAGAATGTGTGAATTTATAATTTTGATAGATACTGCCAAGTTGTTTTCCAAAGAGAACGTGCCAATATTACAATTCTCTATACTGTTTGGGGAAGCCACATCCTCACCATCTAAGGTAATATTAGCCTTTCTGATCTTCGATGCTCTAAAAGGTGACAAAAGGTATCTTAATACAGTTTGAAGTTCCATTTTCCCTATTATGAACGAGGTTGAGCATCTTTTAATGTAGTTAAATCATGTGCATTTGCATCTTTAAGAACTGCATGTTCAAGTATTTTTGGTGGATTTTCATTTTCTTTTGGGCTATTGGTTTGTTTTTGGTTTGTTTTTTTAATGGGGAGGGAAGTGGCCAGTTAAAATCCATCCGAAGTGGCATGGCCATGATGGAGTCCGGGAGCAGAGAAGTTAAGTGGGTAAGTAAGCTTTTAAACTCCTTCCCAGATGAATGGACCATGTTAATGGGCCATATGCAGGTCTTACCTTCCATGGCTGCCCACTAGCTAGAGAGTCAAGTCCAGGCACTTAGTATGACACCAAGGGCCCTTCATGCTCTAGAAACACCAGACAACATGTGCTACCATACACCCTACCCCTAGTTCCCACCTCTACCTTTGTCTTTCAGGTCATTCCCTCTACTCAAATCCTCCCACTTTTCTTTGCCCAGATAACTCCCTCTATAGGTTTAAAGGTTCAGTCGAAGGGTCACACTCTCCATGAACTCTTCTCTGAACCCCACATTGTGTTACATGCCTTCCTCTGGGACGATGTGCGACCTTCTATGAAAATGATCGCCAAAGTATCCATCACCCCCATTCATCTGTGGTCTCTTCAAGGGCAGGAAGTGGGTCTTCTTCTTTGTTCTCCTAGCTTGAGAAGGACAGTTCGTAAGTGCCGACTGACCTGAAACTTTACAAAACATTACCCGTATGATTTTGAATATGCCCTCTTGGGGTCTTGGTTTTCTCCTCTGTAAAATGGGAAGGTGAGATTGGATGACTTCTAAAGCCTCTCCTGGATTTATGAACCAATGGATAAAAGAGGTATCTGATGAGGATCTGTATGCTAGCAAAATGCACAATGAATTAGGAGCTGGGGAGAGAGTCGAACCTAATTAGGAGACAGATGTACTGAATGAAAAATGAAGCACTACAAAAAGTGGACCCTACTAAGGTGGTTGCAGTAGAATAGAACAGCTAAGAAGGACTTTATAAAAGCAAAAATATTGATGGGTCTTGGTGGCTGATCAGATAAAGATGGTGACCATCAATTCTTTCCTTTATTGTACACACATACTATTTTTCACATCAAGAGATATAGATAAACTGTCCCATTAAATCTGGACTGGACTTAGTAACTTGCTTGCCAATAAAATGTGGTGGCAGTGGAGGTCTGGGACTTCTAAAGCCAGGTCACAGGAAGCCTTGCAGCTTCTAATATGTCCTTTAGAATGCTCGCTCTGGGGACGATCAGCTGCACAAAGGAAATGTGACCACTCTGAAACCATGCTGTGATGAACTCCAAGCTAGCCACATGGAAGAGTCACACAGGGACAGAGAGATGCTTGATGAGTCCCCAGCTCTTCCCAACCTGGGTGTCAAATATGTGAGTGAAGGAGCCTTTGGAAGACTCCAGCCTCAGCCACCACCTGAGTGCAAGCATAGGAGAGACCAAGTAAGACTCACACAGCTGTGTGTAGCCAACACCCAGAACCACGAGAGAATAATAAAATAATGCACTGTTGTTTTAAGCCACTCAGTTTTGGGGTGGTTTTGCTACATAGCAACAGATAGCCAAAGCATATAGAAATGAGCAGACAAAAGGTAACAAGGTGGGAAGTTCAGGAGATGGATTCTCACATACCTGGGTTCCAATCTCGGCTTAGCTTACTACTTAGCAGCCTTCAGCAAAGGTCTTAACCCCACCGAGGTTCAGTTTGTTCATCTGTAAAATGGGATGACTATAGTTCCTACCTCCCAGGGTTACTGTGAAAAGCAATGAGATGACATAACTGAAATCACTCGGTGTGGTGACCATAGGCCTTTACTGACTGGAAGGTATTATAACAATAGAGGCAGAATCAAAGATAGCTCAAGATTAATGGGAAAATCATGTTATAAATGATGCAATGGGGTCAGGAAAGAGTTTCAGGCATGTTGAGTAAGACATCCAAGGAGAAAGTCCTACTCAGCTGCTGTGGGCTCTGGGCCTCCCCGCACTGTCCCGAACACATGCAGGCCCTCGAGACTAACTGCCGACTGATTCCGAGCCGAAGAGAAGATGCGAAGGACGAACTGAAAGGCGGGAAAGGGAGTTGGCTGTTTAGACTGAATATCATGCTAATTTGTGCCAAATGAAAACAGGTAACAAGGACTATACTTGCCACCATACAGCCAGCCACGCCAGTGAAGTGGATCCTTCCATCCGAATAGCTGACAGGCCGTGCCGTGCTGGAGAGGGACAGGGAACCCACTGGGTGTCATGCCCTGTGCTGAGAGTCTTCACAGACCTTGTCTCTAAATCTTCAGGACAGCCCCATTACAGGCCCATCTCACCGAACAAACAAGTTCCGTCCTGACAACTAGGTCAAGTGGACATACTGTGGTACGTCATGGCACCGGGGATATCACGTGACACCACTTTTACGAATGAAATATGTAGTCCTGCATGACTGCGCATGCTTCATGTAGTGAATACGAACCAACCACCTGCGGGAATGAAACGAAGACTGAGAAAGGGGATTCGCCATGCTAGAGACCTGGTCCTAAGTCCCAGCGGCCATTAAACAGGTAGGTCGTGACGTGAGGACCGGCTGTAGTGTTATACCCATTTTCAGATAGGGAAGCTAAGGCTCAGAGAATCAAAGCAACTTGCACTAGGCCATCGGGCAGTTAAGTAAAGATGACAATGACAATGGTGATGACGCTCAGTAAGATTAGTTGAGCATTACCAGGCACTGTTCTAAGCACTTTATGTTCGTTATTTCATTTAATCCTCACAGCAACCAGAATACTATTTTTGCATCCATTTTACAGATGGGGAAACTGAGGTGCAGTGAAGTTATATCTTTGTCCAAGGCCATCATCTGCTGGCAAGTGGCTAAGCGAGACTTAGAACTTAGGAAGTCTGGCTCCAGAGTGGACGCTCTTACAAGCCCCGTGCTTATTTCTGTCTGTTCCTCAGTGAGGCTGCTCCTAAGTGGACACCTATCTAATAGCATTTCTGTTGGACAGCTGCCCGAAGTCCCATCTTCTCACACGCCGTGATTAAAGCACCATCACTAGCAGTTACTAAATATTCCCTGGACTGAGAGTTAAAGAGACCTCACTGTAAGGGCAACCGTGATGTGGGAACTCCCCATTAAACCACCACAGACAGAGGCTAGGGGCAGAATTCGAGGAATAGCTGAGAAAGAGGGAAGGGTAACTCTGACAGGACGTCACGAGGCAAGACAGACACCTTCGAGGGTCTCTGGCCGAATGTGACTAAGCCCTTCAAAGCCCAGAGAAAAGGAAGTCCCTGGGGAAGGCCAGCTACAGCCTGGCCTTGACTGGAAGAGAGGGAGGCGCCAGCCTGGGCCTGACAAAGGGAATCTGGCCACACCTCAGGAGGCCTCATTCTCCCTTCCACAGTCCTAGCAGACAGCAGAGCCACCTCTCAGAACCTGGCCCAAGTCTGAGGTGTTCGGTAGGAATCACAGCCCAGGGCCAAAATGAAGGTTTTATTCCCCTCTTCAAATCAGTAAGGCCATTGGTAGCACGATGGGAAAGGAAAAACCTCAAAACAGATTGTTTTACAAAGTAACATAACTCAATTATTTTCAGACGGCAGAAGGGGAAAATCCATTTCTCGCTACATTTAATTTTCTCACTCTCTTCCTTTCATCCTTCCCAAATCTCTGTCCCTGCATCTGGAATACAATCCTGATTTGCACACACACACACACACACACACACACACACACACACTGCCAGAAAGAACTCCAGTTGCTGGATTCGGCCAAGACACTGAACCCAGCCCCCGCCCATATTAAAACTGCAGGCAGGAGAGGAGGGGAGCTGGAGAAGGGCGTGGGGCCCTGCATGGCCTCGATGCCTCAAATGCTTTCTCAAAACCTGGCAGCTGCCCCGCTGCTCTTGGCTGTACAGCCCACGCCCTCCTGGAGAAGCCGGCCTGCAGGGCGTCCCCCCGGGACAACTTGCTGAAATACACACTGAAGAGCGTTTCAGCCCCCACCCCGCCGGGAGCCATAGCCAAGGAAACACACGCCTCTGGCCAAGGCCTCTCGGCGATGCGATGCCAGGGCGGGGAGAGCGACATGGTCCTCGCCGCAGCACTAATGTCCCACAGCACACTGCCTGTCCCACGTGTGGGGCCGCAGGCAGAGAGCTAGCTAGGTTAGGAGGAAGGGACGGAGGGGACATTCCTTTGCTTCCTCTCCCTCTGCCACGAAACATGAGCAGGAGCATGCCGGGAAGGGAAGTAATGATCCTTAGCCCAGACGTCACAGGACATAAACGGCAGCTACCAGGTCCTGCGCATTTACTAAAAGCTGGGAGTGCTGGCATGCATATGCTCTTCTTACCCCAAATCCACAGCGCAAAGGTCATCTTTCACACTCGTGAGGTGGAGAAGCACAGGCTGAGCTGGGCAGCCCCAGGCCCTCCCTGGGTCCCCTGGGTAGACCTGACTGCCTCCCTAGGCACGTCCCCTCGAAGCCTTTGGGTGCACTATGTTGCTAATATCCTGGGAACCAAACTTGGCTGACAGAAGGAGCTGTGAGGGCAGAGGAAGTTGTCAGCACGGGGGTGGGGGGCAGTTCTGGCCCCCTGGGTGCTGCCATAGCTATGGCAGGCTTCTGTGCAGCCCGAGACAGCACTGTGCGCCCCAGGGCACAGGTTCGCCACGCTGAGGGGCAGGCTACCTCTCATGAGCTTTGAGGACTGTGGTCTCTTCCGTCCCAGCCTGCTTAATACAAAAAGAGTTACAGGGAGTTCCCTGGTGGTGTAGTGGCTAAGGCTTCGGCGCTGTTAACACTGCAGCCTGGGTTCGATTCCCAGCCAGGGAGCTACCCACATTTAAAAAAACAAAACAATTTTCAAAAAGAGTTAGTGCCCCTGCTAAAGTACCCCCTCCCGCCCTCCTCCCTCTTAATTTCCTTCCTTCCTTTTCTTTCCTTCCCTGTACTTCCTGTTCATTCATTCAATACATTTTTAATAAGCACCAACTATGTACTACATATTTTTTCTAGGCTCTGGGGACACAACGTGGAACGAGGCACCAGGTCTCCACTTTCACCATGTTACGTCCTATTGTGGGTGGAAGGGTGCGACAGTCAATCAGTAAATAAGAAAACCAAAGCAGAGAGTGGTCAGCAGCCCCACTGGAAGAAGAAACTAAACAGAATGTTCTGAAGAAGCAGCTAATTAGAACTGCCTGGAATGACCTAAATGAGAACACCTGGGAAAGGGTTATTACTCGGAGACTCCACTTTTGACACAGGACGAACACATTGCCTTGACCTTGGGTCTAGCGGACAGAAACTCGGTCAAGCAGCTGCGTCTTCCGTGGGCCTTGCGTTCACTGACTCACCCCCTGAGGCCCGGGACTGGCAGCCCAGGCCGGTCTGCTTCACCTGGTGGGCCTCTGGTGGGCTTCCCTCGTCTCTCAGGGCACCCCTGAATGACACCTAACCCTGGAATACTTGGGGCTACAGGTCCACCCTTGCCACAAAAAGAAGAAACAAACCTCTGGGTAGAGGGGGAAATAAACTGAGAGACATTCATTTATCGCTTGTCTTCTGAGCGTGCGCGCACGGAGGCTCATTTCAAACTAGCTAGCTAGAGGAAAGCAAGTCAGGTTTAGAAGCCAAGTTCAAGTCAAGGGGAGCTCCTCAGTGAGTTGGGTGTAAGGAGATGAGGATTAACACTCACCTTATACACTATGTATGCTATATTCGTCTTCCCTTGCTCTGTTTTGCTCCAGGAAAGCCTTTCTTTGAGGCATGATTTGATCTGCAGTGCACTGAGATCTCCATAAAGGGGACTCTCACCCCAAACAAGATCATGCATGTGAAAGAATCTAGCATAGGGCCCAGCAAATGTTATTTGTGTTTTACAGAACTTTGTAATGCTTCCATGTTGAAACAACAGGATTCCCTGGGAGGAAAAAATCCTCAGATGCAATATGCTTCTCCACCTGCCACACATGGGCACCCTACAGGCACAGGAAACAGCAGGACGAAGGCTGTGAAGCTTATGGAGGGACGTCCTACAAGAGGAAGTACTCTAAGCATAACCAGAGTTCTGTGTGTGAAGGGTATAAATTGGCCACCACCCCCATCCCCACCTTGACTGATGAAGTATGATTCCTTTTCGACTGGGGAAACTTGACAGATAATCTAGGCTGCACCCCTCAGGCCTGGAGAGATCATGTGGCCTGCTCAAGGCCACACAGCGGACCTACTCTTCATCTGATCGGCTCATCTTATGCTAGACAACAACTGCAGGGTTTCAAGTCATATTAGAGCCTAAGGTTTCTAAGGTGAGACCATGGACCAAGCTCCATGGCATCAACAGCTTTGCCTGGGACCCAGCTGGCACTCAGTAGCTTTATGTTGAATTAATAAAGAAGGAGCCTTGAACCATTTCATTCAAATTCTTCCTGAGCACAGTTAGGAGAAATATGATTCTGGATTCAAAATGAAAGCCAAAGGGGTCTTCTAAGTCCTTCTCTGCCTGGATTCATCGGAGACCTCTGATGGCTCCCTGCTTGACACTCTCCCCTCCCTTGGCTCTGAACACTTCCCTCTGGGTTTGCTTCCTGGCTCCCTGGCCTCTCCTACTCAGTGTCCTTCATCGGCCCCCAGGGTCCATCCTTAGCTCCTTCCCTCCTCAATTGGGTGGCAAGCTCATGTGCTGTATTGATTACATGTGTGTGAACCTTATTCTCTGTTCCCTGTGACTTTCCATGTTCACAGGGGAGGGAACTAAAGCTGAGGTCACAGAAGAAGCAAACAGCAGAGGCAAGGTTTGAACCCAGGTCTGTCTGATCTGAGGTGCACACCTCCGGTGCAAAGAAGCTCGGATTTTACCATCTGGGCATTGAAGATGGGTAGTGGGGACATTACATTCCAAAGATAACCTATAAGTAAGTGGCGCCTTTTATTTTGTGAACCAACAGTCCCTTTTTGGAATTGTATAAAAGCATGGATTTTTCTCAATAGAAGCTGACACATGAATTAGTAGAGAAAATGTTTTGTATAGAATTTAAAGGCTGTCCTAGATCCTCTTCAGACTCAACAAGGACTCCCTCTAGGTCAGGGATTTCAAGCGGAAGAACCTATCCTGCAAAGACACAGAAAACACCTGTGAAGTACTTTAAATAAAACCACCACCTAGGTGTTCTTTCTCATCTGCTCTGACTTGCCTTTAGCAAGCTGAAATTGTATCACATCATGGGTTGTTTTGCAAACAAAAATGCTCAGAAAAAAATCGGACGCTTGATTTTTAGTAATGTAGTTACTTATTACAAAAAATTGCAGTAGGCCCAAACCGATCAAAGGTGTATCACACGAAGATCTTATTTTTCCCGTCCCCCACTGCTCTCCTAGGTGTGATATCCTGGATGAAAACTAAGAAACATTGCTTCTGCTTCATGTGCCATGTGTCTGTGGGATAATCAGAAGGGTCTGACAGAGATGCTATGACCGCTAAACGAAGCACAAAGTAGCGAGTGCTCAGAAAAGTGTCTGATACATGAGATGGTGCTGAGTGAATATGAGTTACGGCCTGCAAGGTCCTTAGAAGGCTGGCCACAACCCACCTCACAGCCTCGTCTCCGCGACTTCTGGACAAGCCACTTCCCAGAGCTTTCAGGCTTCTAGGTCTTCACTCACGCTGTTCCCTGCTCCTAGAATGCCCTTCCACCAATGTGGCCACATGGAAAATTCCATCAAAATCCAGCTTAAATGTTAAGCTTTCCATTACTACGCCCCCACCCAAGCTGTGGTTGGAATTCATTTTCCTTTCACTGGAATTCATAAGGCATCACAGCACACACGATACTGTGTTACAATGATTCATTTCTTGCTCCTGGTACCTCAGCACTCTGGAGGATAGGACTCTGACTCTAACATCTGTATCCCTAGGAGACCACAGAGGATCTCAATAAATACTCTTTGAATAAACTCAATTATACCAGCAAATCCTTTCAAACTCTTTTCTCAGTCCCAGGTTCTCTAGAAGCTTTGGTAAAGTTCAAGTATGTTTAAATGTACTTGGTTTTAAAAGACCCATACCTTTTAACCTTGTTCATAACTGACCCAGCAGACACCGCAACGCCTGCTACTCAGTTATGGGGCCATGACTGTGTGAAACATCCTGTAATTTATCTCCATAGGAAGTTGTTGCCAAGGGAAAGAAACATGTCTGCTTCTCAGAAACAATAGCTGGCAACCATCAGCGTTGTAGATAAATTCAGGCCATGCGTCTTTAGCCAGAAGTTCACCTTGTGGACCAATCATCAAGTCTTAACCTGGCTGAGGACTACATGTATTAGCAACAGTCACACCAAGAGTGACGATCCTGGAAGTTTCCATCTCTCCAAATGAACATTCAACATGTTCTTGGTTGGGAAAAGATGCTAAAAAACAAAGAGAACAGGAAAGTATCAACTCTGCTTGAATCACCAATCTGCCAAAAACAAATGGACACTATAATGTTTCCTTTTGCATAATTAACAGGCCCACATTGGAAGCCAAAGAGAAAAGATGTGAGAAGTACAGGGTTGTCATGGTGCTTCCAAAGGAGCTTTTATTAGTTAGCTGCACAAATGTATTGAGAGGTCTGAAAAAGAACCAGGGTTGGAAAACTGTGGGTGGAAAGGCCAAATGACAGAAAGTACTGGTTTTCCTAAATGCAGACCAGAGTTGGTAAGTGACCAGTAATTGGTAATGGACTTCTGAATCCACGTGGCCCCCGTGAGGGTGCAGGGAGACAGAAACAAAGGTGTGGACCAAGTTGGGAGGACACACTGCAGAAAGGAAACTGGTCTCCATGTTGTTTCCATTCCAATCTGGCCACGAAGAAAGAAACTATCAACAGCCAAGGAGAGGGGCTGGGCGATGCCACCTCCAGTCTCTGGGGGACTCTAGATAAGACTAGAAATAGCTGAGAGCCAAAGCTGGCAGCCTTGGCACAGGCTATGAGAGCAAGAGCATGAGGGCAGCGTTTAGATACAATGCTGAGATGACCAAAGGATTGCTAAGTTTCTGTACAAAGCAGAACTTACGAGCAGATGGCTAGGAGAAGCAGCAAGGTTTGAAGTCTCCTGAAATCCATAAGCTGGGAGAAAAACGAGTATTTAGAGGGTGAAATCAATCAAGAGAAGCCTTTTGTACACGTCTGTTTTACTTATGTATACTTTCCCTAAAAAGGGACTTTTTTTTTGGTAATAATCACAGCACGTAGTGAGTTACAGTGGGACGTGCAGGAAGCGCAGCTCAGCACCAGGTAGCAGACTGGCCCGCCCCTCACTCGCTGAGTTTGGGCGTCTACTCCACGAAGGACAGGCTTGGGCCAGATGCTCCCTAAAGCCTTTGGCAGCGCTCATGTTGTGATTGATTCACCATGCAACATTAACGTGCGATGCGGGGCCGGTTTCCCACAGAGCACACTGGGACTTCTGCTACTCTCCAATGGCTCCCCAACCACTCGGCTGAAGCCCAGGGCCACGGCTGGCCTTGGAAGCACTCCCCACACAGACGGCATCGGTACCCCAGCTGGTGCTCAAAGCAAAGCTGTTGCAGTCGCAGCTGCTGACACACTTGTCTGATTATGGTCCTCGAACACAGGGGCCCCAGGGGCCTCATGATCAGATCAGCTTAAAGGTAATAAAACCAGCAATCCTCCCAGTGGTGTTTCTCAGAAGAATTATCATCAGGCTTCATACAATGAAAAAGTCTGGCCATGTGCTCTGCCTGCTACTACGCACTTAGAAAGAGGAGGCTCCCCCCACCTGGGGGTGGCACACCCCTGTCACCAATGCTGTTCTTTTTTCCATTTGCCCTTTCCCAAGGCCTCAGCTTCCTTCCCCTGCCCCCTCTCTGCCTGCCACCTCCTCTTCTGTAGACATCCCAAGCTTGTTGACCATTCTTTTTAGTTGAATGTTTTTGGAACTGAAGAAATTCAACGTCAGAGTCATGGAAAGGGCTATGTTGGAAGAGTTTTTAAGACGTGAAAAGTAAAAATAAAAAAATCAAGTCCCCAAATGTTCACGTTAGAAGTTGCAGTGACTTGGCTTCTTATGTGACAGAGACCCAGAAGGGAGGTCACTAAACCAGTCAGTGGCAGCCCCAAATCAGAACTCAGGGCTGAGTCCCAGCAAAGGTCTTTTTCCTGTTCTACTACCTGCATAGCAGGGAATGACTGGCCGAATTCTAGGGCACTGGGCTCCCCACCAAAACTGTACACCTCAAAGTGAAGGTGCCAGAAAGAAACACTAAACAGACACCAATATCCCCTCATGTCATATACTGGAAAGCATAACTTCAGGATATTTTTAGTGAGTGAGTACAGTCAAACTCAGACACAAAATCGAGTTCAGCTTAAAATAATGAAGTATAAGTTAACATACCCTACCTTGTTTTTGGCATCACAATACATTTCTGTTGGGTACTTTGCAATTTATATAATTATAAGACTGGAAATCTAGCACATCAGCTGGGCAAGGATACACTATAAATGTGCTAAAATAAAATATAGACAGAGATTTAATTATCATGCTACTCATGCCTTTCAAATAACAGTGTGTCAGCACTTCCATAAGCCGATTTGCATTACATTAAAATTAATGGACTGTAAACTTCTGCTCCTGGTGAAATTGACCATACCCCGTCTTTCCCTCCTGCTCCAACCTCCTTCCTGAGACCAGCTGCGTATGGGCTCCCCCTCAATTACAAAGCCCCCGTGGCCTCTAAGAGTAAGGACCCCTTTCCTATTCTAAACACAAACTTACACACACACAAGCCTCATCCCACTTCTTTAAAACATGTGAAAGCATTAAAAAAAAAAAGGACCAACTGACCTTGTGATGAATACCCTCTCAGCAATCTGCTCTTTCCACAGTGAATGCTGACCAATGCTGGGAGCGGCCCCTTTTCACTGTGAACTTGCTATCGAGTGGAGAAAAGATGAGGATGCTCCCTCCCAGAGGTGAGAGGATCAGAGAAAATACAGGACTGTAAAGGCCAAAGGCATACCCTCGGCGGGGGTGGGGTGGGGTGGGGGTGTCCTGACATACTGGGCAGCCAGGGAAGTGCTGAGAGCAGCCGGCGGACACAGCTTCAAGAGGTTTGTCATTGGCGGGAAGGAGGAGATGGAATAGCATCTGGGTAAGAGAGTAGATCACGTCATCGTTTTCTAGAGAATGGAAACGTGCGTGTTTGAGTGAAGAAGGAAATCACTAAGCAAAGAAGGGGTTAATACTAAAGAGAGAAACAACTAAGAAAGGGAAACAATGTTTTGGGGTGCTTTTCTGGGCTGGGCATTTCTGTATCCAATTTATCCTTTGTACGTGCTCTGTCTAATTTAAGCCCCACACATCAGAGTAGCCTCACTTGAAATCAGAACACAGAAGTACAGAGAAGTTATATACTTTGTCTCTGATCTCACTGCCAGGAAGAATCGACTCGGGCTTTGAACCCAGGCTGGCCTGACCCCCACGTCCTGGTTTCCCCACCTCCGTGCTGTAAGCCCTCGGGGATGGGATGACTAGGAGACACAGGTTGAAGGATGATCCAGAAAAAGAGAATGTAGATCTGAAATCCAGAATGAATAGTTATAGAAATTGAAATCCAAGATGTGACTGTAAAGCAAGCTTGTCCAACCCGCGGCCCATGGGCTGCGATGTGGCCCAGGACGGCTTTGAATGGGGCTCAATACAAACTCACAAACTTTCTTAAAACACTAGATATTTTTGCAACCTTTTTTTTTTTCAAAGCTCATCCGCTATCAATAGTGTTAGTATATTTTATGTGTGACCCAAGACAATTCTTCCAACGTGGCCCAGGGAAGCCAAACGGTTGGACACCCCTGCTATAAATGAAAGTGAATTTCATAACAAAAAAGGGTCTGCCCATTCCAATAAGAGCACTGCTCCCCTTTACAGGGGCTCACCCTGGAGACTTGGCACTTACTCTGAAGATGGTACTGTCACTCAAAACATTTATATGACTCTTCATTAAGACAGACTTATAGAACAAGTGGCACACTTGTTTAAACATCTCAGTGCTAGCAGGTGTTCATCCTTTGGAACCAAATCTGGAGCAAAGCTTGTTCTGGGAAGTGTAAACTGTAATTAGAGGCTAAAACAGCCATTGTGATTAGGTTTGACTGTAAAATAGAGAGACTACATCTTCACTAGCTGGTCCTGCACACAGCAAGAACTAAGCTCTGAGCTGTTTCCTGGAGTGGTGGTATCATCGCAGTATAGACTCCAGAGGCATCTCTGCTGAAGGACAACACTCATCTAGATCCCGAGTTAGGGTAAGCAGGTGTTCTGAGAGAAGACAAAGGAAAAAGAGAGGAGAGAGCTAGCCCCTCTGAGGTTCAGTATCTCAAACATCCAGGCCAGCAACACCAGCACCCATTGAGGCTCATTAAAATGTAGGATCTCAGGCCCACTCCAGACCTACTGAATCATGCTATCTGCATTTTAATAATATTTCCGTGTGGTTCTGCTGCATATTAAAAGTTTGAGAAGCACTGGCCTGAAGGAAAGGGCCCTATGCCAAGGGTCAGGCATTGAGGAACTGAAAAGACAACTCAGGATCGAGGTTTCCAGGAATGACCCAATAAGCAAGCTTTTCAAAAGCTCACAAAAGCAGGAGTTTGATTGCTCTCATTTCATAACTGCTGCAACCACAAGTCTGAGAGTTTCGAAGACAGCCTCAGTTTCAAATACTCTGTTTCCTCTGCAGATTCTGTGTCCTAGAAGGTCTGAGGCGATAGGAATGGACCATGGGTGTTGCGAATGAGCACTCGGGTGAGATTAGAGAAGGTGTCACCCTGTGGGTATGGAGATAGGCCAGTTGGCATGAACACTGCCCACTGATCACCTGAACACTTATAAATAAAAATTAAGGTGATGTCAGGATAAGGATCAATGTTACATTAGGAGGAAAAAAGAGAGAGTTTATACAGTATGTACCAGAGCTATCCAAAAGAACTTGCAGCAATAATGGAAATGTTCTATTATGGTACTGCTAGCCACACGTGGCTATTGAGTACTTAAAATACAGCCAGCAGGAGCTCCCTGGTGGTGTAGTGGCTGAGGCTTCGGCGCTGTCAACGCTGAGGCCCAGGTTCGATTCCCAGTCAGGGAACTACCCACATTAAAAAAAAAAAAAAAAAACCAGCTAGCATAACTGGGAAACGAAGTTTTAAATTGTATTCAATTTTAACTAATTTAAACTTAAAGCACTGCATGTGACTACTGGCCACTATATTGGACACCACAAATATATATAAACCAGCCTCTGTGCCGGCTACAGGCCCAAGGAGGGCCAGTGGGATACCCATTTGGGGAAAGGTCATTGATGAGACACTAAAGGTACCAGTCAGGTAACGAAAAAGGTTTGGATGAGTAGATTTAGACATACAGAAAAAAGTGTACCGTACAGAAATGAGGCATCGGATAGAGAACTATAGCCAATGTAACAAACCTTAGCTAGGTTAAGAAAGGACCAAGGAAAAGAGGAAAAAACCTAAAAGCAGTGGTGTTTTCTTTTGCTTTCTTTTTACTTTAAGTCTCATGACTTCCCCTTGAACATTTTGCCTAGTGTAAATTGAACACCCCTTTCCACGCTTCTCCCTCACGATTACGTGCACACTCACAATTCTTGGCTCCCTATCCTGCCACTACACCTAAGGGACATCTCCCATGTCAGCTGGAACTGAGAAAGAGACTTTGAATCACATCATTTTCAAGTCCTTCCTACCACCCTAGAGATGCTGGTGAGCAAAGGCCACATTGCTTGAGTAGATCCTGTACAGATGAACACAGAACCTACAGAAGTAAGCACAAGAAAGCTTTCTGACGTAACTTACTTCTTCTGAGCACAGAAATAATGCCCCTACTATTTACTCTTTTTCCAAAACTCTCATGTCTGGCAAGAAACAACTAAAAATACCTTCTAGCACAGTGCTACGTGAATAGGAAGACACCTAGGATACAGGAGGTGAGGTTTTTGGAGCAGTCAACAGCTAGCACCCTGGGTGTGTGCCTGGTGAGGCAGCTCACATGTGTTTGGAGAGGCTGCAAATGTTCTCTATAAGGTGGCCATAGAGGGTTGTATGCTGCCTCCTACCCCCCCCCCCCAAATATGTTCAAGTCCTAACCCTGGAAACTGTGAATGTGACCTAATTTGGAAAACAGGTTGCTGCAGATGAAATTGAATTAAGGATCCTGAGGTGAGATCATCCTGGAGTTAAGGTGACCCTAAGTCCAATGTCAGGTATCCCTATAAGAGAGGCTGAAGGAGGTCAGTCACAGAGACACACACAGAAGAAGTCCGTATGAAGACAGGGCAGGGATCAGAGTGGTACATCGGAAGCCAAGGAAAGCTAAGGAGGGAGGCTAAGGATGGAATGGTGCTCTCTCACAGCCTCCAGGATGTGCCCCACTGACACCTCTGAAACAAAAATTCCTGTTGTTTTAAGTTTATGGTCATTTCCCTAGGAAAGTAATACAGTGGGCAAGGCAGGGCATTTAGGGGTGGGCTTCGTCCAGAGAAGTAGGTGTCCCTCCCACTTAGGATAATGTAAGACCTGCAGGCACAAAGTCTCTGGCAAAGGCTAAAGTTCTCTTCAGACCCTTTTGTATGCTGAATTGGATAGTGACAGTAAGAGAGCAGACAGTCTTGGAATAAACCGGGGCTCAAACGCCTTCTGAGACTCAACACTTGACTCTCTGGGGGTCTGAGTGGGTCTGACATCAAGGCCCTAGACAAGAATTCATATGAGGAAAGAGGCATCTGGTTGATGTTCTGGGGCTCCACTTGGTGAGGTTGTATGGGCAGGACTGCTTCAAGCACTGTCTAGGTCCAAGGCTTGGCTACCCTCCAACACAGTGTTCAAGAGTCAGCCAAAGTGGCTACAGCCACGGCATGTACCCAAGGTCCACTCTGCAGCCCTGCAGGGTCTGTCCCTGCTAGAGAGAGCATCCTGGGGGCAAAGGCAGAAGGAAACCTGGACAGCCAGGAGAGGCACTCTAGTGAGTGGAAGATATCACACTGTGCAGAGATCAGTGCAATGGGAGGTGGGAGAAGGGAGAGACACGGCTCTGTCGTCTCTTCTCTCCTGTTCTCAGGCTGTCCTCTAACTCTCTGCTCTCTAGACCAGTGGTTCTCAACCTTCCTAATGCCACAACCCTTTAATACAGATCCTCATGTTGTGGTGACCCCCATAAAATTGTTTTCGTTGCTACTTCATAACTGTCATGTTGCTACTGTTATGAATCATAATGTAAATATCTGATAGGTGTTTTCCGATGGTCTTAGGCGACCCCTGTGAGAGGGTCATTTGACCCCCAAAGGGGTCGCGGCCCACAGGTTGAGAACCGCTGCTCTAGAGAGTTTGCAGGGAAAGGAGCACAGGCCTGAGCCAAGGATAACGCCTCTACTTCTTTACCCGTTTCATTATGCACTTCCCACAAGTCTCTCTGACACAAACGGTTTCTCCAGCTTCCCAGAGTATACTTTCAAACCTCATCAGCACTGTGATTTTTAAATTCCAGAAAGAAAATGGAATTCAGCACGTTGTAAAAGAAAGCTATTGTCCCATGTGTGTGTGTGTGTGTGTGTGTGTGTGTGTGTGTGTGTTATACATATACATGCCCTAGAGATGTCTGGAATTATGTTCATCTATCTCCTGTTAACAAGAGTTAATTCTCAGTAGTGGGATTTAGAGTAATTTCTTACTTTCTTCTTGGCTTTCATCTGAATTGTTTGAATTTTTTACATTGGACACATGCTACTTTTAGAAAAAACATTAAGGTCATTATTCTAAAAGAAATTTTTAAAAAGTCAGCAGTGGAAACAGAAAGAAAGAAATGAGGGAAGGAGAAGGAAAAAAGGATAAAGAAGGGGAGGAAAATATATAAAAGGAGAAAAGAATAAGAAAGAAAGATGAAATGGGAGAGAAAGGAATGGCACATGTTCAGAAGAGATGGTGAGGCCCTTAGCTGCATGCCCACCTTAGGGACTCTCGGGCCCCCCGTAGGCCCTCCGGTCCCATTTTCACAAGTAAACCCGCAGGTAAAGCTTAAGGAAGAGGCTCATTAAAGCCCAAACACCAACCACCTCTCCTGCAAAAGAACGCTTGAGAAGTGGGGGTCTCTGTGGCCACAGGCCACGCAGAGGGTGGGTGGCACAGCTGCTTCCAGTGCTGTGTTGAACGGGCCACATGTCATGGCTCCTCTAGTTCACCCCTGTGAGGGTTTGGTTTGAAAGGCCAGAACTTCTGAACTACAGCGTGAGTGACATTTTTTACTCTGGTTTAAGCTCTCATTCAGAGATCTAGGACTTCTACCATATCTTGGACTTTAAAGTCACCTTCAATAAGTCACTTAATCTTTCTGAGCATCAGGTTCCTTACCCATGGAATGGGGGATCAAGACCCATCCAAGCAAGGTGCTGCATCCGACGTGTACAACACAGGCAGGTCCTGGGTGCTGTCCTTACTGAGTGAGCACCAGCCCAGATAGGACTCAAAATGCAAAGCAAATCAGCACATACGTGCTGATGTGTGTGAGCTCCAAGGATGCAAAGGGGCGTGAAAATTCAGACCAACGTCTATAATCATTAAGACTTACTGAGTGATTAGAGCTCTATAAGTATATACCATTTAATCCTCATAACATCCATAGGAGGTGAATTCTTTAATGATCTCCATTTTATACCTTAGGAAGTTGAGGTATACAAGGAGGTTGGAGACTCGACCCTCAAAGTTAAGAACTTGCCTTGAGTCACAAAGCTTGTAAATAGGAGCACTGTGACTTTAATGTGGGCAACTCAACTCTTAAATGCTACATCCTATGCCTACTCTATGGTAAATAGTATGTGGCTCTCATTTTTAATGAAGTTATATTTTTAGATAGGGATAAACAAATATAAAATAGTGCACTGTGATCAGTTTAAAGGTCACGTGTGCAAAGTACAGAGGTGATCCAGGGGGAAACTGATTATATATCTGACAGGGTCAGGGAAGATTTCCTAAGAGCAATATATCTCAGCTGGCTTTTGAAGGATGAATGGGAGTATTCCTGGTTAAAAAAAATAATAAATCAAAGGGAGGCCCAAGTAGAAGCAATGGTTTGGGTAGGCAGAGGCCAAAAAAAAGGGGGGGGGGTAAGTAACAACATAGGACACTGAAATAGTTTCATGGAGACGAAACATTCCGAGAGGTAAAGTGTGAAGAGAAGAGCACAGTGCAGAGGGAGTGATACCTTGAGGGCTGAAAACAAGGCTGAAGAAAGACCTGGGAAGAGGTCAGAACAAGATGCCCCGAGAAGGGGTGACCCGCAATGATGGCCAGTGGCTAGAGCAAGACACAGTGCGACTGCCCTGTAAACACTGGCACCCAGGCTCCTGGGTTCCTATAGGAAGAAAGGTGACGCCTAGGACACACACAGGCTTACACTGATAGCCCCGGAACTCTGACCCTGGTTCCTAGCCAATGGCTGGTTCTGGCCACCAAACTGGACACTCGGGTCTTTGCCAGGCCCGCTCTGGTGGTTTGAGTTGGAGGGTGTCTTCTATTTCGTCCCATTTTCCCAGTCCTTACCTCCCACCAAGAGGCTGGTTATATGTGCCTTTTCCTTCTAACAATCTCAGTGTTCAGTCACAGATTAACCAAACCCAAACAATAGAATTTGCTCAAAAACAAAAAGCTAAACTCCCACCCTGATGTGCTGGAACCCTTGTGCTTCTAAATCCTTAGTCAGCGACCTCCTAACCTCCCCGCTTTTTTGTAAAGACACCATAAAAGGAGAAATCAGAGCAGAAAGAACCTCACTGCAGGGCAGATCCGCATGTTAATTTAAAGCAGTCTGCATATTCTTGGCATTACCTCACGGCCTGATTCTAGGTTCTACAGATGAGTATAAACTGGGATGATGTGAAACCCCCCAATATGTGAGGACGGTTTAGGCTCAGGTCCAAAGGAAACAGAACATGCCATACATAAGCAGGCTCTGTGCTCTTGGGTTCTCCTGGCTACTGCGGGGAGCTTGGAGAGGTCAGACAGGAGGGGCCTGGCTATCACCTGGGGATTCCTGACATTTCAAGGCATGCCACGATTGCAGGAATTGGCTCGAGGTCACTCAGCTAGTGAGGGAAACTCAAGGATTCAAAGCTCAGACTTCTGATTCTTCAGTGTTCAAAACCATATTTTGAACCCAGTTCTTAGGGAAATAAGGTGATAGATAGTAGGTTTGTTTGTTTGTTTATTTGTTTTGGAGAGGTGGTCCGTTTAACAAAAGCACAGGGGTGGGAAATAATGGACGCCAACCAGGCTTCGCTCAGTACTGCTGAGTATTTTATACACATAATTCTGCTAATCCTCATAATCCTTCAAGGAGGTCATCAGCACCACCAGTTTTTTAACACAGGGAGGGAGCTGAGGTTAAGAAAAGGCTTACAAACTTGACCACAGTCAATTAGTGAATCAGAGTTCAGATTAGAGCTCAGCTTGACCTCCAAATGAGTCATTCTGCCTGCATCAGACTGCATTCAGGAGTCACTTTACTAACTCTCAAGCCTTCCAGGAATGTCCCACAGTGTCTCAGTCCTCTACCAGGCCCCTTTGGGGAACTCAAAGGCCTCCTTGTGTATGCGCAAAGCTCCATGCTCCTGCCTGGCCGGGGCCTCTCTCACCAGGCCCCCTAGGACCTCCAGGGATGAACAGAGACTTGCTGAGTGGATGGCCTGCCCAGGCAGAATGTCCGAGGGCTCTCTCACCCCATCTAGAGCTGGGAAACCTTTTTAGCTATTTATCAGCCCAGACCAGTTTATCCAGTTCCAATTTGGGGCAACTTTTACATGTTAACTAGTTGGTTCTTGTAGGGTTTAGCTCACAAGGCACGTATTTGTGGTTTTGCTCTTAGGGCGACACACACTGAGTAAACACAGCCAAGCCCTGCAGGGCCGGGTTTCCTCCCAGCTACCTTGCTCAGCTGGCTCCTCCTTCCTAGTCCACCAAGGGCCACAGGGCCTGGCTCTACTCAAGTCTACCTGGACCCCAATGCAGCTGCCAAGTTCTCCGGGCCTCCATGCTGGGTCTACTGTCCATTCTACCTCTGGCTTGGCTGCTGCAAGCACTACAACCTCTTACAGTTCTCTTTCGGGGTCGGAAATGGACACTTAGCTTTGGTAGCAGTTTTAAGGGGTGGAACTGGAGAAGCAGTTTAGTGTTGCACCCAGTTGAGTCGCATCCACCGAGATCCTGTGCCCAGCCCTGGACCAGGGTGGGTCTATTTCACACAGGCTAAGTCCTTCTCCTTCCTCCCCTCTTCTCCCTCCCGACCAGGTACATGTGCACGCACATGCTGATTGGTTCTAAGGTCAGGACCAGCTGGGCAGATAGCAAAAGGCCCTCTGAGCACAAAGCGCCCATGCAAATAAGGGTCTTTGCTTCCTAAATCATATGCTTAAGTGTGCCCAAAGTCACCTCCCACTGCCCCTAGTAAATAGCACTTACCCCCTGATAAAAATGTGCAAGTCTCGCTTATTGCAACAGGTTTGACAGGTTTGTGTGTCATTCTTAGAATTTCACCTGCTTCCTACAGAGAAATTAAATTGGGAATCAAATCTGTTTGTTGCTTTAGGAGAGAAAATAAGTCATGAGTAAAAAAATATTTTGAGGAACAGGGATGATAAATTGTTAGATTAAGCTTCTGAAAGCATGTCTTAGAGAAATTTAATATTTGATGGCTTTTAAATAAAGTCTGATTCAGTGAGAGCTATTGTTCCTCTGCACATGTGGTACTTCACAAACAGGTATGATTAAATGTGGGATATAATTAATGACCAGTGGTAACATGACTGTTTCAGATACTTACCTTCAACTTGAAGAAAAACAATCACACCCAAATGACCCCTTGACCGTTTTCCATAAGTGTTAACATGACAAAATGTAAAAATTTTTGCTTTAAATACTCCTAATTAGAAATGGTAACATTTCAGTAACTTGAATTTGAATCTCTTTTATGTTTAAATGGAAACTGAACTTCGGATTTAACAAAATATTACAAACCTGTAATAAAGGACATTATTATACTTTGTAGATACCAGTTTTTTCCATACATCATTAGACCCTCATTACTCAGACCAGGGCTATAAAATTTACTTTGATATTAAAAGTTGAAAACCAATTGCCCTGCAGCACGTAACTGAGTAAGTAAGTTCTAGGAGCTGGAGCATTTGTGGGAGAGGGAGAGGGAGTGTGTGCATGTCTCACACATGTTGGCGGTACGGCAGGCATCGCTTTAAGTCCTTAATAGATTAGAAATAAAAGGCCATCCTCCAAGGTGATTTCTCCCCAGTTTGAGATTCATTTTCAAAACTTTTTTTGCTGATTATGCTTTGTAGCAATTCAGTCCCTCAAGTTCAGCCTTCCACATCCTTCCTCTACAACCCACCCCCATGCCCTTCTAGAAGAAGGATGACCTCAAGTGGGAAACAATCTCCAGCATCTGCTTGGGGCTTTGATTTCATGGGTTTATTTTACACATCCTAATTCTGCAGGAAACTCCCTGCAGATGTGGAGAAGCCCTCACTCACTGACCTCTTGTTAAAAGACAAACAGCCAGAAACCAGAAACATGACCAGGAAGATAAACAGCTGTTCAGGTCTCAGCTGCTTGCTTAGAACGGCGACATCTTCAGAAAAGGGCCTCACGCTCATCTTCATGGAGGAGGTGGAGCTTAAAGTTCCTTTGTTTAGTTAGAGATGGTAAAAGCATGGCACATGTGCCCTCCCACCCCTCTCCCACCCATGACAGACATCACCAATCAATCATTACATCTTTGTCCTTTGAGCCTGAAATAAGTCCCAGAATTGTTCTCAAAAAGGAGTCCAGCCAGACTCCATAGCTCCAGATTAAATCTATTTGCCATCCTGGGAGACTAGGTGCTAAGGGATAAAGGCTATACACGGGGGGACCTTCCAAAAAAGAAACAGAATTATTTTCTGGCAGGCAGGCAGGCCCTTGGTACCAAAGGCTTCCCGGGCTAGATGAGAGTTCTAGGAGCCCACCTGCATCCATGCACAGCTGGTGTTGTGAGAGGCTGCATTCTGCTTCAGTGAATTTTTATTTTGGAGACTCTTTCAAGGTGTTTGCCCTTTTCATGATGTGCGATTTACGCGAACAACATGCAGCACGACAAAGCACCTGCCCACACCGCGCTGAGTGTTCAAGCAGTCTTTGACTAAAGAATAGCAGGATCCCCATGCCCTACCCCCACTATTCACCCAATCTTGCCCCAAGTGACATTTTTTTGTTTCCCCAGATGACGAAAGTCCTCAAAGGGAAATGTTTTGCTGATGTGGAAGAGGTACAATAAAAAACAGCAGAATCACTAAAAGGCATCAAAATCAATGAGTTCAAAAACTGTTTTGAGCAGTGGAAAGAGCATCTCGATGGAGTATTACATCATATGGAGAGTACTTTGAGGGTGACTGAAGTTCCAACATGTAAGAATAAATATACAATTTCTTACAAACAAATTCCAGGGTTTTGTGGTCCCCCTCGTATAAAGATCCCCCATGGGCTGGGGGAGAGGGGTACTTCATTCAAACCTTGAACAGAGTAGGAAGTTTTGTTCCATTGAAGTACCATCTCTGAACCCAACCACACTGATTTAAGCAAAGGGCCATCAACTAAAAGAAGATGCTAGTGTTGACGAGAATCTGCATGTACTGAAGTGAGCTGTGTGCCAGGCACTGCTCTAAGTCCCTCACATGGATTGTCTCATTTAATTAATAAAAGATGGCTCTGACGCTAACACGATCCAGGATCCAAGACTCAGTTCTCAGATCCAACGTGTTTCACAGATGAGTGCAGCAGAAGTCACACAGGACAGCTGCATGCCAAGAGTGCTCTCACCCTCCCAGGACCTGAGTGCCATTAATCCTGCTCCAGAAGGAAGGCCTTTCTAACATCCAGCACAGCCCCGGCCCATCTGTTCCAGTCTGTCACTTAACCACATTCTAGTTCTGAATGTGCAGCTTCAAAAAGAAGCAGGCTTTGTAACAGTCTACCTTTGCCTCATATGAACAGAACAGCTTCCACGAAGAATATACATTTTCCTCCCCTCATTTATTAATACCACATCTGCCAATTATTTCTGAGAGCCACAGATCTCTCCAGCAACAAATCCAGATGATGCCAAGGGCTTAATTTCAGAGAAATGGAGACAAGGAAGCTATTGTGTTTCTCCTCCGGGGCCCGGGTCAGACAGACCCTGGCCTGCTGAGTCATTTGCCCTAATGGGCCAGTATTTGGCCATAGATCTAGCCCATGCCCTTCTCAGTGTGAGTCGGCACACGGGGATTCTCCATGGATCTTGGGAGATAGCTTTGCACCAGCTGTCCCCAGAGCTGGGGACTGAGAAAATAGCAAGAATGATGATGAAAATAATAAAAATAAGAGCACCAATTCTACTGGATGTTTAGCCAACTCCCAGGAAATGTGCTGAATGTTTCACATCTACTTTCTTGCTTAATCCCTAAACTCTATGATTTGTTAATTTCAAGAGACCCTTGATGTGCATGAAGGAGGAACCTCCAAAACCAGACTTTATTTATAAAAAGTTATCCATTTATTCTTACATGTTTAAACTTCAGTCACCATCAAAGTACTCTCCTATTGAGATGCTTTTTTCCACTACTCAAAATAGTTTTTGAACTCATCAATTTTAATGTCTTTTAGTGCTTCTGATGGTTTTTTGTTTCACCTCTTCCACACTGGCAAAATGTTTCCTTTTGAGGACCTTTGTCATCCGGGAAAACAAAAAAAGTCACTCCAGGCAAGATCAGGTGCATAGGGAGAGTGGAGCATGGAGGTCATGCTGGTTTTTGGTCAAAAACTGCTGAACACTCAGCGCAGTGTGGGCAGGTGCGTTGTCATGTTGCACGTTGATCATGTAAATCATCAATCATGAAATGGGCAAATGCGTTGAAAGAGTCTCCGAAAAAATTCACTGAAGCTGAATGCAGCCTCTCACAACACCAGCTGGTGCACGGATGCAGATGGGCTCCTAGAACTCTCACCTAGCAGGGGAAGCCGGTATTATACAGGGCCTGCCCTCCAGAAGATCATTCCAATTTGGGGGCGGGGGGTCCTCTCTCTTATCTCTGAGAGAAAGGGTTCTAGAGAAATTGTAGATTTTGAAGAAGTCCTTTAACTCTGTTTCCCCATTTGCAAGACGGAGAAAATTCTCTTTGTTTTTCACTTGTTAAGTCATGAAGAAAGATGACCCATTTAATATGCTTTGGACTATCTTGTGGCAAAGAGCTAAGTTCTCAGTTTATAACTGTTCTGATTGCTGATATACTGCTCTAGCTTCCTATTTGGGGAATGTACCTTATGACATGGTCCTCCATAATGTGAATTCTAAATCTTAAGGTCAGTCTTTCTTCAAATATTTTCATCAACTAACTGGCAACTGAAACAGCAGGCTGGGAGGTTGTGAGCTTCTGCGGTCAGAGGTTGCATCTTACTCATGTTTGTCGTAAAAGAGACAAGCGAGAAATGTTAGTTGAGGAAAAAGGGCCAAACGGTGGATGAGAAAAGCCAGGAGGAGAAGCTACAGCCTTTCAGAGGAGCATCTTGTCAACTGAAGTCCATGCTTTTCCAACAAGCATTTACTAAGCCCTGTAAGAGAGAGAGGCTTGGCACCACCTTAAAGATCAGGTGGCAGGTGCAAATGCTACCTCTATGGAGAGGGAAAGAGCGCTGACTAAAGTGTGAACCAGACCTAACGTGTCCTCACTGACAGCCTTCGTACCCCTGCTCTGGCTGATTCTTGGGAAATAAAAATGCCCACAGCGATGCCACGGGAATATCCTCTAATATCACTGCCCCTCTGCAGTGTACCAGTTGCCAGCCACTCAAATCCACCTTTTTCCTGTCCAACACTGTAGATGCCAGAATGACAAGGCTCCCGGCCAAGAGAAAACCAAAGGTTCAGCCTACTGAGCATGTGGAGGGTGAGAAAGTTCACGTCTGAGAGGCCCACACATCAGAAAACCCAAATGAGCAGCTGTTCAGAGTCTCGAGGGCCAATTCTCCACTTCCACGTTCACGAGGACAGTACCAAAGGCCGTTGGGTTGGCTGGGGCCGACCCCACAGATTGCAAGCCTGTTTGGAAGCTGAGCTTCACTACACGCCTCCCAGGGCCCTCTCATGGACACTCATGCACCCAGGGCTGAGCTGTATGACACCTGCTTCTTTAGGCAGAAAGCATAATGCACTTGACTTTCCCTACCATGACCTGTGGCCAGCAAAGAGGGACAATGTCCTTCTCACTCAAGCACCCCAGGCTCCCTATTAGAGCACCACTGTTAGCAAGCACTAATGGGGGGTTACTCAAATGGAATCTGGGTGGGCAGACTGCACACAAAGCAATCAGGTTGCAGTCAGTGGATTCATCACTCAGATATTTACTAAGAGCCTTTTATGTAGCATGAACCATGCTGTGATTACACAGCATGGACAAAACAAGACAGACAGCTGTAATCACGGATAATGATCCCTACATCTTAACCTTGTGGCAACTAACAGATCATAATAGGTAAACTTTATAAGACTTGAACCGGGATTCAAATCCCAGGCATAGTACATTCTAACTTCGAGACCTATGGCACCCAACTTCCCTGGGTTTGTGGGGAGAATTAAATTAAGGCAGTAAGTTGAAGGGCCCTGACCAGGGTCCTTTCTTCTCCCAAGGCCTTCTGACTCCAAGCCTGGTGTTCTTCCCTCCACGTTCTATAGCCAAGCATTGCCATACCTACAGGTACCCATGCACATGTATACGTCATCCTCAAAATAAGAGGTACTGATCTGCACATCATGGATCTCTTACCCTCACAGCCACCAGGCAATGTGGGTATTTGTGGCACTCATGACAATGAATGTCCTTCACAGACCTCCAACTACAGGGAGTGCAACTGACCAAGGGTTCCACTGGCTGGACCCTGAAATCCATCACTGCAGCAGCACTGGCACTGAGCTGAGCTTCCCAGGGCAATGGCTGAACCCAGCAGGGGTACTGAGGCAAATCTGTTCCCTGAGACTCCTCCGACTCCAGGACTCCCCCAAAAGGCCTTGCTGAACTCTTCTTGGGAATCTAGGACCATTCCCCCAACCTTCCCTCCCTCTCTCCTTCAATTGAGAACACACCTAGATTGCTGTCTGTCTGTTCTTCTAGCCCACCCATTTCCCCTCATAAAATCCTTATACATGCAATCCCATCTTCGTGTCTGCTTCTTACAAGGCCCTGGCAAAACAAAATCTTATTATCTCTGTATTACAGATGGGAAGGTCGAAGTTCAAGGGAGGGATAAGTAACTAATGTCCCACAGGGGTGAGAAAAGAGCTGTGATTCAGTATCAGCTCTTTGTGAATCCAGATGCTACAGATGCTGCCCAGCCTTCCACAAAAGAGCCTCTGAGATGAGGTCAAGGTGTTTTCCGTGAAGCTGTTTAGTGTACCAGGTCCCACAACTGATTAGTGGAGGGCCAAGCACAAAGCCTAGGATTTCAGCATCTAACTCTGGGGTCCCTCCGCCCAGATCTCCAGAGCCAGACCGCATCAGTGCTGGCCCAGCTATAGCGAGTGTCTGCGGTTCACCCGCCCTGTAGTGCCTGTGGAGCCACAGCAGGAGTTTGCATTTAGTAAGTGTGTTTGCAGACAATCATTTCATAAAAGTTAATCTGCTCTGAGTCAGCGCCAGCAGAGGCTGATAACTCCACGTCTTCCCAAATGTGAAGTTCAGAGGCAAAGCCACATTTCTTCTCAGTGTTCCGACCGCCTGAGACCTGACTGTCTTCACAAGAAACGGGTGTGCATGTGTCCACACCCAAACTTTCTTGGCTTGCCTCAGTTGGATATTTCAGACCTGCTTCCCCAATGCCAGGAGGAGTACGAGGAAGGGCAGCCACCCCTCTGTCACCATCGCAGGCCAAAACCTAGGTGGCTGTGGGAGACGTCCGAAGAGCGCTTCAGGAAAACCAATCACTGCTGTCCAAATGATTGTAGCAGAAAACTGGAAGGGGAGACCGACAGCTTTGCTGGTCAAAGGCCCCTGGGAGGTGTGCAGGAGAAATGAGCTCAATTCTCCATCCACATGCCAGGAGACCCCCAGGTGGGACAGCAAACAAGCACGTCATGCCTCCTCACTCGCCAAGGCCAGAGCTCGGTGACGCCCTGTGAACAGGCTACTTAGTGTCTGTGCCACTCACACCTCTGCTGTGGCCACTGATGTCTGCTTTATTCTAAGTTACTCACCCAACCAGGCAGGCTCTCTCTTACCCTTGGCAGTCAAGAGAGCAATGGACCCATGAAAGCCATAGCAGAGGCAGAGAGAGAGAGAGAGAGAGAGAGAGAGAGAGAGAGAGAGAGAGAGAGAAAGAGAGAGAGAGAGAGATGAATGGGTTTATAAAACAGTTTTTCAGGTCAGAAGGAACACAATGCAAGGACCCCGGAAAGACTGAGTGGGCAGGAAGGAAAGGGCTATCAGTCACTGAGGGCCTTCCCGCATGTCAGGCCCTGGGCTAACTGAGTCACACGTACTGTCGTGTACATAATCCTCACTGTTGTTACACTAGACAGCTATTATTATGTCCATTTTACAGAATGAAAAAGTGAAGTTCAAAATGCTAAAGCCACTTCCCTAAGGCTTCAGAACTAATAATCCATCAGGCCCGGATTTTGACAAGTCGTCTAAGTTTAGAGCTTACTCTATTGACCACAACAATGCATGATTTCCGTGTTTACTGAAGATCTATTGTGTGCCAGGTGTTTTAATTACATGACTTCACGTAATTCTTGCAATAACCTTACACAGTAGGCGTCATACCCATTTTGGAGAAATGAGAGCTAAGACCCAGATAAGTTTAGTAAAGGTCATATAGCTAGTGAGTGTGTGCGAGGGGCGGGGGTTGCACAGGCTGAAACCAAGTCTGAGTGACTCCACACACTAGGAGTCCGGCTCATGGGTGCACCCAGGGGCAGCTGCAGCCATTCCTCATGGGGCCCAGGAGGACATCCTAATGCCAGCAATGCCACTGAATACTCACTGAACACTGACAATGTGCTCAGCACTAAACCAAGCACTCTGCGGCACATCATCTCAGGGAGCCATTACCACAGCTTTGTCAGGTAAGTGGCATTGCCTCAGTTTCACATTTCAGAGGCTCAGAAGGACGGGGCCACACAAGTAATCTGAGCAAAGCTGCAGTTCTAACTCTGGCCTACCACACTGCCCGCCAACATGGCGTCTCATAGGAGATGACATAACTCAACCTTCACCTTCCCCCTCAATGAATACAGGCCTTTTTGCTAAAGAATTCTTTTAAAGCGAGCTGTTGAGGAGGCAGCAAAGGAAGTTCCTGGGTTTCATTCTGAACAGCGTTCCTTAAAAGAACCTTCTGGAAGGGATGGGCAGTGTGGAGTACCCAGACGCCCAGTCGCCTTTCTCTCCAGCTTGAACTTTGCGCAGGCCGAAGCCTCCCACGGTCTGCTGAGGCTTTCCCAGGAAACGGCTCTGGCCGGGCAGCCAGCAAGTTTCCAGCCACGGCCTGAGCTCACAGTCAGCCCAGCCCACTCCCTGTCGCCAGGCAGCTAGCGCCTTGTTTTTCCCCCCAGGATGATGGATACAACCTGTCAGGAAAGCTGGTAATATTTTTAGCTCCTAACTGATTTTTATCTAAATTTAACTCTGGGCCACAGCACCAGCAGAGCTAGTCCGGAGGGCAGCCAGCGTTTTCATGGCGACACATCACAACTGAGACTTGGTATTTCTCAGATGCCCTGGCGCTGCCTTCGGCTACAATAAGGCAAGCAGCTTCAGGAAAAGAATCATCTTGTAAGACTGGAGTCACTGGGCTGCAAAACTAGAGAGGGAACCACTGGTATTATCCAACCCCTCATTTCACAGATGAGGAAACTGAGGCCCAGTGAGCAATGCTTGGTCTTGCTTTCTTGCCATGATACCACGTTGCCTCTAGAGAACACAGAAGGCCACAATTCTTTATTTTATAAATCATATCACATACTCTGTGTCATGGAGCTGAAATGGAGTTTGTTAAACCCTCATCTCCAGAAAGCAGCAGCAACTGTCTGGTTCAGCACGTTTAAAAACCCATGGAAAGTAGAGTAGACTTCTTCCAAGGTTCAGAGGTGAAAAAAAAAGTTCCAACCAACAAATGCCAGTGTGGCATGTCGCTCTCTTTCCCCTGCTGGAATGTTGGCCCCTGGAGAGCAGGGCATTATCAGTTGTATTGACACTTGTATCTCGAGAGCCCGGGATGGCACCTGGCACCGAGTGGACAAATGATGAATGTTTATTAAACAGCAGACTGACTGAATAAATGAACAAATGAGTAAATATGAGGAAGAGAATTATTAGACCTGAACTGGCTGTTGGTTGGAAGGGGAGAAGAAAGCCACAAGCAAAACAGGGTGAAAGTATCCTTTGGTCTCCTTACTCACCAAGGTACTCGTAGGTGGTGACTGAGGTCTTCTAAGCGAATTAAGTGAAAGGTTTTTACATGGTCTTACAATAAAAGCAGATAAAAAAAAAAAAAACACCAAAGTGGCTACTATTATTCACCTGAGGGCTAGGCTGCATGATTGAAGACTGAATTAAAGAACTAGAAAGAAGAGAGGTGAGGACAGAAGAGTGTAAGAACGTAGCGGGTCTCACGGTGGATCCTCAGCTAAATAAATGAGATACAGGGTTCTAAGAGTTTTAGTCGGGACACCTGAGGGTTTGGGAAACAAGGACACACAGCCAATCAGCGAGGAAGTTAAGAGTATGGCCTAGTTTTTGTCCCATTTCCCTTTAGTAACTTGGTGGGGAAAGGTACAGTGTAGTTGTCACAGTACATTTATTTACATTGAGAAATCGGCATTCTGTCACAGACATGACTGAATTAAATGGTATGTTCTGAGGCTCAAATGGTAACAGGTGTCCCAGGCCGCACACTATAACACATTCATTTTCACAAGTGGGTCACTAAATATATAAACATAAAAGGTTGTATTTGTGTATATGTGAAGGCACACAAGACCGGGAGTGAGGTGAAGAAAAAGCAGCACGAGTAAAAGCAGGATTTATAAAAAAGAAATCCACATACAGCTTTATTTACTGAACAGCCATTGTATGTTTGGTACTGTGCTGCAAAGAATTTATTTTTGTGAGGTGGGAGAGAATCACATAAAAGAAAGCGGGTGAGATTTAAAAAGTAAATATAACAATTCTTGACGTCAAAGAGATTTAATTTGTTAGGGAGACAAAACAAGGACAGACATTCATACATACAATAAAGACATTTAGCACAGTAAAGCATGGGTGAATTGTTTTATAAATTGCACGACTCAGAAAGTCCCAAGGAAGGAAGCTTCAGGTGGGTCAGGTGAGGAGGAAAGGCTTCCTGAGGGAGTGACCGGGACCTAGAGGGAGAAGGTGAAGGTGTAGATGGGCAGAATCTGTTTGAAACCATGGTGGGTGCCAGGATACGCGAGCTCCTTCACAACCAAGGGGATTTACGCATTTCAAAGGAGGACAGAAAGGCCACCATTAAAAATTAAAAGGAAGAAATGCAATACAGGGAGTGGTCCTTTGGAGGGCTCAAACTGTTTGCTGCATTTCCTTTCCATGAACACAGCATCAGTCACTGAGCCTGCCCACCACCAGCTGCGGCCGCTTTATCTCCTTTGACCCTCACTGCAGCCTGAGGGGAAGGTCCGGTTCCAGTGTCAAGGCGGATCCTCGAGGATCAGCAAGACTCAACATCGCAGAGCCAGTGAGGATCAGAGGCAAAATGGTGCTCTACATGCCTCGACCTCCCACACCAGAAACTCCTCCTGATTACTGTTAGCAATACCTCTTTCACTTTTCCACCACCATCCCCACCACGGTCATCATCACCACCACAGTCACCACCATTACCTATCATTACCGTTGTCATCGTCACATACCATTTACTGAGTGTTCGCTCTGGAACAGGGATTGACATAAAGCCATTCATTTTCTGAATCCCCACGACAACCCTGTACTGTCTATATCATTATTTTCTCCACTTTGTAGATGAGGAAACCAGGCTGTGAGAAGTGACAGCACTTGCCCCATGTTACTGGCCAACTCTAGGTTCAAACAGCCTTTCTTTCTCTCACGCCATGTGCTTCATGTTCTGCCCAACTGACTAAATTCCACCCCTGGCAGCTTTGCAGAGCAGTTACAAGAAATTATTAAGCAGATGTTCTTCCTCTACTAGAATGCAACATTTATTACTGAGGCGGAAATTGTTAGAGAATTTGCCATAATGTATTTTACATGCATATCATTAGAATTACTCAGGGGTGAGAGGGGGGAAAATTCCCAGTAAAAATCTGTATTTCTTTCTAGCTTTGATGTCATCATAAACCCAGAGTGTCCCCCTAGATACACTATTCAGAATTCCTAGAGTTTTTAAATTTAATTAATGTCATACTCACAAGTGAAATGGGCCCTAATTTAGCATTTCCTCTGGCTGCTCTCTGATCTGAGCTGAGCCCCAACAGCAGGTTTGAAAAAAAAAAAAAAACAACAAATCCCTGTGCAGTCAGTATTCCTAGCTCATTACACATGTGCAAATCCAGGTTTGCAACAATCATGAGTCATGTGATCATGCGCCAAGACTTGAATTCTAAGGAGAATTGGGTTGTGACCTATTCCACCTTTGAGCCCCCTTAAGCCATTCTGAGGCTCGGTGGGGTATACAAGTTCTTTGCTTCCTTTTCACCTTCCTTTGTCTCCTTCCTTTTATTGGGCTGCACAGATAAAATCGGTTTCTCAGCCATCTCTTACCAGTGCCAGACTCAGGACTGGCTGGCATGAAGGAGGTACTCACAAATGGTTGAACTGAGGAATGGAAAACAAAACAAAACAAAACAAAACAAAACTCATGCTGTTGAAATCAAGGGAAAAGGAGATCATACTGGAGGTTGTAGGTAAGACTCTGATCCCTGTGGATTGCAATACTGTATACAAGTAAAACCTGGCAATAATCCACATTTTCAGTAATGGAGGCAGTCATACAAATGATTATATACTCATATAATGAAATCCCATAAAGCCATACAAAATGTGGCTATAGTGCATGCAGTGACAAAGGGGGCAAACATTTGCTGTTGGGAAGTAAATCAAACAAGAAAAAAAAAAACAATCCTTAGATTTTTACAATTATTTTTGGACCTCCAAAGGATCACAATATATAAACAGATATACAGTATATCTGAGGCAATAAAAATGTCATGGTGGTATTAAAAGGGCTCATTAGGGGAGCAGTCATGGACAGAAGGTTGAGCAAGACTGTCACAGTAGACTCTGTCACAACAAGGATGGTAAAGATGAGTACTATACGAGGAAAGCAGGTTAGAGTGGCAAGACACCACTTTTGTGCAATATATACACACAAACCCAACATACACCCATATAGAGAGAGTGATATACAGAGCATGCCAAAACATTTTGCATACAAAATGGATACGCATTTTAAGAAAGGAAAAATCTGTTTTAAAGTTGTAATACTCAATATATACCGATAACAAAAGAAGAATACAAGTCATGTTTGACTTCTGCAATGACAAAAGGTGCCCAAAGTGATTACCATCAGCATGCAGACACTTCTCATTACGCAAACTACTGCTTGAGCAACGGTGATCGAAGTGTCCACTTGTATCACAGCACATGCCATTTCAATTTCTTCCCAAAGTGCCACCAGTGTAGCCAGTTCTCTGTGGTACACCCCATCCTTTCAGGTGCCCCACAGGTAGAAGTCGAGGGGTGTTAAGTCAGGAAAACATGGGGGAAACTCAATGTTCTCGAATTTCAAATACCACTTCAAATGGTCTTGCGCTCCTCGAACAACAACTGTGCTTCCTCCGTTTTCTCTGATTATCCTGCCTGTCGCATGGTGATGTTAGCACTCATTTGATTAACGCCATCTTTTGAGCACACATCATACTATACACTGCTACCACAATTCAGTTCAATTCAATTCAGCTTCCAAAAGTAATACATAGATAACACTGCTTAAAATGTGTATACATTTTTTGGCACTTCTGCATTTACTATCACAGGAAAAAATGAACTATAATTTTCAGGAGTATTCTTTGAGTAGTGAGGTTACAGATTATTTTTATTTTCTTCTTGCTTATCTCCATTTTCTAAAGTTCCTATAATATATTCCTTATGAGAAAAAGGGCTCTGTGTGTGTTTCTAAGACCATTATATAATAATAATAATAATAATAATAATAATAATAACAATTATTATTATTATTATTATTATTGTGTTAATCTTGTCCTAAACCATAGGAAGCAGCAGAGCCATATAAGCACCCCTAAATTGTTGCTGCTTCATCCTTTATCTCTCTTCCTATCCACCAGCTTTTCTCTTGCCCTCTCAGGATACTATTCAACCTAACCAGAAGGTTCTGCTGTGGCACCCAAAGCCTGCAGCTCAAGATGACCATCCTGGAACCCAATGCAGCCTGAAGAAGCTTTGCAGCCAGTTTTCAGGGAACCTCAGAGAACTGAACGGGCTTTCCTAACTGCCCCACTTCCTACCTCTGTCCTGCCACACTCCTCCTCACTTCCTCCCCGGCTGTCTGAACAAGCCCATCTTCTTTCTACCTGGCCTTTCTGGGATTTAGATGATTCCTTCTCCTTTTCCAAGCTGCCAACATCTATCTGTGTTTTTAGCCTCCTCTGCCTGCAAGCCTGGCCACAGTCAAACATGAGGTTTCTCTGCTCGCTTCACGATCTTTTTTTTTTTTTTTTTTTTTTTACATATATCTGTAGTTCATTCTTTTTTATTAGTAAATCTTTAATTCTTTGTTGTGGCAGCCAGCCTCCGATATGGCCCCTGATGGTCAGCACCGACTAGTCACACCTGTGTGCAGTCCACCCACACACTGAGTCCGGACTAGTCTGTGGAACCAATAGAGAAGGGCGAAGGTAACAGTTTATGACTCCTGAGACTAGGTCACAAAGAGTGTTGCATCTTCACCTCACCTCTTTGATTGGCTGCTTTGAGGCAAGCCAGCCACCATGTTGGCTCAGCAGCCGTCTGGAGGAGCTCATGTGGAGAGGAACTGAGGCCTCCTGCCACCTGCCTGCACCAACTTGCCAGTCCTGAGTGTAAGCCTTGGCACGTGTGTCCTCTGGCCTCAGGTAAGCCTTCAGATGACAGCAGCCCCAGACCTGCCAACCAGCACCACCCAGACAAGCCACTCCTAAACTCCTGGCCCACAGACATGTTATAATAATTATTTACTATTGCTTCTAAGCCACTAAATTTTGGGATAATGTGTTATGTACAATGGACAACTGATACATTTGTGTTTTTAGAATTCTACTACCCAATACCATGTGAAACAGACAGGGTTACAGAATCTACAACAGGAGAAAGTCACAATTCAACAAACCTAGTAAGTTATTCTGTTCTGTTCCTCAGACTAAGATTCTTCTTCTTTTTTTTTTCCGACCCTTTTTTCTGGATTGTTCTGATAACCAAATATCCTCCTGCAAGGGCTGAACCTGTCCAGTTGGCCTGCCTACCCTCTCAGTGTCTCCCTGTCTTTTCATCTCATGGGACTTTCTCTTCAGCAAGCGAGTCAGGAGGCTCAAATCAGGCAAACTAGGGGGACATTTCCTCAAAATTCCTAAAAAGTCACCAATCCCTTCTAGGCAGAATTCCACAACACTGTGTGACTTGCAATGGATATTTTATAAAACTATTATTAGGTGTATTTTGTACTCTAAGCTCGATTTCAACTCCATTTGACCCATATTAAAACACCCCAAAAGAAAGCCTATGTTATCACTTTACTCAGTTCTAAATTTGCCCTTAAGTTCTAATGGACTTTGATTGTTATTAACATTTGCAATTTTTGACTCGGGCTTTTATTTCAGGTGCTTTTCAGGGTTTTAAGAAAGCAATTTTTCTTGGCCCATATTGAACTGACTATATAATATTTTAAAGATTCTTTTCAGCTTTGCTCATGTTAGCCCATTTGTTGTTTTAACAGGTCTTAAGTTGTTTCAGCTGTTTTTTGGTTAAATATTTTAACTTAAAAAACTATCATCTGATGTTACAGCCTTTTAAGAATGCAATTACATTTACTTCAGTGCTTTTACATTCAGAACTGCTTTTAATATTTTAATACCTTATTTAGTTCTAGTCTATTCTTGGAGCATGATTTCAAAATCTGGTGGGGAGAGGAAAAACTATTTAAAACTTACATTTTAACACAAAGGGCTGATACAAACGTTTTAACAAGGAGAATATATGAAAATTCAAAGGACTCGGTCCCAGTTCTGGCTATCTCAGTCAAATAATAGAGTCATTTCACCTCTCTAAGTCTCAGTTTCCTCATCTTTAAAATGAGTCATGATGTATTTTGGGTCAACTTTGGAAGGTAACACGACAACTGTGATGACAGCAGATCCAATCTTCGCAAGTTTTGCCATCACATGGACTTCTCTATGTGTTTACATTTTTTAAAATTTATTTTCAAAATAAATTTTGAAAACAATTCCATGGTAAGTGGAAAACCCTCAGAATCATTTTCCATCAATAAAAGGTCACAGTAAATTAAAATAAGGTCACAAAAACAAAATAATGTTATTAAAGTCTAGCTCTGTGCTCTTAAAGGGCAGGGCCGTTTGAGAATCGTCAAAGACATAGCTAGCACCCAATTGAGATATATATATATATATATATATATGTATATATGTATGTATATATGTAGCGTGGGGCTCAAAGAGAACTGAAAAAGAATGACTATCTCATTCTATGATTCCGTGTTTTGGAATAAGGTTTATTGGTTCCACCTAAAGTTAAGGGATGAACTCCCACCAGCAGTGTGTATCCTACGTTCTGAAAAGCTGATATGAGGTATGTGGTAGAGCAAACCTTCCATAATATTCCAGGAACAGTTTTCCTTGGGTTATTCAGCTCTTCTCTTTTATGTGCTGTCTCTTTACCAATCCAAGGTGGACTGCATTGTATTAGGAGGCTAGAAATGTGAGCCGACCTATTCATATCTTAAATATTAGTACTATCAGGCCCCTTTGGGAGGGAGAGTAATTTGTGATACAGAGAAGCGTCCCCTTTGCTGGACGGTGGCATCCCCATGACAAGAGGAAAAGAACCTGGGAGAAGGAAGTTGGGGTGATACAGAAACGCTCAGCGAATTACGTTGAGGTTGTTTCATCTGGGTTAACTGGTGGTCTTCAGCACATTCCAAATACAGCTGACCCTCAAACAACATGGGAGTTAGAGGTACCGACCCCCCACACAGTCAAAAGTCCATGTATAACTTTTCACTTCCCAAAACTGAACTACTGACAGCCTACTGTTGACCGGAAGCCTCACTGAAACCGTAAACAGTCGACTAACATACTTTGTACGTTACATGTATTATATACTGGAGTCTTACAATAAAGTAAACTGGAGAAAAGAAAATATTATTAAAACCAGAGGAAGAGAATATACATTTACAGTATTTATTTTTAAAAATCCTCATGTAAGTAGACCTGCATATTTCAAACTGTGTTGTTTTAGTGACAACTGTGTACAAAAAGTGTTTTATGAATTCAAATCCAATACCAGATGTAAGGCATATGGCATTATAGCACTACACTGTGATGCAGTTATTATGAGCGACAGCAGAACAACTCTCACTTTTATCCTGATGTGAGAAGATGACTAAAGGCCAACTTGGGGGGCACTAGGAGTTTCCCAGCAAACTCCTAGGTAGCATTTCCCAAAGCATTTCCTCAAGAATACTTGTGCAAAGAGATCTCTGTTTTTACAGAATTTAAAACAGGTTCTGTGACGCTTTTGTTAAAGTCTGGTTACTATTACTTCCTCTTGAAAATGTGTAATTCATGTGAGTGGAGTAAAAGCTCTGAGAAGTCCTGCAATAAAGAATTTATTTGTGGAGTTCCCTGGTGGTGTAGTGGCTTGGGGCTTCAGCATTGGCACTGTCAATGCTGTGGCCTGGGTTCGATTCCCAGCTAGGGAACTACCCACATAAAAAGAAGGGGAAAAAATTTATTTGTAACCAATTGGCCAAGTAAGTTTCCATTAAATAGCCTAGCAAAACTCATATTCAGGGCCATCCTGATTCTTACAAGGCACCACCGCCAAGAGGGCACTCTGAAACTAGGACTAAGAAAACTATTAAGTAAGAAATAGTGTTCTGTTTTCTTGAGTGCTTTAAGGAAGAGTGGTTTTACTCTGGTATTAATGTAAAAGAGTATTTCCTGGAAATTTTCAGGCCTTAGGGACATTTTAGAGATTTTGGAATTCTTATTTCATGTCAATATTTTAGTATTCCCTGTTTCCTTGATTGGACATAGCAAGAGTATCCTATGGTGACCAGGTATCATCTTGGTATGCTGAAAGCAGGCCTGGTGCAAATGTCATTAAACATGATTAATTAAGAGAAAGTATTTTGCAAGCATCAATATTCGGTGCAAGTGCTAATTGTTATCCCCAGGAGATCTGGCTCTAAATCAGGTCCTGCCACTAACCACCATGATGACCTAGGGCATGGCCATCCTCATTTTGGAGATAAAAAAAAAATTGAGACTCTGAGAAGAAAGCAGTTTATCCAAGGCCACACACCAAGCCTGGGTAATTCCCCCACCCCGACCCGGACCTCATGCTCCACCCTGTACCCCCATCCCCGGCCCGCTCAGCGCTCTCTGCACTTGCTGCTACTCGGGCTCCTTGGCCCTCCTGCTTCTCAGGATCCCACTTGACATCACTGACCCTTTCCCAGTTAACCTGGGGTCTGTCTTCCTTCTGCCCTAAGTCTTATACTCATTGCTTCTCCTTGTTTGAGTATCTTGTTCCCAGAATGAAACGATCCAGTGTGTTTCTGCCCTCTCTGGGGTCCTTCTGGTTTCTGATGGCCTGAGCCTCCACCTCGGCTACGTGGCTTTTTGTCTGTGTTGATCTGAATGACGTTAACTACTTTTGCCCCATCAGTGACTCTATGGCCAAACCTTGAGTGTCTTTCCATCAGGATACGTAGTACTTCATCTTGGCTAGGAACTTGGTGACTAAACAGGTACTGGCTCCTTCCCATTAACAATCCACATCTCTGTGTGGCCCAGGAACAAAAGGCTCTGATGGGAAGGGTACTGAACCACCCCTGTTTCAGAGCTCAGGCCCCCAGCCCACCAGCACTCCTTGCCTCCCACCTGTCTGCACCACTGCCCTCCTCAGCCTTCCTTAGGTGGCATCCATGCTGAGTCTGTACTGTCCTATGCTGACCAGGAGGTGTAGCTGCTTGAGTCTTAGTCTCTCTAAAGTCACTGCTTTCACTCTGGCTCATGGAGTGCTTCCTGGGTAGGACCTGGAATCTTTAACTCATGAACTGTCCCCCAGGAGTGACCCAGGAAAGTCAGGAACACATAACTCCATGCTCCAGAAATTCTTCCTCCCTCCACAACCCACCCCAAATTCCATTGGCAGCTGGGTGTTGGGCAAGAAGCACCCTACTCCTAGGTATGTATGTTACAAGCTCTACCACTTCCTCTAGTGTTAACAATAGCAACAATGAGGATCCTAAGAGCTGCTAACATCAACGGAGTGCTAACCAAATCCCAGGCATTTTGCAAATCAAGTACTTTAGGTGGCTTATCTCATTTAACAACACGAGCACCCTATGAAGGTAGGTGCCAGAATTTTCCCCATGATTACATATGAGGAAAATGAAGAGGTTGGGTAATCAGTCAGACATCTATACTCAGTGGTGGACCAAGCATTTGAAATCAGACTATCCCCCACTCCAACTACTCAGCCGCCCTCCTTTCACAGGCAACCTCTGCTTTAGAATCTTAAGGAAAAACAAATTTCCCAACGAGCACAGTTTACCATATTCCAAAAAATTCCATCTTATGTATGCAGAAATGGGTTCCCAGGAGATGAATGCCCTTTTCCCTTTTGTGGCTGCTCCTCACTGTGAAGTCTCTCAACTATGAATTTGTTTCAGAGGTAAAGGGAAGAGAGCATTACCCACTTTCATATCAACTATTTTAGACACTAATTGCCAACCCTGAAAATTATCCCTCAGCAGTTTATTCAGACTATTTCTATACAAAACAAACACTTAAGCAATCTAATCTGTCTAAACATTTACATCCCACCCAATCTTTTTAAAACTCTGAGTTCTGCCAACAGTTTCTGAGGAACCTGGGAGGCAGTTCCCATGGCTCATTTTGTGTTGCATGAAAATATAAACGTCAGGATTGGCAATGGTTTATTAGGTCCCAGTGATAACTACAAAGTATAATACTTTGGGTATTTTCCCAACATGGGTTCTCTCAGGACAGACAGAAAAAAAAAAGTCTTATTTGAGCATGCCCAGATTTTGGCTCTAACATCGTTTATGCAGTCTTAGAACTCCACTGAGGTGCTTGGAACCTAAACCTTCCAGCCAGTCCTGGTTCCAGCAGGCCACAGGCCCAGGGTGCCCCACTCTGCTCAGCTCCCAGAATTGATGAAGTCTGTCTCCAGGTTCAGTTCTATCCAGTTTTTCAGCCACCAGGAGCCCAGCCTATAGAGCATGATGGGTACCTGTGTCCACCAGCAATGGGCTAAGGTTGGAGTACACAGCATTTAAAAAGCCAAAATGACATCCAGGCTCCTACAGAGCACAGTTATGCACCACTCACCCCCATTAAAGGTGGACCTTTGTTTGACCTGCAGAAGCCACAAAAGTCTGAGACAATCACCTCAATAACACCTTGGTCTTTCTCATTCATTCATTCACTCTCCTGTCAATCCTTCCCCTTCCCCTCTTCTTCCTGTCATCCTTTCCTCCTCCTCTCTCTTCCTTTTTCCTTTCCCCACCCACTTTTGTTCTAATTTTTATTGAACCTTCAGCATAGCTAGGCACTGTGTTAAGTGTTAGGGAGACAGTGGGAGTGCAGTAAACATGGTCCCGCTCTCTTGATGCATCATTTCTGGATGTGAATGAAGGGACCCCTATAATTACCAGTTGTTTACTTCATCCATTTCTTCTTCTTTCTGAAAACAAAGCTAGACTACTTTTCCTAGAATCTCTTGTAGTCAGGTTCAACTATGTGACTTGACTGACTTCTGGCCAATGGAATGTGGGTAGAAGAGATGCACACTACCTCTGGGCCTGGCTGATTAAACTTCTCACAAAATCCACGAGCTTTCTTCCTTCCATTGCACACAGCCCTATGGCAGAACACCCACTGGAGGTCTGCCACACCCTAAGGAATAGCGGATTCACAAAGGGAAAGAGCTAAACTTCCTGAATGATTCTGTGGAATGGAGCACTCCCCCGAACACACCACCTACTTACACTGGTATGCAATGTTAGTGAGAAATATATCCTGATTGTGTTAAGCCACCGGGACTTTGGGGTGGTTTGTTATAGTGAGCCTACCCTGACCAATACTCAGTCATAACTTTAAGTGACTAATTCTACCTTGTTGCTCTAGCAGGGATTCTAAGGAGGCATTTCTCCCAGGAATATTTAAATTTTTGCCCAAATGGAAGGTCTCAAATTTGGCTTAATTTTTCACATATATAGCAACCAATAGGTAGCAACTTAGTGTTGTTCATGCAGAATTATCAAGGTTATTTTTAAACAAATGTGTATGTGACAGGCAGTTTGACAAACCAATGGGGAAAAGATGGACTAGTCAATAAGTGGCTAGGACAACTGAGATGTAAGAGAAAAGGTTAAATTCATAGTTCGTATTGCACAAAAATATGTTCCAAGTAGACTGAAACCTTAAATATAAAAAGCAAAGCTTTAAAGCGTCTACAGGTATAAACAGACAAAGTATTTAATACAAACAGTAGGTAAGAATGTCTTGAAAAAGACACAAAGCACACACCAAAAGGAAAAAAATGGGGAAAAACTGATAAAATTTAAGTAAAAATTCAGTATGAAAAAAATGCTTCATAAACAAAAAGATAAGCAAATAGTCTCAAACATGGTTCAGCAAACTGTGACCACAGTCTAGCCCTCTGCTTGTTTTTGGTAAATGAAGTTTTATTGGAATACAGCCATGCCGATTGTTTATGCATTGTCCACGGCTGCTTTCACACTATCAGGACAGAGGTGAATGAATAGTTGCAACAGAGACTCCATGGGCCACAACACCCGTAGTATTTACTATCAGGCCCTTTGCAAAAACACTTTGCTGACCCCTAGTTTAGAAGAAGGTATTTGCAATACATATAACTGACAATACATTACTATGTGTTCATTTCACTCATATTAGGAGGTATTAACTACGGGGCTAATAAATGAACACAGCCTAAATGTCCATCATTGTGGGACTAGGAAACTTGTGACATGAGTACACACTGTATTATGCATCAGGAGTGAATTAGATTTGTAGATATCAACAAAAATAAATTTCAACTGAAAGATGGAAAAGGCAAATTCAAGCATGATATTTTAAAAACACAGAATAAATACTATGTCTTTCATTTACGTATGTATGTAAGTTATAAACCATAAAACATGCAGGGAAAAGTATTATTAAGTGCTTACAGTTTCTGCTGAGGAGATTAAGCAATGAGAAAAAATGATGAGGCAGGTTTTAGTTATTCCTGTAGCTTTCAAATTTTGTATCAAGTATGGTAAAATGGTAGCATACCTTAAATGTTAGTAGTGAATACACCATATTTCATTATTCTCTATACTTTTCTCTACATATGAAAAATTCTCATTTAAATATCTATAATATAAAAGAAAAGAATTAAAAGGCCTCGATCACTGCACTGGATAAGTCTTTTATATCTAGCTACCAAATTACAAGCCAAGCAAGTCTGTCCCCAAAACCTGGAGACAGTGCAACTATGGAATGACACAAGCTCTGTCATTTCAACTATCAAAGCCTGCTTTTCCTCACTCGGAGAATAAAGATAATACCTACCTCTTAGGTTTGTTATGAGAATTAAGTGAGATAATCCATTTAAAGCACTTTGCACAATGCAGGTACATACTAATTGCTCAATAAATGGTAGATATTGTAAGTGCTAGTCTTATATGTAAAGTCCTCTCTAAGAATAAAGTAGTACAATCAATACAAAAAATTAGTAAGATCTGCATTAATCAGAAGTCACCCTGAGGGGCAGAAAAATTTGTCAAAACAGGTAAGAAAGATTTGGCCAGATGTATTTTTCAAGGTGACCTAGCAAAGCAATTCATAAACATGTAAGACTGCATTGTCAGAAGCAGGTTGGTTGTCTGCCAGGAGTCTCAAGAAGAAAAGTCCTTGGAGCATGAACCATCTCCATCTGTCCTGGACAAATCGGATGAGTGTCTGTTTTTGGCACATTTACTTTCTGATTATGAAAAAGGAAACACCAGACTCTTCAAAACATTAAGCCCTTCTATGCTCCCTCTGCTCAAAGTCAATGGTCAAGTGACTTTTTCATAAAAATTCTGTAATACCAAGAACTACCACTACATGATGCTTGGCACTTACAGATCATGTCATGCAACCCTCACTACAATTCAGTAAAATGAATGATTAGTATGCTATTTTACAGTGAGAAAATGAAGCTTCTGTAAGCTTAGTGAGATTACACAAAGTCATACACACTAAGTTAGGAGGGCTGAGTTACACACCTGTGTTTAAGGCACCCTGTCCAGCTGAATGGCTCACGTTCATACATCGCATTTGATAACTGCTCTTCAATCGGAACACTCGCTGGCTTCTCCCATACCTATTGCTCTAGGGAGAAAACTGTGGGGACCAGACGACATGAGTCGTGAGCTCTAACTAACCTGGTACTTTTTGCATTTGCTACTATTAATAATTAGAGTTCACGTGATTCAAGTCACTAACATCTAATGTCTGACTGCAGAGCAGAACCAGAGACTCTGTAATGCTGGGTTTAGACAAACATCCCTCTTTGAGGGTGGTGTTGGAGTGGTTCTTCAGTCTCCATCTCTTCTATTCTGACATTGTTATTTTTTTCTCTGTTTAATTTCAACATACTTTGACATTAATGCAACTGGAGAAAAAGAACATGGTCCACACAGAAGAAGTTGGTCCCAGAAAGGGGTATGACTGATCATTATTTGATACCATTACCTAGCCCAGCATGCACATGAGACACCACCTAAACACTTTTATGAGGGCGGGCTGATAAAATTTGTCTCCACTATAATGAATATTTTTTGTTACATTAGACATACCTGGATGTAATCAGTTCTATGTAGTCACATGGTATCTCCCCTCCATCACTCTTGACCTTGCACACACAGATGCTTACATTTTTCACCCAGTGCACATCGAAATGGAAGAGTGTTCAGACATTGGGTTGATTGGCATGCTATTATTGAATTCTTAACAGCAGAAACATTTCCTCCAATTCAAATTCACAAAGTTAAGCCATTTACAGTGAACAGCATGTTGATGTGAGCACAATAAGATGCTCAGTAAGGGGGTTCAAAGACGGAGAAGTGGGACACGCAGATCTATGTCACAAACCATAAGGTAGACCTATGACTACAAGTGATCAGCTTCAGCAAGACTGTGTTAAAGAACTGATCCATGGAAATCACAGCATCAGACAAAAAGAAATTGCTGGCAAATTAGGAATTTCTAAGGGGAGAGTGAGACACATTATTATGAAAACAAATGATGTAGGTATATTTTTTTATTTCATTAAAATACCTTTTCCCACTCATTTTCTATTTAAATGGAAGCAAAATTTATCATCCCGCCGTCATAGGTTACTCTTGCAAACCTGGCGGGAGCCTGACTCAGTAAACCAAAAAAGAGGTGGCATAAATTATTATTTGGCACAAATTTTAATAAGCACCTTTATTTCTCCCTCAACATCCTCATAGGATCACTATTACTAGAATAAAAGAAAGATCCAGTTCTGACACAGGCAATTTCTATTAGCCAAAGTGTTAAAGGCTTTCTTATAGTCTTGTTTCTATTTACTCCTTACTCTGATACTATAAAGATAATCCATCCCAGAATTTTTCAGCAGACTCTCAGAATCTCTCTCCTTCCTATGCATTTGCTCCTTTACCCTGAAAAATCTATTAAAAAGCTAAATCTTTGGCTATTACCAAAAAATATATATCTTTAAACAGCAATCGTTCAAAAATCAAAGTAAAGATGTGTTGCAAGATGCTCAGTAAGCTTTGATGTAAATAAATATAAGCCAACATGTAAATTGTAATCATTTGTTTCAATAAAGTCCCTTCTTGGAAAGCTTATACAACGATAACAAGAGCTACAACAGTTTTCTCTACAAGGCAGAACTCATCTTTGGGGGTACAGAGAAAAAATAATAAATGTCGGTATTCATTGGTAACTCTTACCACCATATTTCTAAACTTCTCAGGTCTACAATTCTTCCTGTATGGGAATCTGCTTGTAAGACAGGCTCTTGCCTATGACCACAGTCACACACACCCCAGTTCTGCTAAAGCAGAAATTTCTCTCTGCTGCCATTGCTGGCCTGTATCCCACTCTCCACTCACATCTCCAACTTCTGCTCAATAGCTTCCCCTTAATACCCCAACTTTGCTTCCAATCTAGTACCTCTAAAACTAAACCCATTTTTTCAAAACAAATAAACACACCTACAAATAATAAACAAGTCCTCCAGGCTTCCAACCCAAGGGGAGACATTAAGACGATTGTGGTGGGACCGCCATTGTCAGTAGCCTGTTTTGAAACTTTGACATTATCCCTGACTTCTAACTCTGCTTGCAACAGTCAGTGAAAGAGTTTTACTAAGTTTTCCTGCATAATTTCTCTTGCATTCCATATTCATCTTCACTTCTAGCTTGAAAGTCACTCCTGAATTTATTTTTTTAAAAAATATACTTCGGCCATCACTGTATTTTGAAACATGACAGCACAGCCAGATTTTCAAAAATATGAGAATCTCTGACACATTTATATGCTAAGAAGAGATCTATGAAAAGTGAAATGTTAGTCAATCAACCAGATAGGTTTGTCTGTATGATGCCAACTTGCCACCTGCTTAATAACAGTTGCATGATTAATTTTTAAAATTTTTATCCACAGGTTTGGCAGAATATAAGAACAATCATTACTGTATATAATATTTTCCTTAAAGCATTTCATGGTACACATACCTCATGTCTGACAGCAGAAAGTCTCTAGTCATAAAAATAACAGTATTAATGACAATACAAAAACACAAAATGTATTGATGGCTTAACTGTTAATATCATTGTGAAACTTGAAATGTTTAATATGACTAGAAAGCAATTTTAGACTCAAATCTTTCCCCTGTCTATTACTAAGTTTCCTTGATTATAAAAGAGCTGAAGGAGAACATTTCTATTGAATTTTCTAACGACAGAAGCTGATTTGCCATGCTACCTCCAGAAATTGAATTGGTAGAATAACTTAGATAGTAATTTTTTTGGTATAATTCACATGATAATATTTTATTTACACAAATATTAAAAACCTTAATGTATACTTTCTTTTTTTATAAATACATTTTAACAACACAGTAGCTTTCTCACAGCTCTGGCTAATTCCTTTTTGAGGATGAGGTTAGGGGATTTACTACTAAGAACACAGCAGACAATATTTTTTGTATGTGTGTGGTAAACCATAAGGACAACAGCTCGGAAGTAAAATCTGACACATTTTGTTCCTTCACGTTCCTACTTTTCCAAGGCCCTCTACTTCTTGGAGCTGAAGTATATACATCCTCCTTCACTGCAGGGCAGGTATGGGCTTCAATAAAGAAGACATAGCTAATCCTTGAAGATTAAGATAGCATTTATTATTATTATTATTATCATCATCATCATCATCTTTTTTTTAAGTCCCATACCATAGCATTTTCTAAATTCCTTGTCTAGAGGCTTATCTAGAACAGAGGTTTCCAGGGACACAACCAGGCTTTGTTAAAAGGAAAATAAAAACACGTGTGGGGGATCCCAGATGGTGGAGCCTGGAAGACTGACCGCAGAGGAACTGTGGTTTCCCATCTGGAAGGGGAGGACATCTCACAGAGTACTCCATGCCATTAAGAAATGGCTACAGTGGAGTGGAAAAGGCAGGATGCCATGTAGGCTTTGAAAGTATGTCCCTGGGCTGCCACAGCCTGGAGTTCATGCATGGCCTGGCAGGGTAGGAGGAGTCTGTGCTGGGGACGAGGAGGACACAGAGTGCATGCTTGTGGCCGGAAGCCAAGGCAGGGACCGTCATGTGCTGCACAGTGAGAGCCAGGTCAGAGGCCAGGAGGGTGCAGCTGTGTCAGTGACAGAGGAGGAGGGATGAAGGCCATCAGCCCGAGACCGAGCTGGGACAATAAGGGCACCACGAAGCATGCAGTGTGTGTACTACTCAGTGCCTCCCACTGCCACCGCCACTGCCAGGAGGCCACCTCCGACGAGGTGTTCCAGCTCGCAGAAGTCACCCTGGGGGGCAGAGAATCCCAAGTGAAGAAGAGTGCTGGACCTTGAATTAACTGAATATGACCCTGAATCTATGGAGTAATTATCCCCCAAAGACTGTTTTCAATTGGACGACAGAATGAAAGTATAAGCACTATATTTGAAAGTATTAATATTAGCTTACATATCTACCACCTTTGAAAATAAGAGTTTATAAATGGTATTTGGTTATAGAAAACATTTTAAAGTAACAGCTGCATTCATCTGAGTCTACTGTGTAAATGTTATAAATTTATATAAATTCCAGAACAGGTATACAAAAAAAACTAAACCTGCACAAGGTACACGGCAACCAAGTGATGGTGATGTTTGGGTCACAACCTTGTGGTAGAAATAGTGAGATTGTACTTATTATTTGTAGGCATGTTTTTATCTGAAGCTGAGAGTGAACACAACCACTCTGTTCTTTTAAAAGAATAAAAATAGCATGTGTTATTACAGAAACTAATAAAAATCGATATTAAACCCTAAGTTCTAAGATAATATAAGCAGTTCCAGCCTACATCAAACAAATGAAAATAAAAATCAAGGTATAAGTCTCCATAAACTGTGACTGCTACCAAACCTTTAAAAAGAGCTATTATCATATTACTAAAATTATCCATTTTAATTCACCCAGAAGCATTATGAGGGTCAATAGTTTCTAAAGACTGCAAACAAGCAGGACATCCAGGAAGTTTGTATTCAAAACCCTTCCGGACAGAAGAATCTCCCAGTAAAAGCCTTCATCTGTCCAGTCATCTGTCTTAGGGCATCACACCTAAGTTAGATACTGACTTTAACAGGCTTTTATTAGAAGACTGTGCTGTGTTTTTTCCAAATACCTGGGTCCTCAATTCTAGCAGAGACAACTCAGTTACACAGATGGTCACATAAGAATATACTAGCAATGGCATGAAAGCCACTGAGAGGTGTCAGTGCTACTTTGCTGAGATGTAAGGAGACTATGTGGAGCACCAACCACAGCCAGGACATCAGCTGCTTGGGGGCAGGGGGCAGTGCGACCAATGGAAATGTACACAGTGTGTGATTCTCCTAAGGCACTCTTCCCCAAAAGGCAGACTCTCTCCTCTTCAAGGCAGTACTTTTTTTAAATTTGAAATTATCCCTATATTAAAACTAATTTTATCATATATCTACTCATTCATTCCAATGAATACTGAGTTCCATTTTGTGTCAGGCACGGCTTTATCAAGTGGAGATATGACGGGGAACAAGACAGAGGAATTCACTGCTCTCATGGAGATTTCATTCTAGGGAATAAGTAAACTGACTCCATAAATTTGTAAGTTATATGTGCTATGAAGAAAATAAGGAGGGTAATGTGAAAGAGAGTGGTGGAATATCATAGTGAAGGCATCTTGGAGGAGGTGACACTTGAAGACCTGAATGACAAGGAAGAGAACCACAGGAAGATCGTGGGGTCAGATCACTCTAAGAGGCATGAACAGCAAGTGCAAAGGCCCTGCCAGGAAAATGGAGTGGAAAGAAAAACACGATAGGAAGATAATAAAGGGTTTGAAGCACAGTAATGGACCGTGGGGAAGGGCTGGTGAAAGTGAAAGCAAGAAGGCCACTGGGAAAATATTTGAAGCAGCCTAGACAAGAGATAATGGTGGTGTGCACTAGGGTGGTAGCTCAGAGGAGGAGACAAGAGGCCAGATATAGGATGTCTGTGGTAGAGTCAGAGAAGACAGGACTTGCTCATTAGATTGAACAGGAGCAACAAGATGAAGACTGGCCTTAATGATGATTCCCAAGTATTTGGCTTGAGTAACTGGGTAGAGAATAGTACCATTTACTGAGATGAAAATAGACTTTATTACATTATACGAGACCTGACAGTTAAGTTTGCAAACTTGTCACCGTGTGCTTACATTGGCAGCACTGTGCAAACAACTCGGTAAGGTGTCATAGCCTTGTATATCTGTGTCTCACAGCTGTGTTCGCGTCAACGTGTGGTGGTGTCTTGCTGAGTGGCATTCATTATGGTTGCATTCATTTTTGTGTGCCATCATGAGAGTGTCAGCAACAAACAAACATTAAATTTCTTGTTAAACTTAGCAGGAATGGAAGTGAAATCAGGGATGTGTTAGTCCAAGTTTATGGGGGATGCCATGAAGAAAATGGCAGTGTACAAATGGATTAAACATTTTTCTGAGAGAAGTAAAATCTTCACCGATGAAGAGAGGTCAGGGAGGCCAATATCAAGTAGAACTGATGGAAACATTGCAAAACTTCATCGAATTGTGTGTCAAAATCATCGGCTGACTGTGAGAAGCCTAAAAGGCCAAGTAAACATCAATAGAGAAACAGAAAAATCTTAACTGAAAATCTTGGCACGAGAAAGGTGTGTGCAAACATGGTCCCGAAGGAACTTGCCAATGAACAAAAGCAAAGGAGAGTCAAAGTTTGCAAAGACCTTTTGCAGAGATAAGACAATGTTTTGAGCCATGTTATCACTGGTGATGAAACATGACTATACCGGTATGACCCTGAAACAAGGCGTCTAAGTGCACAACGGAAGTCAGCCCATTCTTCACAACCAAAAAAGTTCCATCAGTATAAATCAAGAGTCAAAATGATGTTGCTAACATTTTTTGGTATCAGAGGGATTGTTCATCATGAATTTGTACCAACTGGACAGTCAACCAAGTTTACTATTTAAAAGTGCTGAAAAGATTGAGTGAAAAAGATGAAAACAATCTGAACTTTTTGCCAACAACTTATGGCTCTTGCATCACAACAATGCACCAGCTCACACGCCACTGTTTGTAAGGGAGTTTTTAGTCAGTAAACAAATAACTGCATTGGAACACCTTCCCTACTGACCTGATCTGGCCCTCATGACTTTTTTCTTTACCTGAAGATAAAGGAAATATTGAAAGAAAGACATTTTGTTGACATTCAGGACATCAAGAGTCATACAATGACAGCTCTAATGGCTATTGCAGAAAAAGAGTTCCAGAATTATTTCGAAGGGTGGACTAGGTGCTGGCATGGGTGTATAGCTTCCCAAGGGGCATACTTCGAAGGTGACCATGGTGATATTCAGCAAGGAGATATGTAGCACTTTTTCTAGGATGAGTTCATGAACTTAATTGTCAGACCTCATATACAGTATAAAGAGAAACAGGACATTAAAATATGTGAGGTTCATCATTTATAAGTCTAGAATATGGACATGTGGAGGCAGAAAGCAAGGCTAAGTGCCCAGTAGAAAGGAAATCCCTGGCTCAGCCAAGAAAGGAGAAGGGTAGAAAACACAACACTTTTCTAATTAGTCCAAACAATTTCTTGGAAGAGGTTGGATTCTAGGAGCTATTCAAAGGATGGGTGTGCCAGAGAATGTCTGATGTCTTCCAAAATCCATGATCTTCCATAAAAATAACATTTTTGGGTCTCCCTTGCAGCTAGGTGTGGCCACAGATGTATTTCTGGCCAATGGAATGTAAGTGAAAAGTTATATGGCAACTTTCTGGAAACTTACACTAAAAAAAAAAGCAGGTCTGTGGCCTTTGCTCATCACCACCCCCTTATTCTTCAATACCCTATCACTTGAAATTAAAAACATGATGGCTGGAGCTCTGACTGCTTCTTGGAATATAAAAATTAAAACATGTGAAATAATAAGTAGTACATATATTGGTCTCTGCCCCTAGTTTCTGACACAGGGCTCCTGAAACCTTTGTAAAAAGCAATGTTAGAAAAATCTTTTTTTTTTAATTTAGTCTTTGATCCCAGTTCCCAGCACAGAGCTCCTAAAACCCTTGTAATTTGCTAAGTGATAAGAACATGAGGAGCATATGAAGTCTGTCTGAAAAAACTCCAGCTACTGTCAATATAACAAGAACGGTTTGTGCGACATCGGTGTAACCTGGCAGCCAAGGGGAGTGGACTGGAGTGCGCGTGCGGGAACGACGAGGCCTTCACTGCACTAGTCCGTGGGGGCGCTGGACGCTGTTGCGTGACAATGTGTGCTGGGTAGCTGTTGTATTTAAAGTGACTGAGTGAGTAGAGCAATGAGTGTGGATGAAGCTAGAACATTCTTCTGAGGAAGCTATTCGGATGATTCACAAGGCTTTCGGGGATGACACAGTGAGTGCTGTGCAAAGATGATAGAGAATCTGTCCAAAGTGATCCACATCTGGAAGACCTGCAGCAAGCAGAACACCTGAACGTGTAATGTGTACCAGAACGTAGAATGTGTACGAGCTGCAATCAACAAAGGTCTCTACTTTGAAGGGAACTGAGGCGTCATTGTCCTAAGTACAGTATTTCTTGTATTTTGTATCTTTTTCAATAAATGACTCTATTTTTCATAGTACATGGCTGGATACTTTCTGGACAGACCTCATATTTTGTTCCAATATTTGATCTTTAATTTCAGTTCCTGATGCAGAGCTCCTAAATCCCTTGGAATTTTCTGAGTGACAGGAGTGTCTTTTGTTCTAATGACATGCCTCTGGATGGGCCCCTGGATGGCTCCTGGATGGGGCCAGAAACAAGCCACAGTTACATGCTTGGAACTTCCAGCTCTAATTCCCATTTTTCTAGAGGGCAGGGGGGCTAGAAATGGAGTTAATGACCCATGCCTACTTGAGGAAGCCTCCATAAAGTCCCAGTAGTATAGGGTTCGGAGAGCTTCTAGGTTGGTGAACACATCTACCTACTTGGAGGGTGACATAGCCCAAATCCAAAGGGACAGAAGCTCCTGTGCTTGGGACCCTCTTAGACTTTGCCCTATGTATTTCTTCATCTGGCTGTTCACCTGTATCCTTTCTAATATTTCTTAATAAACTAATAAACAGTAAGTAAATTGTTTTCCTGTGTTCTGTGAACCACTCTAGCAAATTAATTCAACCCAAGGAAGGGATTGTGGGAATCTCTGATTTATGCTGACAGGTCAGAAGCCAAGGTGACCTGAACTTGCCCATGCTGTCTGAAGTAGAACAGGGGAAGTCTCATGGGACTGCGGCCTTATTCTTTCAGATCCGATGCTATTACCCACTAGGTAGTGTCAGAGTTGAGTTAAATTGCAGAGAGTTGCTCAGTATGAGCAAAACCCCTCACATCTGGTGTCAGATGTACTAAGTGTGTGTGAGAGTAAAAGAGATACATAGAGGATTGTGGTTTTCCTACACAAGACCAAACCCTAGAAATGGAAGAAGGATGAGCTGGAAATGTCTGGGTCTTGATGACTTCGTGGAGCAGAGCCATCATTCCAGCACTGGATAATCTTCCACTGAACTTTTAAAGTAAGGGAGAAATCAACTCCTATCTTGCTTAATCCACTTTATTTTGGGTCTCTGCAGCTTAAGACTGGACTTAAATCTAAGCTGATATAATAGGCAAGGTATAGTTGGCATACTGTGGTGGAAAGAATTACACAATGTTCTAGGCAACCTTTTAACTTAGTGATAACTGGTTTCTAAAGAATTTCTCCCAATCTCACGGTAAAAGAGAGTCATAAAGTCTGTGCTGGCTTCCTAAAATGAAAACTAGATAGAGGATAAATAGATGATAGATAGATAGATAGATAGATAGATAGATAGATAGTCAGATGGATAAAACTGTAAGAGCAGAACTATTAGGATTAAAGGGGCAGGACTCCAAGGACCACTGTTTAAAATCTATTGTCCTAAATGACAATGATACTAGTGTTATACAGCTGATATCTTTCCATGGTCTCACCTAAAGTTCTCCCTTAAAGCTGATACCAATTAGGAGTTGTATAAAAAGTAAGTATTTGCAGGGTGAAGACAAGCTGCGGAGGTGGGGAGCCGTCAATGGCTGGGTGCCCATTTGAGCGTACATGCAATATAACTGAGAGCTCAGCAGCAGAGAGAAGCCTGGGCTCTTCTAAGTAGCCTTTCTTCTCAGTGTAGCAGGGCCTGCATGCCACCATTAATCTGTCACACCTTATCTTTATCTTTTTGTTAAGAGAGAAATGAGAAATAAACCCAGACATTTATGGTGAACCGATTTTCAACAAAGGTGCCAAGATGATTCAATAGGGAAAAAAATAGTCTCTTTAACAAACAGTGCTAGGACAAACTGGCTACCCACATGCAAAAGAATGAAGTTTGATACTTTCCTCCCATCACTTAAAAATATCAACTCAAATAGATCATATGCAAAATGCAAAAACTAAATGTAAAAACAAAAACAATAAAAGTCTTTGAAGGAAACATAGGTGTAAATCTTCACAGCCTTGCATTAGGCAACTGTTTCTTAAATATGACACCAAATACACATGCAGCAAAAGAAAAAAAAAGACAAACTAGACTCATTAAAATGAAAATTTATGTGCTTTAAAAGATACCATAAAGAAATTGAAAAGACAACCCACGAAATGGGAGAAAATTTTTGTAAAGCATATAACTGATAAATATGTAACATACAAAAAGAATTCTTACAACCTAACAATAAAAAGACAAACACCACATTTTTTAAATGAGCAAAGAATTTGAATAGCCATTTCTCCAAAGAAGACAAACAAATGGTCAGTAAGCACATGGAAAAATGCTCAATTATTTATAAAGAAAAAGCAAAATAAAATCACAATGAGATACCACTTCCCCCCCCCCCCACTAGAATGGCTGAAATGAAAAAGATGAACAATAACAGGTGTTAATAACAGGTAAGTACGTGGAGAAATTACCCTCATACATTGCTGGTGGGTATGTAAAATGGTTCAACTGTTGTGGAATACAGTTTGGAAGCTCCTCAAAAATGTGATCATAGAGTTACCAATCACCCAGCAATTCTACTTCTAGGTATATAACCAAAAGAATCAAAAATATACATTCACATAAAAACTTATACATGAATGTTCACAGCAGTATTGTTCTTAACAGTTAAAAAGTGGAATCAATCCAAATGTCCATCAACAGAGGAAGGGATATAACAAAATGTGGTCTACCCATACGATGGAACGTTACTTGGCAAAAATGAAATAAAGAACTCATTCATGTTACAACATGGATGAAACTTGAAAATATTGTGCTAAGTGAAAGAAGCCAGCCACAATAAGGCCACGTATGATTCCACATTCATAAAATGTCCAGAATAGGTAAATCCACAGAGAAAGAACGTTCGTAGTTGCAAGGGACAGAAAGAGGGGGTAAATGGGAGATAAGCTTCTTTGGGGGATGATGGAAATGTTTTGGAATTAGGTAGTGGTAATGGTTGCAAAGCATTGTGAAATACTAAAAACTACTAAATTGTACACTATAAATTGGTTAAAATGGTGAATTCCACTTCAGTAAAAAATCAATAAAATAAAAAGAAAGAAAAGAGACAAGTCTATCTTAACCTTTCAAACCAAGGCTAAGAATTGTCGCTGTCATATTTCAGGAAGCACTAAGGGAAAAAGTACCAATATGAAGTACCTGCCTTTTGACTTGAACTCAGTAATTCTGAGAAAGTAGCAATTTACAAGAGAAATGTAAACTTGAGTAGGTAGAAAGGGTTAAAAGGCTAGGCTAACTCAGCAGGCCTGTGATGTCCAAACCCTGCACATTGGAAGGAATGGCCTGTCTTAAGGATGGGCCCTTGGCCAGGCTATTGGGATAAGCTTTGAGCCCTGGGAATATCATCCTGATAAGAGTGTTGATGTACGTATGCCTGAGGCCCTGGATATGCAATACCAGTGTGACCACATAAGTTGATCCTTGCAGTGTGATTTATGGTGAACACCTGTTTTTGATTGGGAGTGGGAAGGTGCTAGAGTCTGAGTAGCTGAGGTCAGTCATGCAGGTGCTGTATGCCTATATGCATGACCCCAATAAAAACCCTGGACACCAAGGTTCATGCGTGCTTCCCTGACACATGAGTTGTCATGTGATTGCTGAGATAATTATGTGTATCCCTGCACAACTCCACTGGGAAGAGATACCCAGAATCTTGTGCCTGGTGTCTCCTAAACTACCTGCCATGCACCTTTGCCCTTTGCTAACTTTAATCCATATCCTTTCACTATAATAAACCGTAACTGCGAGTATAACAGCTTTCCGGAGTCCTGTGATTCCACTTAGCAAATCCTCAAGACTGATGGTGATCTTGGGGGCCCCTGACACATTCAGTCTTAAAGGTTCAGTGTGCTGGCATATCCAGTGTACTTAACATGCAAATAAATCTCATAGATGTAGAAACTGAGTATAATACTAAGTCATATGTTGGAAAGATGAGAAATGACATGGAGGCCTCACAGCCATAACTACAAGTATAACTCAGACAAGCTGGCAGCCTAAGGCACTGAATGGAGGACCTGAGCAAATGTACCCAGCCAGCTAACAACCTGCTAGTGAACAAGGGGTCCCAGTCAAGAAGAGCAACACTCATAGACCAAAACCCCAGAGAATCTCCAGGAAACAAAGGAGGCAAATTGTTCCAAATCCTGGAAGGAAAATGGTTTCTTCAAGAGTAGGATCTGAGGGATGGCAGTAGAGCAGGACCAGGAGAGAGCATAAAGAAGAGCCTGGGATGCTGCCTGAACATCCTTCCAGACTTAAAAAAGATGCCAAATTAGGAATCTAAGAAATCTATGCTTGTACTTCCAAAGACTGATCCGTGAAGAAGTACAACAGAACATTAACATGCATTTCACATACTGTACATAGATCTATAATATGTATGAAAGACACTGGGTTAAGCAATTTTAAATAGTATTTTGTTTTTGTTTTTAACAGCAAGACTTTCTTATAGCCTTAATATGCTAATCTGGATTATGAGTTATAAGATAGAAATATAATATGCACCACTCCCAACTTTATTTGACCACAGAATTCCCTTTCAAGTAGGATTTCAGAGATCTATTGCTCTATCAGTCACCAGATTGAAAAATATTGTGCACCTGGTGGAACAGAAACCCATATTTGGCCAAAGACAACTATGTTTGTTTCACAACTCTTTCCCCTGCAAACCTTGGCTGCACGTGTGCTGCACTGTTTACCTTAATTTCTTAGCAAAGATACCTGAGAAGCAGGAAGAGGTATACTGGAAGGAGCACCCACTTTTTAAGAAAGATAAACTTGGGTGTGACCTCAGTTTCCTTGAATGAGCATACTCCCCAGGGTTGTTGGAAAGACAAAAATGAGATAAAAATCTTTGAATTACCTAGCAAGGGGCTGGCCCTAAGAGAAGGCACCAATAAATATTAATACATAATTCTCTCCATCTCCCTGCTTGCCTTTAAGACTTTAAGCTCTGACACATGTGTTTGAGGGGCAAAGTAGACACCTTCACAATTCCTCCAGTGTTAATGAAAAGGCATACAGTTGGTCATGGTGGTGACTCATCCAATTCTAGGACCCAGAGAAACTGGGACACTTGGGATGATGGGGAGCATCCCAGAAGGACAGATTGGGAACTGGCTGTGAGGAGAGGCCTTTTCCAGCAAGATAGGCCCTGTGGTTAGTGGCACGTGTAAGCATCATTCTGATGTTAGAACAAATAGCTTTTCCTTTACTCACCTACTTTCACTGGACAACCTCATTCTCTATCTGTGATCATCTTGTTAAGAAGGGTGATAAAAGCTACCACATCTTAGTTAGACACATTTGAGGTATGGGCAGTGTATAATAATTTCATTAACCTTCCTAGCAACTCGTAGTTAACAAATGAAGAAAATATACTCAGGAACAGTAAGGTTACAGGATTGAAACTAAGAGGGCTGCCCCTCCTGCTTCCCCCGCTAGGTGAGTGTTCTAGGAGCCCGTCTGCATCCATGCATCACCTGGAATTTCGTGAGAGGCTGCATTCAGCTACAGTGAATATTTTTGTTGTTGATTCTTTCAATGTGTTTGCCCATTTTATGATGGGTGATTTACACGAACAACATGCAGCATGACAATGTACCTGCCCACAACGCACTGAGTGTTCAGCAGTTTTTAACCAAAAATGGCATGACCTCCATGCCCCACCCTCCCTGTTCACCTGATCTCACCCGGGCAACTTCTTTTAATTTCCCTGGATGACAAAAGTCCTCAAAGGGAAATGTCTTGTTGATGTGAAACCAAAAACAGCAGAAGCACTAAAAGGCATCAAAATCAATGAGTTCAAAACCTGTTTTGAGCAGCAGGAAACTTATCTAAAAGGTGTACCCTATCAAATGGAGAGTACGTTGAAGGTGACTAAAGTTAAAACATGTAAGAATAAATACACAATTTTTTATAAATAAATTTTTTGGGTCCTCCTCATATATGTGTCTGGCTCCACATGTTAACCACGGCCCTTAACTTCACTGAGTTCCATCCTTTCTCTCAGGGGCCCCTTCTGCTTTCTACCCTGCAGCCAATTCCTGGGGGTGGTCTTGGGAAGACAGTTCACCCACATCGAAAACCTCATGTTTGATGGTAATTGAATGTCTCCATCTTTCTATCATCCTGTCCTTACATGGTAGATTGTAGGGTATCCTCCAGACTCAAGTATGGCCTCTGGGGACTGGTAATGTCTTGGGTTAGAATTTGTACTTTGATGTATTAGGCAAGAAGATTAATAGAAAAAAAAAGTTGGCAGATGACTGGCCATGTGATTTTCATTTTCCTATCATCCATCAGCTCTGGATGATGGGAGAAAGTCTCCTACCTCCCTAGGGACCCCCACAGAATCTTATCAGAAAACACTTGCCTACCTTTCACCAGCAACAGAGTGATTGGGGAAAAGAGGCTAAAAGAATGTGTAGGACCACTGGCGATGGATAGAAGAGAGGTGTCACAAATAAGCCTCATGTGTTCATTGCCTGGGCCAAGGAGAGAAAATAATCTTTATTGGACACATGTATTTGATAGCATCTGGATCCATTTAGTAAGTATATTTATTTCATAACAACATGAGATCATGATGCCAGGATGATTAATGATCTTTTCTATTCTACCACTCTTTTTGCATAAGTCCACAAGTCTGTTAGGGAAATTAATTATACAAGATGGGGCAAATATGCATTTTGGTTACTTCTTTTAGTAGCGATCTCTTATATGGCATGCATTTTACCATAGACAAAGGTAGAAAACACTGGAAATGGCTTTAGGCAGCTTCCAAATTAGCAGCTCCTGAATTCTGGAAAATAATTTCGAGGTTGTCAGGTAATGGTCTTGTGTTCCCCAACGGGAAATACTGATAAAGTCCTTAAATTGGTGGGAAAACAGAAAGGAGGGAAGAGAATTGGGACTGAAATATTAGTGATAAGACTAAAAAATTTACTGCCAAACATATTTCTAAATATGTAGGAACATACCACATAGATTGTAACTACACTGGAGATAGAATATATTGAAATCCGCTGGGGAACAAAAATGCTATTCTCGGGAGGGCAAACTTCAGAATAAGTGATGGCTCCCTGGATTCCATCCAGGAGGGCTGAGGGTCTAAAATAACAATAGTCAAGGCACCATCCAGCCTCTGAAAGGAACGTAACTTCACTGCTCACCTGGTGCGGGTGGCACAGACAGTTCTGACCAAAGACCCTGCTGGTCACAGCCAGATGGGGCAGGCTTCTGTCATGCTTCACCAAGACTGAAAGGTCCTGGCTTTTAAGTGATACCGTCCTTTGGGTTTGCCTGTCACAGCAAGTTCCTGTCCTGGGTGCTTTCTGGGATGAGCTGTCACCTTGGGGAGCACCCTAACACAGATGGAATGAATGGAATGAGGAGCTTGGTCAGCTCTGCTATTTAGCCCCCTGCTACTCTTTCTGGGGACATGTCCTTCCCAATCTTGAAGGTCACAATTGATGTTGAAGGTCATCTGATCTCGAAGGCCACAACTAGGGTGAACTAGAAAAAGGAAACCAGAGGGGCCTGCTCTGAGTCCAGGCAAAGGGGTCCTTGAGAACCAAAATGTAGCAGCCCAAGGTTTCCAATGTGAGGAGCAACTCAGAGGGGTCTGGAAGCATAACACCCAGTAAGTGTTCAAGCACCTACATATGCCTGGTGGTGCTCTTTAGTTAAATGTTCCTGTAGTAGCCACTCCAGAGTCACAATATCAGGGTACAACTAATCTAGAACACCAGTGAAACAGCCTCGCCGAGGAACCCAGGCACCAGCATAGCACCCAGTTATGAGAGCAACTGTCACCCAGATGAATGGCATGAAATGCAAGACTCTAGGGAAGGAGTTTCAATAGTCATATGGAAAAGCCTGAAAGGGAAGGTTCTGGAAGACTTAACACATTCAAGACCCAATACCAATTTCTATAAGGCCCACAGCCTGGTTCTTTTCATGAAAACAAAAACAAGCAAGCAGAAATCTCATCTTGCTTTATCCACAGAACCAGCTTGTATCAGCTGGCACATAGCACGTTATTCTTTACAACTTCAGTGGCTATTTATCATTTGCCTCCCCTTTCCCTATTTGGCCAAATCAGACAACAGTGACTGGCACAGATTTTAAAACTTCAGCCCATGCTGACTACTCACTTCCTGTCCCGCAGCTCCTGAAGTTGAGTCTATGTGGGCCCTGCCTGAAGGTCTAGCCACTCTCCTGGGTGACCAGAGCTACTGCTACCCAGATGTGCTGACGACCAGAATCACTTGAAGAGCTTTTACAAATACAGATGCCAGCATTAGTCCCAAAACTGACAAATCAAAAGTCTCCTCCTACATGACGGAGCTTAGGAATCAGAACAGCGAAGAGCTGTGAGAGGCACACAACTCACAGTTGCAGACTTTACATCAGGGGTCAGCAGACCTAGGAGCTGCATGTAGTATTCTCCAAATGCAGGCTGCCATTTGTAGAAACCAAATCAAGTCCTCACAGGGAAGGGTGGCCTCCTGATCCCCTCCCTCACAATGCAGAGGGTAGAGGGAGGAGGGCTAGATGAGGAGCCAGAAGGCACAGTAGCTTGCGGGGGTCATGATGTTAGAAGAAGAGGAAAGTGGGTATGATCTTGATCAGCTGAGGGGATGTGACTGGCAGATCATTAAATGCCACTTGACACTAGCTAAAGAGACTTCCTGTTGGCCCAAAGAAGGGATGTACCCACTGGGCTAAGCATGGTTAAGTGTGTTTGGAGACAGCAGGCCAAAATCTTCATTACCTGCTGCCTTAGCTCACTCCCCGCTGGACACCCCCAAAACATGTTACTTGGATCTTGCCCGTGAGTAGGTTCCTTAGCAAGTGTGTGCACCGAGACAGAGAGGGGGCCTGCTCTGAGCAGCAGCGTAGAACCCCTCTGTTGAATGGGATCTTCCCTACTTAACTCCCTGACTCTGGCCTTTCTCACTGAACATTCTGGCTTCAGTGCCTGCTTCTGGCCCCTTTGGTGTTGGCGACCTACTGGCTTTCTCTCTCGGACTTATCAGACTTCAGCTTCTCCATTTGGATGTCAGCTTTGCTCTGACTACTCCCATCCTCTACCCTTTCTCCAACCTGAGGTAGAAAATCTATGTAGCCCCAGGCCCATGGAATTAAAATGTCAAGAGAAGCTGAAAAGCAGCAAGAGAAAAGCAGTTTACAAAGGAGGAAGCTCTCATAAGACACAGAAACGTTGCAGCCCAGAAGGGATTGTCACGAAATAGTCAAAGTGATGAAAAGTAGGGACCTACAACTAAGATTTTAAACAAAGTCTACAAGAGACAAAGAGGGATCCAGAAATTCTACTTTTGGGTATTAATCTAAAGAAATCCAAACCACTAATTTGAAAAGACATATACATCCATATGTTCACTGCAGCATTATTTACAATAACCAAGATATGGAAGCAACCTAAGTGTCTGTCAAAAGATATTTGAATAAAGAAGAAGTGGTACATATATAAAACGGACTATTACTCTGTCATAAAAAAGAATGAAATCTCGCCATGTGCAGAGGGTGGACCTAGAGGATAGTATGCTAAGTGAAATAAGTCAGACAGAGACAGACAAATGCCATATGACTTTACTTATATGTGAATTCTAAAAAGCAAAATTAATGAACAAACAAAATAGAAACAAACTCATAGATACAGAGAACATTTTGATAGTTGCCAGATGGGAGGGGTGTGGGGGGCGTGAAAAAGGGAAGAAGAAGAAGTACAAATTGGTAGTTACCGAATAGTCATGGGGGTGTACAATACAGCATCAGGAAAATAGTCCATAATATTGCAATAGCTGTGTATGGTGACAAATGGGTACTCTACTCATCAGGGTGATCACTTTGCAAGTTATATAAATGTTTAATCACTCACTATGTTGTACACCTGAAACTAACACAAAATTGTTGTCCACTAATTCAAAGAGATTATTTTAAAAAACAAGAATAAAAACCTACTACTATAAACCTCAAATTCTTAAAATATATCCCAAAACAAACCAATCATAAACTTGCTCTCAGGGAGAGACCCTCTAGTTCCTGTCTGACCATTAGATTGAAAGATCCTGGAGATGTTGTTGCAGCTCAGGATGGGCATCAGGCAACAGAGGTCAGAGAAAAACAAGCTCGCCCTGCAGGAGGGATCCAAAGGTACCTCGTCCTTCTAATGCAGTGGTTCTCAACCTGTGGGTCGCGACCCCTTTGGGGGTCGAACGACCCTCTCACAGGGGTCACCTAAGACCATCGGAAAACACCTATCAGATATTTACATGACGATTCATAACAGGAGCAACGTGACAGTTATGAAGTAGCAACGAAAATAATTGTATGGGGGTCACCACAACGTGAGGGACTGTATTAAAGGGTCACGGCATTAGGAAGGTTGAGAACCACTGCCCTAATGTCATGTACTGCTAAGACTAAGCAACATTTCTTCCCCTCCCCACAAGTTCTACTGCTAGAGGAGAGAATATTTACCCTGCAGGTGTCAAGTAGAATAGAAGTTCAACTAAGTGGAGGAACACACTCAAATGAGAAAGTCTGAATGATAATTTGAATCTTAAATTACTAGAGAAGGTCTCCAGGTAGCACAGAGAAAATCATCATTAAAAAGATATTAATTCACTTCTAAAAAGAAAGCACTAGAATCACTCTAGTATTCATCTGGAAAAAGGACAGCCCAGAACATCAAGAAAAATCTTGGAAAAGGCAATTAGGCCTACCAGATAGTAACAAAATATTACTAAAGGAATTATAATGGAACCATATTAGTAGAATACTAAGAAAGTTTAAAATATATCTTAATGAATATAAGAAAATTTTAAATACATTTCATATCTCATAGGGTGCGGTAAAAGCTACTCTCAAGATGTTTTATATTATTGATTACTGAGTAACAAACATTATCTAAAACTACATGATTTATATACATTCCCTCATTTAATCATCACAACAAGTCTATATGGTAAGTACTATTTTATCATTCCCATTACATATGGGAAAACCGAGGTGAAGAGAAGTTTAGCAACTTGCTCAAGGTCAAACAGTCATAGAATTAGTAATTCAAATCCAGAGAGTCTAAAAACAGAGTCAATATTTGCATGTACTACACTCAGTTGCTTCTCCAGCAAAATCAACTGATATGTTTATTGCAAGATACATTTTAAATAATTTATTGTCAATAAAGTGAAAATGGTTATTACGTAGGCTTAATGTCATGGTTATTAAACAAAGAAACAATTTAGAAAACCGTTCATAATGAAATATTAAATTTTTAAAAAGGTAGGATAAAAGATGTACAGACATTCTAAGTAAAATCACTATATCTATCTATCTATCTATCTATCTATCTATCAATAAGACAAATTTGAAGACAACATATGTCTATGGAAGCATGCATGATGATTGATATAGACTAGCCAATGTCTGTGATTGGGAGTCAGGCTCCAGTAGTTTGTAAAGATCCCCAGGAAGTTGATTTCAATGGTCCATCATGTTTAGGAGCCTCTGGTGTAGAGTTCAGAGCCAGATGAACCAGGCTTTTTTTTTTTTTTTTTTGAATAAATATTTAAAGAAATCTAAAGAGAGGTTGTAATTAGTAAAACACATTAACAAACAATTCATTAAAGTGAAAATATACAGGACCAAAAGACCTAGAAAGGTGCTCAAAAAGAAATTTAAAATACCTTTTCTTCCTCATTTATTTTTATTTTTCAATTATATTTAACAAACAATATTATATTGATTTCAGGTGTACAGCATAGTGATGAGACATTTATATGTATTCCGATACATCTGGTTCCCATCTGATACCATATTTAGTTATTACAATGATACTTACTATATGACCTATGCAGCACTTTACAACCTGTGACTATTTTGTGACTATAAATTTGTACTTGATTTCTTTCCCTTTTTTACTCACTCCTCCCACCCTCCTATCACCTCTACAAAACTAGTATCCATTTGACACCACCCACAGTTGTTGCAACATTATTGACTATGTTCTTATGTTATGCCCTACATCCCCATAACTATTACTTTGTAATCACCAAAATGAACTTCCCAATCTCTCTCTTATTTTGCCCCTTCCCCATACTTCCTCCCATCTGGCAACAAACAAATGTTTTCTACAACTATGAATCTGTTCCAATTCCAATTGTTTATTTTCTTCTTGAATTTCACCTATAAGCAGTAAACTTGTCTCTGTTTTCCTCTGTTTGACACTCCACTCAGTGCAATACCCTTCATGTCTTTTGACTGGAGCTCTTAATCCAAACTGTTGATGTGTGTCTATTGCCATTTCATTGTTCAAAATTTTGCTTCCTCCCCCTGACCTCTCCTCTTAAAGCAGTCCCTTTAACATTCCTTATAATACTGGTTTGGTGGTGCTGAACACCTTCAGCTTTTTCTTGTCTAAGAAACTCTTTATTTGTCCTTCGATTCTTAATGATAGCCTTGCTGGGTAAAGTAATCTTGGTTGTAGATCCTTGCTTTTCACCACATTGAATATTTTCTGCCACTTTCTTCTGGCCTAGAAAGTTTCTGTTGAGAAATCAGCTCACATACAGGAGCTCCCTTATAAGTAACTAGTTGGTTTTCTCTTGGGGCTTTCAGTATTCTCTCTTTGTCTTTAACCTTTGCCATTTTAATTATAATGTGTCTTGGTGTGGGCCTATTTGAGTTTATCTTGTTTGAGACTCTCTGTGCTTCCTGGGCTTGTATATCTGTTTCCTTTTCCAGGTTAGAGAAGTTTTCAGTCATTATTTATTCAAATAGGTTCTCAATTCCTTGCTTTCTCTCTTCTCCTTCTGGTCCTCTTATGAGGTAAATGTTGTTGCACTTGATGTTGTCCCAGAGGCCCTTCAAACTATCCTCATTTTTTTGGATTCTTTTTTCTTTTTGCTGTTATGACTGGATGTTTTCCATTACCTTGTCTTCCAACTCGCTGATTCGATCCTCTGCTCCATCTAGTCTGCTGGTGATTCCTTCTAATGCATTCTGAATTTCAGTTATAGTATTCTTCATTTTTGGTCCTTTTAATAGTTTCTATGTCCTTCTTTATGTTTGCTATCTCTCTGTTGAAGTTTTCACTAAGTTCTTTGAGCATCCTTAAACATCATCGTTTGGAGCTCTGTATCTGGTAGATTGCTTGCCTCCATCTTGTTTTGTTCTTATTCTGGAATTTTCTGCTATTCTTTTATGTGAGATGTTTATTTTTGTTTCCTCATTTTGGATACCTATCTGTATTTGTTTCTATGTACTACGTAGATCTGCGATGTCTCCCAGTATCGCTGGATAGCCTTAGGTAGTAGGTGCCCTGGCACTGTCTCCCTGGTCACCTGTGCTGGGTGCTCCTGTAGATTCTGGTTGGATGCCAGTGCTGTGCCTGGAGCTACTCAGCAAAAGTCTCAGAGCATACCAATGCCAGTCGCCACCATTCTGGGGCCTGCAAACTTAAATAGTTTTTCAAGGAAGACTGCAATGCAGGTGGGGCTGGCTGTTCACTGGAGAAAGTGCGTTTGGCATTATTGTAGTTGGGTGAGGTGGGGTTCCAGTGAGTCAGCAGAGTGGGGCAAGTAAAGCTCAACAGATCAATCAGGTTCAGCTTTGGCCATGTGGGGGTGGGCGTAACACAGGAAAGGTGGTTACTGTCCTCCAGCCCTCACTCCAAAGGCGCACACCTCAGTCCATCCCCCATATGCCTCCCAATGGCCCAAGTCACCGTCCCTTTGCTGGAGCCCAGGGCGAGTACCTAAAAGTGACTGAGCCTGTGCAGGGTCTTTAAGAGGACGTCTGGGTTTCCTAGAACCTTCCGACCCAACCAGACGGTTAGGGTGCCAGCTGTTTTTCACAATCGGATGTTGTGGGGCTCCTCTTCTCAGCACCAGTGCTCTGGGCTAGGGAGTGTGGTATGGGATTGGGGTCCCTCGCTCCTCTGGAGGGAATGTACACAGCTGAGATATCCCTCCTGAGTCTCTACCACCATCAGAGGTTTGGAATCTTTCGCGTCTGTGCCACTCCCACCAGTCTCACCATGGTCTCCTCTTTTTTGAATGCTTAGTTATAACGCTTCTGTTCAGCTAGACTTCAGATGGTTCTCCATGTTGATCGTTCAATGATTTAGTAATTTTAATGTGTTCATGGAATGAAGCAAGCACAGTGTTTACCTACTCCACCATTTTGGATCTCTTCAAGAACTGTCATTTTTTAAAACAGCAAAGATCAACAGAATGCCCCAATACACAAAAGTATATGTTCAAAGATGCTTAGTGAAGTGTTGTTTTACATAGAAATATCCTACAAACAACCTAGATAGCCATCAATAGGTGATTAATAAAATGTGATCCATCCATTAAATGAAATATTTGGAACACTACAAAGCATGATCTAAGTCTCTCTTTGTTGGCCTAAAAGCTATTTACAATGTATTTTTAAGGTCATAAAGATAGGCTAATAAACAATATTTTATGTAGTATCATCTTAGTTTTTGTTAAAAGTTAAATACCCTATAGAACCAAATAATAATGGCAGTTTTTTCAGAGTGATGGAATCAAAACTGATTTTTTTTGCTCTTGCTTTTAGTTCCCACTTTTGTTTTAAAACAGAAGCAAACAATAACAAAACACCCTACTTTAAATGAAAGAATATTTTAGGTAATTACAGGGAAATGACCATACGGCACAGAATTTACCCTAATTCTGTAGCAAAGGTACAGATTATATTAAATTAAAAAGCTCTCTCCAGATCTTACCTTCTCTCTTAGCAAATTTTTATGTCCTAAAAGAGATTTATCCAATTAAATAAATACCATTTTCAACAATGGTAAAATCTCAAAGCAAAAAGATTCCCCTGGCTGTGATTTCAGAAGCTAGTTCATTGGAAAAAGATATTTATCAAGGAACTTTGATCCTCTCTTAGAACTTGCCAGCAAAATCCATTAATTGTATTATTTGGCTTGTAATATCTTAATTTGGAACTTAATTGAGTTCTCATATTCTGTTCTACTGCCAGACATTACAGCATTTAAAGCACACAAAGTAATAAAAAAAGAACACATTATACTCTCTAGATTTTTACTGTTACTTCTTACTCTTATATAGGCACTGCTCACTTAATGACTGAGTTCCATTACTACGACTAGGTTGTTAAGTGAAGTGGTCAATAAGCAAGGAGCTTAATTAAAGTCAGATATATATATATATATTTTAATACTTTTTTTAATTTTTCAATTACATTTGGCATACAATATTACATTAGTTTCAGGTGTACAACATAGTGATGAGACATTTATATAATTTATGAAGTCATCACCCTGAGAAGTCTGGTACCCATCTGACACCATACATAGTTATTATTATATTATGGACTGTATGCCACGTGCTATACTTTACATCATCATGACTATTTTGTGACTATGAATTTGTACTTCCTAATCTTTTCCTCCTCTTCACCCACCCTTCAAACCCCCCTCCCATCTGGCAACCATCAAAATGTTCTCTGTATCTATGGGTCTGTTTCTGTTTTATTTGTTCATTTATTTTGTTCTTTAGATTTTACATATGAGTGGAATCGTATGATACTTGTCTTTCTCTGACTTACTATAATACACCCAAGATGTTACCCTCTTGGCCCAATCAGATTGCTGCAGATGACAACATTTCATTCTTTTTTATGGCTGAGTAATATTCTATTACATACATGGACCAACTGTTCTTCTTTTTTTCTTTTTTCCATTCAATATTATTTTATATTAATTCTAGGTGTACAGCTTGGTGGTTAGACATTTATATAATTTAAGAAGTGATCTCCCTGACTAGTCTACTACCACCCAGGTACTATACATAGTTATTACCGTGTTATTGATTATATTCTCTATGCTGTATTTTATATCGCCATAACTATTTTGTCACTATCACTTTGTACATTTTAATTCCTTCACTTTTTTTCGCCCATACCCCCAAGCCCCCTCCCATCGGGCAACCCTCCAAATGTTTTCTGCATCTATGAATTTGTTTCTGTTTTGTTTGTTTAATGTTTTTCTTTAGATTCCACATATAAGTGAAATCAAACTGCCTCTTTGTCTGACACTCCACTCAGCATAATACCCTCCATGTCTTTTGATTGGAACTTTTAATCTATTTAAATTGAAAGTAGTTGTTGACAGATATGTAGGTATTAACAATTTATTATTCATAATTTTGCTCTCTTTTTTTTTTCCATCTTAAATTTCCATTTACTATTCCTTGTAATACTGGTTTGGTAGTGATGAACTCCTTTAGTTTTTTCTTGCCCAAAAAGCTCTTTATCTGACCTTCGATTTTGAATGACAGTCTTGCTAGATAGTCAGTCCTTGCTTTCCATCATGTTCAATATTTTCTGCTAAAACCTTTGGCCTGCAAGGTTTCTTTTGAGAAATCAGCTGACAGTCTTATGGGTGCTCTCTTATTAACTACTACAACAAACTTTCTGTTAACCAGAACTCAAGTTACTGGTTGCTTCAGAGTGCCAGTTGCTCAAGTTCTGGTTAATGGAGAGTCTACTGCTTTTCTCTTGTTGCTTTTAGGATTCTTTCTCTGTCTTTAACTTTTGTCATGTATAATGTGACTTGGTGTGGGCCTGTTTGAGTTCATCTTGTTTGGGACTCTGTGCTTCCTGGGTTTATATGTCTATTTCCTTCACCAGTTTAGGGAAGTCTTCCATCATTATTTCTTCAAATAGGTTGTCAATCCCTTGCTCTCTCTTCTCCTTCTGGTACCCCTATGATGTGAATGTTGTTACACTTGATGTCCCAGAGGTCTCTTAAACTATCCTAATTTTTTTGGATTTTTTTTTCTCTGTGTTGGCCTGATTGGAGGTATTCTGCTACCTTGTCTTCCAAATCACTGATTCGAGACTCTGCTTCATCTAGTCTTCTGGTGGTTCCTTCTATTGCATTCTTCATTTCAGTTATTGTATTGTTTATATCTGCCAGGTTCTTTTTTATGTCCTTCTTTATGCTTGCTATCTCTGTTGAAGTTTTCACTAAGTTGAGCAGCATCCTTATAATTGTTGTTTTGAACTCTGTATCCAATAGGTTGCTTGCCTCTGCCTTCTTTATTTTCTCTTCTGGAGTTTGCTGCTATTTTAAAATTTGGGATATATTTCTTTGTGTCCTCATTTTGGATGCCTTTCTGTGTTTGTTTTTAATGTATTAGGTAGATCTGCTATATCTCCCAGTATTGCTGGGTAGCTTTACATAGTGGGTGTCTTGTGGAGCCCTGGCACTGTCTTCCTGATTACTGTGCTGGGTGCTCCTCTAAATTTTTGTTTGGTGCCTGTGTTGTGCATGGAGCTACTTAGCAAAAGTCTCAGAGTGCACTGAGGGCAGTCACCACCCACCTGGAGCCTATAGACTTCAGTAGTTTTCTAAGAAATATTGCAATGTGGGCGGGGCTGGCTGCTCACTGGAGAAAATGCCTCTGGTGTTGGCAGAGTTGGGTAGGGTGGGGTCCCAGTGAGTCAACAGGGTGCAGCGAGCAGAGATCACCAGACCAATCAGATTCAAATTTGGCCATGTGTGGAGAGGGCACAACACAGGAAAGCTGGCCACTGCTCACCTGCTACATGGGAAGAGGACCTCACTCAGGGAAAGTGGCAACTGTCCTCCAGCTCTCATCCCAAAGTCACACACCCCAATCTGGTCCACAATGCCTTTGAGTCACTGTCCCTCTGCTGGATCCCTGGGTGAGTGCCCGTGAGTGACTGAGTTTGTGTGTAGGCCCTTTAAGAGGATGTCTCAATTTCTCACAACCTTCCATCCCACCCAGATGGTTGGAGTCCCTACTGCTTTTCTCAGCCAGATGTTGTAGGGGTCTTTTTCCCAGCACCAGTACTCTGGGCTGGGGAGCCTGATGTGGAGCTGGGTTCCCTTGCTTCTCTGAGGGGAACCTCCATGGCCGAGTATCCCTTCTGATTCTCAACTGCCACACTGAGGCTTGGAGTTAACTGGTTTCACATCTCTGCCCCTCCTACTAGTCTCAATGTGGCCTCTTCTTGGTAGCCTTAGTTATACAACTTTGGATCAGCTAGATTTCAGATGGTTCTCCAGGTTGGCTCTTCTATATTTTAGTTGTAATTTTAATGTGTTCATGGAACGAAATGGGCACAATGTTTATCTACTCTGCCATCTTGGATCCTCTTCATATTTTTCAATAGATGTCATGAGACATCATGGTTATAAATGAAATATGTAGTCTTGCTTGATTGCCAAAGCTTCGTGTAGTGACTACGAACCCACAGTGGCAATGAAACAAAGACTGAGAAAGAGAATTCCCAAGACTCACACAGACAGAGAAAGGGGATTCCCTGCACTGGTGAACTGATCGTAAGCCCAAGTGGTTGTTAAACGGGTAGGTTGTTAACTGAAGAGTGGCTATACCAGTGTCATCATGGATAAATTTTTTGAGATTGATAAAAGTTAGGGCTTTAAAAAGCCCAAATTTGCTTAGAATAGGCACTGAGGAATTTAGTAGGAAAAGTGATGAGAAATTTCTATGAATACAGCATCTGGTCCAGAAATAACAAGGAAGCCAGTCACTAATAATCAGCATTAATGAAAGCACCCCAAGGTTTCAGCTGTCTCTGTGAAGCTCTGAAATCCCCTTCTAGACAGGTCCTCTTCGGAGATCTACTTCTTTGATTCCCAATAAAGGTGCCATTTATGTTCTTCTGTCAATGTGCATACTTTTAGGGAAAAAATTATAAAACATGTGGGAGTGGTGTATCCTTGAGGACAGAGTAGATAAAATTAATATTTAAGAAAAAGCTCAGCTTTACTATGTGTTTGGAGGGAACACATCTAATATGCAGAAAACTTCTCTTTATATGAAAGCTTCACCATCATTATACAATATCAGTATGTTCCAGACTGCTACAATGTAAGAAGATATTCCAAGCAGATTTAAAAAAAAAAAAAAAAAAAAAAAAAAGCTATCAAAAGGCATATATGTAAAAATTCCATCCCTTATCTCCTGGGGGTATGACAGTTATTGTCCACTAATTTAGGACTTTCTGAATCTACTTTTTGAAAGGTCAGAGTCTCTTCCAGTGCCAGACTAAGGGTCAGTCCAGCCAGGAAGATGCCAAGTTGCCAAAATATAAGAAAAACTCAACTGGAGAGAGAGAAAACAGCATTTAGCAGAACTTTCAAAGAGGGCTGTGTGAATGGTTATAAATCCTCTGATGAGGGGCCTGTGGTGGTTGTGACAAACATTGAGGTATGCTTAAGTGACAGTAACTGGTCACCAAAATGCTTTCTCAGGTGGGAAATTCCTAAGTGCATTTTTTATTTTTCTCAGTGCTGCATGCAAGTTTGGGGTCAGAAGTGAAATGCTCAGGGTAACAAAGGAGCTGGGGTCCCCAGTGGTCCTCCTCTAAATAGTATGAAACAAATATTTGAAGAATATCAAATATCCACAATCTTTAGTTTGCTCCTATCAAAAAGTTAAGGTTTTGAAAATAAAGCTACAAGATGACCTAAGTTTTAAACACCTCAAAATATGACAAGACATTTAAAAATAGTTCCATAAATGTCACCCTACCCCATTCATCCTCTTTTAATTATCATTCTGTTCTCTGTTTCTCTTCCACACTGTCCAGCTGGTCAGCATGAAGCATGACTCAGATCAGAGATTCAAAAAGGCCAGCACAGAATCTGAGAGGACCGAGCAAGTGCAGAGGTAAGAAGCAATAAGATATCTAGCACCAAACCAGATGGTCCCTATGTCCAACGCCATCTGAGAAGAAATGCAATAATCCATGGAAATCTGGAAAATCCACACAATGAGAGGCCTCACTGTAAAGGAGATTGGAGACTTTTAAAGATATCCAGTACCTGTTCTGGAACTGTGCTAGGTGATACTTGCTGAGCTGGATCTCAGACAGCCTGAGAGGGATCCTGAGCTGAGGGTCCCTAACTAGGCTGGATGATTATAAAGGGAGGGATGAAGCCTGAAGCCAAGGGTGTCCCAGGGATCCAACAACAAAAATTCTGTTTCTCCAGCCATAGAGGGGATTAAAATAAAATGTCAGCATTGGGCCAGGGGCTTAAAGAGAAATTATCCCTAAAACTGTAGATTGAGGAGAGTGGTGGAGTCAATCACATTGAGAAAGAAAATATCTAGGGTAGCCTAGAAAAGAAGAAATGAAACCTTATCAAGTGAAAAAAGATCATACATATGTAGCTGATTTTACAATATATATACCTGAAACCCTGGTCCAATAGCAAAATAAATGATGGTATTGCAGAAGAATGAAATCTTGGGAAAGAACTATAAACTTAGAGGACTCAAATTTCCAAATTTTAAAACTTACTACAAAATTACAGTAATAAAGACAATGTGGTATTATCACAAGTCTAGACATATGGAACAGCATTGAGAGTCCAAAAGTAAACCATAGCATCTATAGTCAAATGTAAGAAGGTGAAAGACTTGTACTATGAAAACTACAAAACACCAATGAAAGAAATTAAAGATGACACAAACAATGGATAGACATCCCATGTTCATGGACTGAAAGTCTTAAGATTGTTAAAATGCCAAAACACCTAAAGAAATCTATCAAAATTTCAATTTTAAAAATAGAAATAGAAAAAAACAGTACTCAAACTCACACGGAACCACGAAAGACCATAAACAGCCAAAATAATCTTGAGAAAGAACAAAGCTGGAGGCATCACACTTCCTAATTTCAAAATGTAATACAAAACTATAGTAATTATAATAGTAGGGTACTGGCATAAAGATAGATATATAGACCAATGGAACAAAGTACAGAGTCTAGAAGTCGAACCATACACACACAGCCAACTTATCTTCAATACAGGTGCCAAGAATACACCAAGGGAAAGGACAGTCTCTTCAACAAATAGGGTTAAGGAAACTGAATATCTGCATGCAGGGAAAAAAAAAAAAAAGGAATTAGACCATAAACAGAAGTTAACTCAAAATAAATTAGGACTTGAAATTATAAAACTTCTAGAAAAATACACAGGAGAAAAGCTTTATGACATTGGTTTTGTCAATGATTTCATAGATATGACACTAAAAGGATAAGCAACAAAAGCAAATACAGACAAATAGGACTACACCAAACTAAAAATCTTTTGCACAGCAGAGGAAACAATCTTCAGAGTGAAAAGATAATCTACCTTGGGAGAAAATATTTGCAAACCACCTATCAGATAAGAGGTTAATTTCCTAGGTATACAAGTTAACTCTTACAATTCAAAAGCAAAAACAAACAAAGAAAAAAATCTAATAACCAGATTTTAAAATAGATTAAAGACCTGAACAGACATTTCTCCAAAGAAAACAAATAGCCAACAGGTATATGAAAAGATGCTCAACATCACTAATCATCAGGAAAACGTAAATCAAAACCACAAGGAGTTACCACATCACATCTGCTAGGATGGGTATTTAAAAAGAAAAACAGACAGGGAAGGTAAGATGGCCAGTGGGGAGGAGGTTCCTAAAACCTCTCCCAGAAAACACACTTAAGCAGCCGTCCAGAAGCCAATAAAGAAAACCCTGAGTGACACAGTGACAGCTGAGAAAACCATGCATCACAAGAAAACACCTAAAGATTAGGGAGAGGCAAGCAAGTGGGAGAGAAGGAAGGGAGCAGAGACGGATCACAACAGGACCCCATCGTTGCTAACTGAAGGAACTAGAAAGAAATCAAGGAGCCACACAATACACAAGAGGGAGGGAGCCAAGAGACGAAGCGTGAAAGCCAGAGTGGCAGAACACTGGGAGACATTAGGGAGCTGAACCTTAAATCAGTGTGTTAGGCACAAACCCTGGGAGCAGGCCTCTGAAACTCTAGAGTAGCAAGAAAGCTGAAGGAGGACTCTAAACAGCCGCAGGCTGAAATAAAGCCCCAGAAACAGCACCTCAGGGGCTGGTGCCCTCATGGCCCGCAATGCACTCAGGCTGCACCGCCACTGGGCCGTGGTTCCCAGCCCATGATATGCAACTGCTGCCCTCATGGGACCTGTAGAATCAGGCCCACGGCTTTAAACCCATGGCTCACGTGCGCCTGGGGCGCCCTTGCCTGGCACTCTTGCTTGGCCTGCATCTCCAGGCCCAGGGTGTGCACACACCCAATGCCCTCATGCAAATCCAGGCCCATGGTGTTTGCATACCAGGCAATTTGGCAGGGCCTGCAGATTCCAGCCAGTGGATTGAGTGCACCCAGCACCCTTGCACAGTGCTCTCACATGGCCTGCGTTTCCAGGCCTATGATGCGCGTGTTTCCAGTGCCGTCACATGGCGCTCACTTGCAGACTCAGCCCTGAGCAGCTGCAGTGGAGACAAATTGCTGGAACATGCAGGGGTAAAGCACTAAAGAGGGGAGAAAAGTGGATTTGACAGCATTCACCCCAACCAGTGAAAGCAGCCTCATCCACATCCCATCAGCCTCCTCCATCACTCCCAGCTTCCTCAGCAAAGCATAGGAGGTGGAGCTGCCCCAGAATGCATTTTGTTGGCCTCTGCCCTCTCCTACAGCATCCCCAAAGAACTGCAGGAAGCGGTGGAACTGCAGACTGAAGCACCCTGCCACCAAATGCTGCTGGAGACCGGAGGTAAGCTTTAAAAACCTCCCCTCTCTTCCCAAACTTGCCCCTCAGTGCCACCTATTGTCTGCTTTACAGCAAGACACCACATAAATACTAATCAGAGAAAGAAAGAAAGCTCCTGGGCTCTGATGAAAATAAAGCCCTCATGACAAAGAAGAAGTACACAGTGGACAATACGAGTACCTTAGGATTAAAAGCTACTCAGAAAGAAAATGTAAAATCTCCAGAAAAAGATCTCATAGACCAAGAAATTTGTGAACTAAGTGACAGAGATTATAAAGTAGCTGTTCTAAAGGCTCTGAGAGAAATTAAAACATAGTGGCAGAACACCATAGCTAAGATGAATGATCTCAGGAACAAAATCATGAACAACAACAAAAAAACAATTTAACAAAGAAATTTGGCACTGTAGAATTGTATGCCTGAAACCTATGTAATCCTTGCTAACAGATGTCATCCCAGTAAGTCTAACAATAAAAATGGAAAGAAAAAAAAAAGAAATTTGAACTACAAAGAAGAAAAAGATACACACAATTCAAGAGATAAATACAATAAAATAAGTGAGAAATAAAATAACTGCCATAGGAAACAGGGCCAACCAGATGCAGGAAAGAATTAGTGATATTGAAGATCAGAACAAAGAAACATCTCAGAAAGAGGAAGAAAGGGAATGCAGAACCAAAAGGATTGAAAGAAATCTGCAAGAACTATCCGACTCCATGAGGAAAAACAATATCAGGATAATAGGATTAGAAGAAGGAGCAGAGCACTCTACAGAGAACATACTCAAATAAATAGTAGAAGAGAACGGTCCAAACCTATGGAAAGAACTGAAATCCCACATTCAAGAAGTAAATAGGTCCCCTAGATACCTGGACCCTAGCAGATCTTCTCCAAGACACACTGTACTGAAGATGTCAAAAACTAAAGACAAAGAGACAGTTGTCAAGGCAGCCAGGAAAAAAAAGAATTATAACCTTTAGAGAAAAACCCATCAGGTTGGTATCATACTTCTCAGCTGAAATTCTACAAGCCAGGAGGGAATGGAATAAAATATTCAAACTTTAAAAGAGAGAAATTTCCAGCCAAGAATAAATTATCCAGCAAAATAAAGACCTTCTCAGACACACAGAAGCTGAGGGAATTTGCCAGCATGAGGCAGCACTTCAAGAAATACTGAAGGAGGCTCTTTGACCTGAAACAAAACATCAGAATAAATGGAATAGAGTTGGGGCAACAAGAAAGAAACAAAAATAAAACAAAACATCAACAACAAAAGAGTAATGGCCACAGGAAATCCTCACATATCAATCATCACACTAAATGTTAATGAAATGAACTTACCAATAAAAAGACACAGAATAGCAGACTGGATTAATAAACAAAACCCATCCATATGTGGTCTCTAAGAGACACACCTCAGCCATAAGGACAAGCACAGACTCAGAGTGAAAGGATGGGAAACAATACTCCAAGCAAATGGTAACCAGAGAAAAGCAGGAGTTGCTATACTGATATGTGATGAAATAAACTTCAGGTTAAAAAAGATAACAAGAGACAAAGATGGACATCACATAATTATAAAAGGCACAACACAACATGAAGAAGACTTGACACTAGTTAATATATATGCTCTCAACCAGGAATCACCAAAATATACAAAGCAACTACTAACAGATCTGAAAGGAGAAAGTGACAAAAGCACAATCATTGTGGGAGACTTAAAGACTCCCTTAACAGCCATGGACAGATCATCCAAACAGAAAATAAATAATGAAATATCAGCTCTAAATGACACATTACAGAAATTGGACATAATTGACATTTCCAGGACATTTCATCCAGCAAAAGAGACTATACCTTCTTTTCTAGTGCACATGGAACATTCTTAAGAATAGTCCACATGCTGGGACACAAAAGTAGCCTCAGCAAATTCAGGAAGATCGAAATCATACCAAGTGTATTCTTAGAACACAAAGCTTGGAAATTGAAAATCAACTGTAAAAAAAAGCAGAAAAACCACGTATACATGGAGATTAAACAACATCTTATTTTTAAAAATGACTGGATAAAAGAACAAATAAAAGAAGAGATTTAAAAATATATAGAAACTAATGACAGTGAAAATACAACATATCAAAATTTTGGGGACACACCAAAAGCAAAAACAAGAGGGAAATTTATATCATTACAGACAGGCCTATCTTAACAAGAAAAATCACAAGTAAACACTTTAACATCCCTTCTTAAAGAACTATAAAAAGAAGATCAGACAAAACCCAAACTCAGCTGAAGGAAAGAAATAATAAAAATTAAAGTAGAGCTAAACCAATTTGAAAACAGAAGGACAACAGAAAAAATTAATATTACAAAGAGCTGGTTCTTTGAGAAAGTCAATAAAATTGACAAACCCTGACTAGACTAATCAAAGGATGAAAGGAAAGGACACAAATATCTAAAATTAGAAATGAAAGGGGAGAAATTACCACTAATACCACAGAAATACAAAGGATTACAAGAAAATATTATGAAGGGCTTTGTGCCACTAAATTTAACAACCTAGAAGAAATGGACAAGTTTCTAGAAACTTATAGTCTACCTAGACTGAACCAAGAAGAACTGGATAATCTAAATAGCCCAATCAATAGTAAAGAAATTGAAGTGACTATTTACAATCTCCTTAGAGGCAAAAGCCCTGGACCAGATGGTCTCACCAACAAGTTCTACCAGGCGTTCAAAGAAGAATTAACACCTATCCTCCTCTGACACTTCCAAAAAATTGAAGAGGAAGCAATACTTCTTAACTCATTTTATGAAGCCAACGTTACCTTAATACCAAAGCCTGGTAAAGACAAAAAACGAAAACTATAGACCAATATCTCTGATGAACACAGATGCAAAAATTCTAAACAAAATATTAGCAAATAGAATACAACAACGCATCAAAAAGATTATACATCATGATCAAGTGGGATTCATCCCCGGAGCACAATGATGGTTCAATATATGAAAATAAATCAGTGAGATACACTACACAAACAAAATTAAAGATAAAGATCATATGGTCATATCAATTGATGCAGAAAAACATTTGACAAGATACAACATCCATTTATGATCAAAACATTGAAAAAATGGGTATTGAAGGAAAGTACCTCAACATAATAAAGGCCATATATGACAAGCAGCTAATATCATACTGAATGGAAAAAGGCTGAAGCCTATTCCTCTAAAATCAGGAACAAGACAGGGATGCCCCCTGTCACCACTGCTATTCAATACAGTAATGGAAGTTCTAGTCAGAGCAATCAGGCATGAGAAAGGAATAACAGGTATCCAAATTGGGGAAAGAAGAGGTCAAACGCTCACTATTTGCAGATGACATGATCCTTTATATTACAAAGTCCCATGATTCCACTAGGAAACTATTAGAAACAATAAATGAATACAGTAAAGTCATAGGATACAAAATCAATGTACAAAAATCAACAGCATTCCTATACACAAACAACGAATCTTTAGAAAAAGAAATGAGAAAGTCAATTCCTTTTGCTATCACAACAAAAAGAATTAAATACCTGGGAATTAACAAAGAACATAATGACTTATACACGGAAAACTGTAAGACACTTTTGAAGGAAATTGAAGACACAAAGAAATAGAAAGATATTCTGTATTCATAGATAGGAAGACTTAACATTGTAAAAATGGCCACATTGCCCAAAGCAATGTGTAGATTTAATGCAATTCTTATTCAAATCCCACAATCACACTTTCACAAAATAGATAAAAGAATTACCAGATTTATATGGAACCATAAAAGACCTCGAATTGCTAAAGCAATACTACATAAAAAGAATAAGGCTGGTGACATTACACTCCCCAACTTCAATTTATATTACAAAGCATCAATAATCAAAACAGCTTGGTACTGGCAGAAAAACAGAAACATAGACCAATGGAACAGAACTGAAAACCCACAAATAAATCCACAAATTTCTGGACAAACAATTTTTGATAAAGGAGCAAAAAAAAATGTAATGGGGAAAAGACAGCCTCTTTAGTAGGTGGTGCTGGGAAAACTGGAAAACATAAGCAAAAGAATGAACCTGAGCTGTGAACTCTCTCCAGATACAAAAATTAACTCAAAATGGATTCAAGACCTTCATATCAGAACTGCAACAATAAACTGTATAGAAGAAGACATTGGTACTAAACTTATAGACCTAGGGCTCAAGAAAGACTTCATGAACCTGACCTCAAAGGTGAGGGAAGTAAAAGTAAAATTAAATGAATGGGACTATATCAAACGAAAAAGCTTCTACACAGGAAAAGGAACCATCAACAAAGCAAAGAGCCAACTGACTGGCAGAAAATATTTGCAAACAATGCATCTGATAGGAGTCTAATATCTAAAACATATAAAGAACTAATATGACTTAACAACAACAACAAAAAAAACAACCCAATTAAAAAGTGGGCAGACACTTATGTTTAGACACTTCTCCCACAAAGAAATACAAATGGCCAGCAGACATATGAAAACATGCTCATCCTCATTAGCTCTCAGGGAAATGCAAATCAAAACCACAATGAGATACCACCTCACACCTGTGAGAATGGCTGTTATCAACAAGACAAGGAATAACAAGTGCTGGAGAGGGTGTGGAGAAAAAGGAACTCTGGCACACTGCTGGTGGGAGTGCAAACTGGTACAACCACTGTGGAAGGCAGTGTGGAGGTTCCTCAGAAAATTGGGAATGGAGTTACCATATGACCCAGCAATCCCCTTTCTGGGGATCTACCCAGAAAACTTGAAAACCTTTGTCCACAAAGACTTATGTACCCCAATGTTCATAGCGCTATTCACAGTGGCCAAAACATGGAAACAACCTAAGTGCCCTGCGACAGATGACTGGATAAAGAAACTGTGGTACATATACACAATGGAATATTACTCAGCTGTAAGAAAAGATGAAATATTGCCATTTGTGACAAAATGGATGGACCCAGAGATCATCATGCTTAGTGAAATAAGCCAAATGGAAAACACGAAAAATTATATGACTTCACTCATATGCGGAATGTGAAACTGAAAGCAACAAAGAGAAAACAAACCAATAAAAAACCCATGGACACAATCAATAGTTTAATGTTTATTTGGGGGCAGATGGGGAGGGGATGGGATAAGAGGGAGGGGGTGGAGAGGAGGAAAGGGGAGCTAAATATAAGGTGATGGAGAGAGAAGTCACACTAGGTGGTGAACTTATTATACAACAAGTTGACAATGCACTGTAGAATTGCACGCCTGGAACCTATGTAATTCTTGCTAATTAATGTCACCCCAATAAGTCTAACAATAAAAAGAAAAGAAAGAATAAAAAAATAAAAAGAATAAAAAAACAAACACACAAAAGTGTTGTCAAAGATATGGAGAAATTGGAACCCTTGAACACTATTGGTAGGAATGCAAAATGGTGCAATCAAAATGGAAAACACTATGACGATTCCTCAAAATACTAAAAATAGAACTACCCTATGATCCATCCACTGTATTTCTGGGTATTTATTCAAAAGAATTGAAATTGGAATCTTGAAGAGACATTTGCACTCCCATACTCTTGCAGTACCACTGACAACAGCCAAGATGTAGAAATAACCTAAATGTCCATTGATGGATGAACAAATGAAGAGAATGTGGTATATAAACACACAATGAAATATTACTCAGCCTTTAAAAAGGAGGCGGTCCTATAATGCCAGTGCCTGGCTTTTACATTGCAGTTTTGTGCAGGATGCATATTTCTAATCAAGATGGAATTTAATACAGTAAAATGCACAAGGGAAGATTTTCTTCGATTAAACAGACTAAAGAATGAACTTTGAGGGCATTACAGTAAGTGAAAGCAGTCAGTCACAGAAGGACAAATACTGCCTGTTTGTGTATATATGAGTTATATAAAGTGGTAAAACTCACAGAATTGGAGAGTAGAGTAGTGGGAGGAGGAGGCAGAGAGGTGCTGCTAATCAATTGGACAGAAAGTGTCAATTATGCGAGAGGAATAAATTCTACAGATCTGCTGCACAACCTTGTCTCTGTAATTAACAACACTGGATTGTACACTTAAAAATTTGTTAAGAGGGTAGATCTCATGTTAAGTATTTTCACTACAATAAAATGTAATCAAATAGTGGGAGGCATACGAATGGCCAGTAAGCACGTGAAAATACGTATAATAAAGGAAGAGGGCACGGGGAAGAAAGAGGGAGAGAAAAGCACTACGGCCCATTCCAGTCACATTTCATATGTCATCTCATTCCGTGCTCACAAGAGACTATGATATCGATATTATTGGTCTCACTTTGCAGATAAGGGAACAGAGAGGCTCAGCTCAGAGACATCAACTCATCACAGCTAATAAATGGCACAGTTGGGATGAGGCTTCTTGATAAGTTACCAAAATGACAGCAAGCAAGATTGCGACTTAAAGGAATAGGACGCCTTCAGATACACTGAAACCTGGATGTTTCAGTTTATGGTACTTTTACAGTGTGATAACACATAAAAACCTGCGATAAAATTTTATGTCTATGAAGCCAGGGACACAAAACCTTGGCCGGGACACAGGATAATGTCGGACAGGTGCTGCAGATTTATACATGCTACCTGGACAATCCCCTCAACCCTTTTACGCATAACTGACCCAGAGACAAACTCTAAGAAGACTTGGCAGAAATATGCAATTTACCCTAGAGGCACAGCTAATAGACAACTGCCCTCAGTGAGGTTTTGGAGGTCACCTGGTCTTAGTGAGCCAGAACACACTTGCACTGTCCAGTTGTATCTGAATTACCTGAGAAGCTTGTTAAATGCAAATTCCTGGGCCCCACTCCAGACCTCTGGGGAGTAAAGCCCAGAAATGAGAATTTTTAAAAAGCTCCCTGGGGAACCCTTAAACATTGCTGGTGGGAATGTAAAATGGAGCAGGCACTTTGGAAAAGAGTTTGGTGATTTCCTAAAAGGTTAAATACAGAATTACTGTATGACCTAGCAATCCTAGTTCTAGTATAGGTTTCTATTCAAGAAAAATGAAAACATACATCCCTACAAAAATGTGTACATGCCTGTCCTTAGCAGTATTAGTCTTTGTCTGCTAAATCTATCAACTGGACCCAATGTGTATGAACTGACAAATGGATAGACTAAAATGGAATACCACTGAGCAATTAACAGGAACAAACTGCTGATACACTGTACATTACATTAACGAATCTCAAAGACATTACATTAAGTAAAAGAAGCCAGATGCAAGAGACCACATATTGTTTGATTGTACTTATACGAAATGTCCAGGAAAGATAAATCTCTAAAGACAGAAAGTGCATACATTACTAGTGGCCTGGAGCAGGCGGTGACTGTGGGCATGACAGAGGCATATTACTAGAGTGATGAAAATGTCCTAACACTGACTTATGGTGATGGTTGTACAAATTGGTACATTTATTTAAAAATCACTGAATTATACACTTGAAATGGGTAAATTTTATGATACATAAAATATACCTTAATAGAGTTGTTTCTTTTAAGAAAAAAAGCTCCCTGGGAGAGTTTGATGCACCAGCAAATGTTCAAACCACTGAATTTCAATATACTTATCTTACAGTGAGGAAACTGAAACCCAGCGTGGGAAATGATTCACCCAGGGTCACACAGTAAGTTTATACAGAGTCAGAATGCCTCTGGTCTGTGCCTCTGCAGAAGGAAATAGAGGGCTGGGGCATGACCTAGTGAAATGAACCAAAGCCGACAGCCAACCTGCATGAGTCAGTTCACACTAAACCCTCCACTAGCAGGAAGCCGGCTTGTTTTGCCTGAATGATCCAGGAAAGGGGCTCAGGAAGCAGCTGGAGGGCAGTGGAAGAACCACAGGTTGGAGTGAAGAGGCCTGAATTCAAATCCTGGCCCTGAGAGTTAATGGTGTCCCTGGGCAGCTCATTCCATCTCCCCAGGTCTCATCTCGTTCATCCATCTGTAAATGGAGATGCTAACATCACGCTCCCAGGATCGCTGGGACCCTGGTAAGGAAGATACTGAGTAATCAAGGCAAGCGATGATTCCAGATGATTTCCTTCCTGCCTGACTGAAACCACAGACATCCAGCCCAATCGGCTTATCTGAACACCACAACTTGAACGTCCCTTCCAGCCACTGGGGCCCTTACAAGGTTCCCTGACACAGGCACCACCAATCCTCCCCTATTCTGGTCCCAGTCCCAGCTTGATCCGAGTTCCCAGGTGTCATAAAACTCTGGAAAGGGGGACACAGGATCGTATTTCTTTACAGATATGACAGCCTCAGACTGAGAACAATATATATTTTAAAAATAACAACCTTCTGAGTGGCCACCGATGCATCAAATACTAGATTGGGTGTGGTGTTATTACAAGACCAAGAGAATGTAAAACATCCTGGAATATATCTCAGCAGAAAATCTTTGCCAAGGGAAAGAAATCTGTCTTCTATCTGAGAAGAATGTTTGGTAATTGTTTGGGCCTTGGATAAACTCAAGTCATAAGTTTTGGGCCAGGCGTTTACATTACGGACTAATCACAGAGCCCTGATGTGAAGATAGATATTGCAGACCAACAAGGGTGAGTTAACGAGATGGTCAAGGCAGCCTGGACACTTACAGAGAGACGTGTAGCCTATGTCAGGATGGAGGAACATTTAGGTCAAGATGCTTTCTGAGAAGGATAAATGTAAACACTGAATTCTCCTGCACTGAACCCATCTAAGTGGATGCTAAGCTCCTAGGATCTCAGCCTGGGTGATTGGACATCAGTGTGGCAGAAGGCAAAGGTGTGAAGGGACCATCCAATTCTGCTTGCATCAGCTACGTTTATTAACTCCACAAGAAATTTGACTTCTTGGAAGTACTTCTTTGTTATCACTGACTGTCAGCTCCTGGTAACTGAATTAGACAGTGACTAACAGGCACTCTTTATAAAAGGTCACTTGGGACAGACAAGAAGACCAAAGAAACAGAAGCTCACAGCTCACGACAGCAGAGCAGGCACGGGCTGGGGGAAAGAAAGCTTAACTTGAGAGCATTTAGTTCACAGAGGTGTTAAAGACTTGTTGAAAATATAATTTTAAGCAGCAGGAGCAGAGACTAAATGAACACAGAGGAGCTAGAAGTGGGGGAAGGACTACAGCAGGAAGGGTATAAAGAAAAGCAAAGGCTGCGAGGACTAATATCTAACGTGGGAAGGGCAAATCCTGAGCACCAGAGCTGCAGATGTCCTGGCCCAGGGTTCATGGGGACCTCAGAGTCCCCCAGGCAGCCCCCACGCAGGAGCTGGGAGGGAAGCGTGTTCTCCTGCACTTCTCAGGCCTGAAGGGAAAGCTTCGATGTTCACTTCCAGTTAAATATGGAGGATGACTATTTGCTTTTACCTCCTCTCCCTCCCCAAACCCCACTAAAATGTCAGCAAAGCAATTAAAAGTAGTTTAACCCACAGGATAACGGCAATAGAAAGGAGACAAGTGCAAGTAAAAGGTTTCAGCAAACTTGCAGAAAAGTGGATAAAGAACTGTCATGGAGTATAAGTTGCAAACTCAGTATTGTCCATAAAGGATTCTGCTGAGACCAAAGCCAACTGGCTTGACAAACACAGCAGCTCAGCCCTTGGAAGCACAAGTTCCATGAAAGATGGGGCTCAGACACATGATGGAAAACAGAGTTGCCGAGCCCACTTTATGTGGCCAGACCACTCTATATCCCACATACCCCTCTCCAAGCCGGCAAGAGCTTTATTCTCAGGAGAAACAGAGGAGGGACTGCAGACTCAGGAATTAGACAAGTTGGAGAACAGAGGAGAGGAGGAGGGGCTCCCAGAACAATAGCCACACATCCACCTCTCCAGGCAGGAGATTAGAGGATTCTTCTCTGGAGAAAATGAATAGCCTCAAAAGACAGCCATATACTAAAATCTATATGTGAGGTTCCAACAGAAAGGCCAGCTCACAATCTGTTCTTCCCAAGGAAAGCTCATCAGTCAATGACCCCACCCATGCACGTGGAAATTTCTATCCGGTTTTTAGTGGCTTACTCACTAGATACTAACTAAAGGTCAACATGCTTTCAGGGAAAGCCTCTGACATGAAAGGCAGAGTCAAAACACACAGAAAAATAATGTGGAGGTGCAGATAGATGCAGACAAAACAAAAAGAACTTTTACAATCCTATTACATTCTTAGAGAATAAATACATTAAGATAATGCAGTCTTGAAACAAGAACAGGATGCTGTATTAAAGAAAGAATCAGAAAATAAGAAAGAGCTCTTTGAAAGTATATGATCATAAAAAATTTAAAATTTAACAGAGAATCTAGAGAATACAAGCAAACTCCCTGGAAAATAGAATCAAAAATTAAAATAGTAGAAACTAGAAAAGAAAAGATAAGACATTTGGAGACTCTATTCAAAAAAAGAGATGTAGAAATAAAGAACAGAGAAAATACAATAAAGAAACTTATCAAAGATACATGAAAAGAAATAACCCACAAATGAGTTTCTAGCTTGAAAGGGTCCATTGTAAAGTACTCATAGTAGACAGCAGACACACACAAGTCCTCCCCAACACATCTCACTGCTAAGTATGGGGACACCAGAGACTAAAGAAGACCCTAAAAGTGTCCAGAGGCAAAGTCCATGTCACACACAAAGCAAGGAGCATAGAATGGTACTGGTGTTCTCTCAAGCAGAATGCTGCAAGGCAGTGGTGAAATACCTTCAGAATTCTCAGAGACAAATGATTTGCAACACTGATTTCTAAAACTAGTTTAATTGTAAGCCACTTGTGGGGTGAAATAAATACTTTGTTTTAGATATGCAAAAGCTTAAACTAAAATACTTTCCTGGACGATGTGCTTCAGCCAATCAAGAAAATAAACCAAGAGAGCAGAAGCTACTGGATATGGTAGACAGGGGCCATCACAATAGAGGATGCTAGCTATGCCCTTGGCCTAGAACACAACCAATCAAGGCTGGAGCAGGAGGGTAAAGGATGAAGGCCTCCTTGGGGAAGGGCTCCAAGAGTAAGGGAAATGTAAATTGTAGGTTATTTATGTATTTGAGCACTTTGAAAAATTGACAGATGTCAGAAAGATATTGTGGTAGATTTTATGTCAACTTGACTGGGTCACTGGGTGCACAGATATTTGGTCAAACATTATTCTGCATGTGTTTGTGAGAGTGTTGCCGGATGAGATTAACATTTGAAGTGGTAAACCGAGTAAAGCAGATTGCCCTCCCTAATGTGGGTGGGCCCCATTCAATCAGTTGAAGGTTGAATAGACTAAAAGGCTGACCCTCCCACAATAAGAAGAAACTCCTCCTGATTGAAGGGCCTTGAGCTGGGATATCAGTTTTAGCCTGCCTTTGGAGTCACACAAAAATGTCAGCTCTTCTTGGGTCGTGACCCTGCTGGCATTTGAACTGGAACTACACCACCTGCTCTCCTGGGTCTCCTGCTTGTCAGCCTCCATAATCCTATGAGCCAATTCCTTATAATAAATCATATACATGTATCAAGCTATCTATCTATCTATCTATCTCCATCTTATTGGTTCTCCTTCTCTAGAGAATCCTGCCTAATACAGATACATCAAATTATTTAGAAAGAAATGTGGTAACATATGAAAAAACTGTAGCAAACAGTATTTCCATAGTCCTACTCACGTAAACAATGACGATTTAAAGGTTCAGTTATAACTACATGGGGAAGGTGAGGCAGGAGAAGTGGGGCTGGGGGATGGTTGATGTACGACTGCTAAAGCCAGTTACTTTACAAGACTTCACAAAGGACTATCCAAAATGGATTCACGCTGTCTAGAAATACGAAAGTAAATGCCAAAAGAAACAGCTCAAGGAGTTGAAGATCGGTGCCTCTAGGGAGTGGATAGTATATGGGGGGAATACTGGTTTTCATTATAAGCCTTTTAAGATTGTTTGATTTTTAAATTATATGCATGTGTTCATAAATAAAAGTTAATTTAAGAAGGGAAAAAGAAAGGAAACCAGATTTTCAAGACAGATCAATTGGGGTGTGATTATACATGTTAAAAATAACTTGATTGGGGTTGGCAGCAGAGACAAACCTCCCTGCCACCTTTAAGACATGATGACAAGGTTACATATTTGTAACCAACAGCTTTTTATGCAGTTAAGTGTTTTCTGGGTTATAAATAAAATACAAAGGTAACTAATTTATATGTTATGACCAAAATAGATATTTATATTACCTAAATATTTTTTAAATTAAGCACCAGTGAATGATGTAGCTCTGCTCTTCTCAGTAATCGAAGCCTGAAATTAATCTAATTACCATGCTTTCAGCTTTTCTGAAGTTCAATTCTTGGAAGCAGAAAGCTTTTGCAAGTGTTGGATGTCACTGTAAACAAGATCATTTTTAAAAGCCACCCAGGAAGTTGGTAAGTCATGGAGATTCCAAAGAGACACTAATGAGACGAAAGGGAAAGCAATCTAAGTGACATACGATTTCCAGGGGCAGCATCATTCATGAATTTCAAAAGTGCTCTATTGCACTGCTGCAAACACAGACCCACCCCAGCTGGTTTAAGCAGACAATACACAGCTCACAGGAGAGCCAGCTTGGAAGCTCCTCAGCCAGGAAGACAGGACACTCTGTCCCAGGGCCTGCCCCTGAGAAGCCCTGAGGCTACAGACCCCTGGCACTGTCGTCCACAGCTCACACTGCCATCCTAACAACAGGACACGGCACAAGGGACTGAGGCAGTGTGACCCGGAGCAGAACGGCAGTGGCCCTCTCCCTATCCCATCTGTCACCGGAGAGAAAGCCCTGCTAAATACTCTCTGGGGTCCGATGCACTCTGCTTTGGGGAAAGGAGTGTGAGCAGGTGTCCAGCACGTGTGGCTGGCTATCCCCTGGACCTTGACATGCTCTGGCACTAGCACCTCATTCTGGATTATTGAGTGGGGAGGAATCATCCAGTTAGAAAAAGAGGAAAGTGAATCCCACTCATTCCTTCCCTATCAGGAGGACAAGGGAGACGTGTTCTGTGATAAAGGATGAGCCCTAGACAAAGGCTGGATGTTGTCAGGCTAAGGCTATGCCAGACAGTTCCGAATCTACGCTCTATGAATATTTTGTTCTTAAAACAGAGCATCATTTATCTGCTTTCTGAGTCAAACAGGTATCTAGTTACTTATAATAATTAGACTACTGACTGGCCCACTTACATGTCCTCTGTATTAATTAAAAAGTTGCCTAATTAGTTCCTTTGAAAATTGGACCTCGAAGGCAGCCCACAGGGGCATGGCCATGGCATCTAGCTTAGGCTGGGTTCCCCGAAGCTGAGCTACTATTAAATTCAAGGGAGAGGGAAATGGGGAGGGAGGCAGGAAAGACAGGAAAAAATGGGATGAGGTGTGTCCCCAAGCTGACTTCTTCTTGGTGTTCAGTGCGACTAACCCCAGGATCACGCAGGAATGTATTCGTAGAGTCAGCAGGGCCATGCAGTGTCTCAGGACAGTCTATTCAGGGGGAGGAAGGGAAAAGAACTGAACTCATTTCCACTTTCATTCCAGGTATGCAACCTCCTGCATTCCCAGGTGGCACACACATGAGTGGGATTCAAAGGAGTCCCACCCCTAAGAGTCAACAGTAAGGTCCTAGGGTAGCTAATGAGAGGTTAGGAGCTGTTGGGTTGTGTCCACAGGGGGACAGGTATGTGATGACCGAGCCAAGACCCTCCTGTGAGGCGCAGCCAAGAGGATTTGAGGTGGCACGTAAGAGATGTCTCATACAGTCTAGCTCATCGTTAAAATTCTAATTCAAAACTGGCAATCTTTAGCTATTTTCTTAAAAGAGAGAACCGATTTTATTTTCAAAACCAGCACTAATAAACAGAGACGACTGCCAGCTGGGAATCTGCCCACACATAGTGTTGTCTTTGTTTCTTGATGCAGAAAACCCCCATGGAGAAAGAAGACCTCGGGCCCCTGGAGGGTGCCGGTATTTCCGTGCGGGGAGGCTGAGTACACAGACTGCACCAAGTGTTGTCAGCAGACTGTGTAAATGGTATGTGTCACACACGTGCTTAGGCGCTATTTCATATCGATGCAGGTACCCTTGCAATGACTGATGCTGAAATTTACTGAATGAGCAGTATCACTGCATTATCAGGGTTCTTTTCATTACGGATGGAGATGACGCGCTGATCTTCCTCCGTCTGCCTCCGCAGACCTATTCTCTGCCTTCCTGTGCCCTGCTCTGTGTCTCACCAGGGAGCCCATGTTCTTGAATTTCCAGCTGGACTTGACCAGCAGGGGACGGGCTGGTGCGGGAAGTCAGGATTTACTTTGGCTCTCCACCCACACCCTCACCTGCCCTTGGACCCTAGCAGGTCATTAGACTGACTCCTCCAGACCTCAGTTTCCTTATCTGTGCAATGGAGTGTGATAATCAGATCATCGCTGAGGTGGTTTTCAGTTGCTGTCCCAGGTTTTTCTTCTCGGATCCTCAGAAAGGGTAGTTCCTCCCATCTGCCAAGTCAAACAGGTATGAATGCCAAGCTGGTATTTCCTCACAGTGGTCAGGATGCTTTCTTTCAAAAAAGGATCAAAATGACACTATAAGGAAGTTCTCGCTTTGTCTTTATCTCTTTTCAGATTAAGTGTTTACTGGGGGACTGATTCCTTTTTATTATCTAAATGCGCAATTACATTTAGTTAACACCAAGCAGACAGTTATTCAGGACTGTAAAATGCATTTTCTTCTAAATATTTTGAATGTCTCATCGGACACAAACTAGGGAATCTGTGGTAGGAAATATCACCTAGCACCCTTTGCGGGTGGCCTCTCTCTATTTACGGGCATGTTGCATATACTGAATAAAACTGCCCAAATGTTAAAAGGAGTCGAATACTTCCCAAAACTTTTCCTCAAGTTGATTGTAAGGAGTGTTCTCGCCCTCAGCCATATTAAGTCATTCATTTTTAAACACAGAAGGGTTAAAAATTCCTACTTGAATTGTCTCTAACAGTTTATCAATCCAAGAAGAACTACACCCAATTCCAGGAGCTCAGAACATCAAAAGCAAAATATGAAGCATCTGAAATATGCAAGTTCATCCTCTTGGTATTTGACCCCACAGTGGTCCTTGACCACTGTGTAGCAAGAGGCTCATCCTAGTTTCGAGTGTGCAAGATGATTTTACCACCTGTCAGAATGGCTATTATCAACAAGATGGAATAACAAGTGCTGGAGAGGGTGTGGAGAAAAAGGAACTCTGGTACACTGCTGGTGGGTGTGCAAACTGGTACAACCACTGTGGAAGGCAGTGTGGAGGTTCCTCAAAAATTGGGAATGGAGCTGCCATTTGACCCAGCAATCCCCCTTCTGGGGATCTACCCAAAAGTTTTGAAAACCTTAGTCTGCAAAGCTATATGTACCCCAATGTTTATCACAGCACTATTCATGGTGCCCAACTCATGGAAACAGCCAAAGTGCCCTGCGACAGATGACTGGATAAAGAAGCTGTGGTACATATACACAATGGAATGTTACTCAGCTATAAGAAAAGATGGAATACAGCCATTATGATAACATGGATGGACCTTGAGATATCATGCTAAGCGAAGTAAGTCAGACAGGAAAAACTAAGAACCCTATGACTTCACCCTTATGTGGAACATAAAACTGAAAGCAACAAAGATACAAAAACTCATGGACACAGTCAGTAGTTTAGTGGTTACCTGAGGGGAAACAGGGGAGGCGTGGGGGAGTATTCCGACAACTACTAAATACATGGTGATGGAAAGAGAACCGACTCAGGGTGGTGAACACACATTGCAACACGTGGACAATGTAGAGGAGAATTGTACCCCTGGAACCTATGTAATTTTTGCTGACCAATGCCACCCAAATAAATTTAACAATAAAAAAAGTGTGCAAGATGATTTTCCACAAGTTATGGTTTGCTTCACAATTATTTTTGAAGTCTGTATCTATCTATTCCCCATGAACACATTCCACGTGAAGTTTGATTGTTTTTTTGAGCAGTGTCTGGAACTGCTTTGTATATTAAACATCTAATTTAAAAAATACCCTCCTGTATATCAAAAAGGAATGTAAGGATATTAATATTATCCCATAATGCTTATTACAGATAGCTCAATGGGTAAAACTCTAGATCTGTAGATTTATCTAAAACCACTATGGGGCAAGAAGCATATTATTTTCAGTTTTTCTTGGATGCTGTTATGATTTTCTAAATTAACACAGTATACTGCAAGTTGATGAACTTTCTTCCCTTTCCTTCTGTAAATGTAAGTCTTACATGTAAGACTCTGCTGTAGTCAACCACCCAAAAAGGCTACTCCTGGACTTTTCCTTTGCTTCCCAACTATTTCATTTTATCTGGTATATTCTCCAGGCAGTCACAGTTATTGATATTAATTTACTTGTGACCATGACTTAAATATCACACTTCTCAAGCAACAGTCTGGACATCCCTGGGAATGATGACCATTTGTTAAAAATTGGAAGTTTGAAGTATGAACATTTAACAATCAAAGATGTGGAAGATAATGGGAAAAATTCAGAACAATCTTAAATCAGTATAAGTTTTGAAATTTCCTCACTACAAAATTGACAACAAGCTATAACAGTAAGCAAACAACAATAATGATAGGATGATCCCGAACCTGACTTACAGCAAACAGGTCACACTCTATCTAAAATGCATAGAATATGTTTATATGTATATGTTAAATTTAATAAATGCATTCTATGTATATGTCAAATAAAGCAATTATCATCGTAGAGATACAAATGGGGCTAAACTTGATGTGTTTTTTCTTTTTTAATGATGGAAAAGAATCTGAGTATTAGCTGCTTGAAAAAAATTTCTTGCAATGATATTAATTTAAAAACTATGCATTTTTTTTTAAATCACTGATTTGTTTCTCAATTTAAGAGAAAAGTTGGAATTTGAACAAATCCATTGGAAAACACAACTGATAAAGCACTGAGCTGGTCAGTTTCACAAACACCTTAGGAGGTAAAGCTTAGTCATGAGAACATTTGGTGGAAGCTCTGATATCAATACATGAATTTTTTTTTTATTTGGACCAAAATTGATAGCCAAGCTAAAAAGCAGTAATACTACCAAACAACACATTTTAAACTATTGAACAGACACACTGAAGGAGCAGCTAAGAGACTTTCCAGCCGTTGCAAAGTTTGGTATTAGTTAATGATTTGTCCATTTAATAGTCTTTGCTTGTTCTGTTTATAATAGTGTTGTAAAGGCTTGTTAAAGTGCAAAATGCTTAGTTGTAAAATATCTGATGTAGTAGTTTTAAATAAGGTATGATTATTACATTCCTAGTCAGAATGGTGCTCACGTTTCTGAAAATCTAGAAGCTATTGGCTAAAATTTTAAATAGCAGTCTGGATGGAGGCTGGTGAATGAACACCAACTGCTAAGGAAATACAGAGAGTGGCTGACTACTTTTTAGACACAATGTAATAAAAAGTGCACCCAAAAGTTTGCTCTATCACCTAGTTGAATACTGGCTATTGAGGAAGAAGAGGATACATCATGGCTAGTGTTCTTCAACATACTATTTAGTTTTTCTTTCCTAAAGGGGGAACAAATGTTCTTAAAATTAAGGGTAAATATCTGGATAGACTGAAATATTTTGATACTCACAAGATGACTTATTTAGGAAACATTTTTTTTTTCATGGCTAAAATCTCTCAATCCAACACCACAAGGCAAAGCTGACTAATAAAAAAGTCTGAGTTATGTGAAAAGCACGAATCACGGAGAGTATGTGTCTTTGAGACACTTTGTTTACACTAATGGTCAGAGCAAGACACCAGTTTTACTTCATGACTGAAATCAGAAATGCTCCGGGTCCCCCATATTACAGAAGTTGGTCTCTCAGCAATAAGAAATGCTTATTGAAATCTCTATCACTAGGAGCCTGAAAATGTAGTGTTGCATCCCCTTTTGGACAACATTCTGGGCATTTCCCCCCATGCAATACCTCGACATTTATTGCTATGAGTTTATGTTCTCAAAATATAAATTATAACATCAAGAAAGAAGGGAAAACAGTCTGGACTCCGAACGTACTATGATGCACCACCAGTACTCATTTATCAAGCCAATGTTTAAAATGTCCAAACAAGAGGAAGATAAACATGTGCAGCCATTTCTAGCCTTTCTTTGTGTTTCTCGGGGCCACATCCTCAGGATTCTCCTTCATCTTCTCTGGGGTTAAGTGCACTTGAGAGAGAATGTATCAGAAGCCTTGTACCTATAGTTTTAAGTAGAATAGCATGGTACTGATATAGTTCAGTAGAGCTAAAACCTGGTAAGAGGTCAATGAGCTGCTCTTCTCTAAGATAAAGGATCCAAACATGACAGGAACCAAGGTCTTTTTCACCCAAATTCTCCATTCCCCATTCCTGGGCGTTGTGCTTTCAAAAGAGCAGATCCCCACCCTCCCTCAACCCCCAGTGCAGCATGTTGGCCCATTGTCAAAGCTGTCTCTGAATTCTGAGCTCTATAAAAGTCAGAATTAAAAACAAAACAAAACACAAAAACCCTCCCATGGTAATAGCCATCTGTGTGACGAGTTGGAGTGATTTACGAGCTATTTGATCTGTCTGATCTCGACAAGTTGCTAAACCTCTCTGAACCCAAGTTGAACCTGTACCTAATAATGGCACCTATATTCTAGAGGCATTGTGAAGGTTAAGGGAGATACTGCCTGTAAAGAAGCTCAGCACAATGCCTGCCACATAACAAGCATTTGCTGAACATTACTATAATTAGGCAACAAAATTTAATGAGTTGGACACAAGGCCAAATGTAATTGAGAAGTTCAGCAGTAAAAGACATTTCCCCTTACAGCAAGAATTTTTACAGACTAGTTAAGGAGATGATATTAACACACAAGAAACAACAACAGTGTAAAACCAGGCTTGGGAAATAGGGCAGGCAGACTTGGTGAGTTTGCGTTCTTGGTCTCACTGGCTATGTAAGCTTAACCATGAAGGGTAGGGTAAAAATATCTGATCTGCCTACCGACAGGGATGTTAGGAAGGTCAAAGAAATAACATAAGTGCAAATGCTCTGAGGGCTAGAGAATTTTATGTGAGGATTTGTAGCTATTGCTGTGATTTCCATGAATTATAATAGAGTGCTCTGTCATGGGACCCAGGCCCAAAAGGACACAGAAGTTGAATCAGGAAGAAATCAGTGAGGAATAAAGCAGTCAGGGAAGCCCTCTAGGAGCTGTAAGCTTTGAGTGGGTTCTGAAGACTAGCTATTACAGGATTTGGATAAATGAAAGGGTACTGGAGGAAATACTACACAGAGTCAATACATGAGCAAGTTGACAGTGGTGGGTCTGCTTAGAGTGGAAACTGTGGGGACTGGAACTCTGGAAAAGCTGGTGTGGGTTAGCTGTGGGTGTTAGACTACGTGGACCTTCAAAGTCAAGGAGCAGAGCTTAGAAATGATATGTTAGAACCAAGGCACCGCTGCACAATCAAGGTGCTACTGCTAGAAATAAGATTGTGACAATAAGCAGGATCAACCTAACATTTACATAAAAATAACATATCTTTCTCTCTTTCTCCTTCTCCCCTTCTACCACTCCTCCTTTTCTCCCCCTTTTACTTCTTTCTTACACTATGCTACAGTTAAATAAAGATATCATAAATCAGTGAACTTATAAAACACTTTACTCCAAGGACCAGATGAGGCCATGTCTCCCAATACTGCTAGATACCAGTAAGTTATGCCAAAAATTTCCTCCTTTTTGGAAATATAAAACAGTCTAGATACCAAGAAAAGGCTGGGTAAAAACCACTCATTTGGCCAAGTAATATTTCATTGTATACAAGTATATGCACCACCTCTTCTTTATCCAATCCTCTACTGATGCACATGGGTTGCTTCCATACCTTGGCTATTGGAAATAATGCTGCAATAAACACAGTGCTGTATGCATCTTTTCAAATTAGTGTTTTGGATTTCTTCAGCTAAATACCCAGAAGTGGTATTTCTTAGTCATAAGGTAGTTCTATTTTTAATTTTTTGAGGAACCTCCATACTGTTTTCCATAGTGACTGCACAGAATATTACTTGGTCATAAAAAAAAGAATGAAATCTTACCATTTGTGATAACATGGATGAACCTAGAGGGTAGTATGCTAAATGAAATAAGTCAGGCAAAGAAAGACAAATACCACATGATTTCACTTATATGTGGAATCTAAAAACAAACAAACAAACAAAACAGAGACAAATTCACAGAGAACAAACTGATGGTTGCTTGATTGGTTGAGTGAAAAAGATGGATAAGGAAGTACAAATTGGCAGGGACAAAATAGTCACAGGGATGTTAAAAAGCATAGGGAATACAGACAATAATATTTTAACAACTACATGTCAAATGGGTACTAGACTTATTGGGAGGGGTCACTTTATAAGTTATATAAATTTCTAACCTATGCTGTATACCTGAAACTAATATAATATTGAATCTCAACTGTAACTGAAAAAAAAGATTTTTAAAGAGAAAAAAACAAAGGGAAAAACCCCACTCATTTGGAAATAAAGTACTGCTCAGCCTGCGTTAACTGATCTCAGCTTTGGGACTGAAAAAATAGTAATAATAATAATCTAATAGTTAACATTTATTGAGCAACTGCTAGGTGCAAGGTGCATGAATTATTTCATTTAATCTTCTCCAAAGACTTTTGAGGGGGAAACTACTATTATCCCCATTTTATTGATCGAGAATCTGAGGCCATTGGTCCCAGATATCAGAGGGAGGGTTTTAAAGCTATTCATGAGCCTGGGTCCAAGGGCAGAGAATATGGTGATGACTGAGCATGACAAATAAGAGTCTTTGATATCAAACAGCTTTGAAAATTAGAATAATCTATAATGCAGAATCCATCCTGGTCAGAAACCAAATCTATGATTACAGAACAAGCAAACTGATTTTTTCAAATGAAAAAAAATGGTTACCTAAAATTTCTTAATGTTTTGAAAGGGGGATTCCACTTAACACGATACACGTATCCAGAAACAGTTGTATACACTGAATTTCTGTAAATCACACACTAACTATATTTACTAAAGGACATCTCTAGGGCAAACACGTAGTAAATATTTAATAAAATGGAAAATCGTTTTGCAATCTGAAGTGTTTCAATAATTTATCTGCTTTGTGAATTTGGATTTACGACAGACTTTTGACATTCCTGAGGTATACATCCGGAACCTTCTTAAACTCCCAGATTCACAAATACAAAAATGTTTATAGAGGCTCCCAGCTTTCCCTCAAATCGCGTTTCCATAGAGAGTCGCATGAGTTCCTGTTCACAGTCTTACACTACGCACTACAAATTTAACTATAGGTTTATCTTTCACTCAATCATCATTTTGCACAGAAACAAAATTTCTAATTAATTAATGAGCATTGTTACAAATCACAAATAAGTAGAGAACAATAAAGCTACATGACCCTTTTCTACACATGTATCTTGCTAAATAGACTTTTCAGATTCATATTTCAGTCAAACTTTGGGCCATGAACCCTCAGGGGAAGCCACAAAGAGTCACTAGCCTGCAAGTTAAATCCATGAACACTTAAGGCCTAAATACATTTACTAAGTTTGCTTGAGCAGGGAGAGACATGGACCGACCATATCTACAGCGTTCATAGAAATTCCATTGTTCTTACTAACCCAAGAGTTAGAAAAGTCAATTGAGCCTTTCGGTAATGACTGCAGAAAATATGATTATAGAAACATCAGCCACATGAATCACAGGAACTGGCCCACTCATTTGTACGGCGGGGGTTGGTGAAAATCAAAGGTGGATGATTTTGCCACCACAGCAGGCACAAGGGGCACAGAGCCCGGAGCTGGGTCTTCCTAAAGCACTGTGCTGGGACACTCAACTTCTGGTTGGGTTGGGAACCCCACCACCCAACTCTACTAACCACCACCGATAGGAGAGAGGGATGAGTGAGAGAAAGAGAGGGAAAGGAAGAGGTGGGAAGGGGGGGAGGTAGAGAGAGGGAGGGAGTGTGGGAGGAAGCGGGGAAGGGAGGGAGGGAGCAAGGAAGAAAAGGGATTTGGCTGCTGTGAGAAAAAAAAAAGAACGAAAAAGACATTATCATCTCAAAATATATAGCTCATACATTTCAGGACATATTTTAAAACACCACTGCCAAATTTTCAACTTATTTATTTATACCCCTTCTTGTTCCAAAGAGATTTTGCAGCATTTTGCTGCCAGATTAATTTTCCTGAAGCTCAGCTGTGATCAGGTTACTCCTCTGCTTAAAAACCTCAATACCTTCTCACTGCCTGTAAAATGTAGTCCAATTTCCTTAGCCTCCAATTTGAGGCCCTCCATTATCTGGCCCTAAACTTCTAGCCCAATCTTATCCCACACCTCTCTCCTTTACACGTGCTTTGCTCCAGCCAAAGTATAGTCACTGATGCTCCCCGAACACCTTCTGCATTTTCCACCTTTGCACCTTTGCCTGCGCTGCTATCTCCTCTCCCTGGAACACCTCTCCAGCATCTGCAGACAAGTATGTCCCATACTATCCACTCTTCCAGCATCCTCCTGGAGGGTGCCAGCACACAGAGGCACTCGGTCATCAAGAGTAGACCTTACAACATTTATACATATACTTTAGATACATATGAGGGCTGTCCGGAAAGTGTCCAGGCATGCAATATGCTAAATAGAGGAATTTACAAGGTCTGACAATTAAGATTGTGAACTCAAGCTAGAAAAAGTGCTACATATCTCATTGCTGAATACCACTACTATGGTCACCTTTGAAGTTCTCCCCTTGGGAGGCTTTGCACCAACACCAGTGCCGAGTCCACCCTTCAAAGCAATTTTGGAACTCTTTTTCTGGAATGGCCATCAGAGCTGGCGTCATATGACCCCTGATGTCCTGAATGTCTTCCTTTCAATATTTCCTTTATCTTTGGGTAAAGAAAAAAGTCACTGGGGGCCAGATCAGGTGAGTAGGAAGGGCGTTCCTATACAGTTACCTGTGTACTGGCTAAAAGCTCCCTCACAGACAGTGCTGTGTGAGCTGGTGCATTGTCATGATGCAAGAGCCATGAGTTGTTGGCAAAAAGTTCAGGTCATTTTTGTCTAATATTTTCATGTAACCTTTTCATCACTTCCAAATGGTAAACTTGGTTGACTATTAGTCCATTTGGTACAAATTCAAAATGAACAATCCCTCTGATATCAAAAAAGTTTAGCAACATCATTTTGACTCTTGCTTGAAGTGAGGGAACATTTTTGGTCATGGAGAATTGGCTGACTTTCATTGTGCACTTTGACACTTTGTTTCACGGTCGTAATGATACACCCATGTTTCATCACCAGTGATAACACAGCCTAAAACATCATCTTGCTGCTCCAAAAGGTCTTGGCAAACTTCAGCTCTCCTTTGCTTTTGCTCATCGGTAAGCTCTTTTGGGACCATTTTTGCACACATCCTTCTCATGCCAAGATTTTCACATAAGATTTTTCTAACTATTTCCCTATTAAAATTTACTTGGTCTGCTATGCTTCTTAGTCAGTTGATGATTTTGATGCACAATTCCATGAAGTTTTGCCATGTTTTAATCAGTTCTGCTCATTACTGGCCACCCTGACCTCTTTTCATCAGTAGACCCCTCAGGAAAACATTTAATCCATTTGTACACTGCTGTTTTCTTCATGGCATTATCCCCATAAACTTGGAGGACTAACATGTCCCTGATTTCACTTCCATTCTTGCCAAGTTTAACAAGAAATTTAATGTTTGTTCATTGCTCTAATTCAAGCTCCAACATTGTTGTGATGGCACACAAAAACACACAACAAAAATAATGAACGCCACTCAGCAAGACACTGCCACACGTCGAGACGAACACAGCTGTGAGACGCAGATATACAAGGTTATGACACCTTACCGAGTTGTTTGTACAGTGCTGCCAATGTAAGTGCATGGTGGCAAGTTCATGAACTTAATTGTCGGATCTTGTATGGCTGGATGTTTTATAGACAGCCCTTGCATCTCACCACAGGAGGAAGTAATTTCTTACTGTGGTCCAAGGACGCTTGAGCTGGTGTCCCTGGTGTTGTGTCCTCTGTCCATTGTCCTTCCTGCTACTCTAAGGCTATCTCTCACACAGAATCAAAGGTGGCTACATGAATCAATCCCAACACATGGTAGCAATTTTATTATTTTTTTTTTATAAAGGAAAAAGTGCACCTTTCCATTCTGTGTGAACTTGAATTTGTTTGTCTAATCTGAAGGCCCCTGAGCAGATCTTGTCAGGTTCCATGTGGCAGGACAGTACTGATTCCTAAGGCAGAGGCCTTAGAGGTCCAGGGAGCCAGAGTGGGAGTGATACCCCAGACACCCCTGCACACTCCTTGCCTGGACATGTTACAAGAAACCACACAGAAGGAGTAAAACTTGGTGAACCAAGCTCTACTCCTTCATATCTGAGGAACATGCCAAAGGATTTTTTGAAGATGCCATTTATCACCAAGGTTGGGAGAGCAGGTTGATAAAACTATTTATACAATCTCAAAAGCCAGCTTAAACAAACATGGCAACCGGGTGCAAGACAGGGCATCCTGACTGATTGATGGGCGTCTGTGAAGCACGCAAGGCGCTGATATCTGCACACACAGTGGACAAGGGCCAAAGTATTACATGATGAGCAGTTATGTAACCTTGAGCACAAATGGAATTTGGGCTGTATGCATCTGATATGCTTCCCATTCTAATGTTTGGCATCAATAGGCTGCCTGAACTGACTGGAATGTGAGAGCCCTCCCCTCTATCTTCTCCCTTTCCCAAGTGACAGGCAGGCCTAATGATCATAGCAGAGGCATCTCATCATAGTTTCTGCAGCTTTTCCCCCAAATCAGAAAGCACTACTGTCCTGTTTAAATCTGACCTATATGTAATGGGCTGTTCAATTTAAATCGACATCACTTGCTAGAGCTCGATTTTAGATGAAAGCTGCTTCCAGAGATGCATCCAAACTGCGAATAACTCCCCTGGACAAAACTCAACTTGGCCCAATAAATTACGGCTCACTCGATAAAATGTTAAAGCAAAAAATTAATTCAATAACCATGTGAAATGTATGATTACCCTGCCAGTCTCTTGCCCTAGTCTGCCTTTGACTTTTGGCCCCACTAAGCTCATGACAAGGCTTGTCTGCCTGGCATTTCTGACCCCTGCAATACCTGGCTGTTTCCACCCTGCAGCCTGCCACATTCCAGTCTCTGCCAATGGCTATCCCTCCCCACCTGGTGACTACCTGCCTCTGTAAAAATATCATCTGCATCAAGGTTTAAAAGTGAAACAGCCACAGAGTGCAATGTAGAACTTTGTTTTCCTAAGCTTTTCTTATTAGCAATCTCTAGCAATCCTGAGTGGTAAATTCTGCCAACCATCTCCAAAGCTTTAATCACTTACATTTACAAAACCTCTGTCTGCTTCCAGCTGTCCTCACTTCAAAACTAGACGTTTATATGGAGACTTTCCCCGTGTTACTTCGGAGTAAGCATATCCAAACGGGTGTTTGTCAACCAAGTTATATGGTGGTTCCCTCACAGGGAGTGTTGGTGGGTGTTGGTGCTGATGGTGATAGAGAATGTCGGTGTGTGTGTGTGTGTGTGTGTGTGTGTGTGTGTATCTGGCAACCCAAAAGAACACAATGATAAAGTACAGATTAAAAACAGCACTTTCGTTCCACAGCCAGGGAACAACCAAAAAAAAACCAAACAAAAACAAAAAACTGAGCACTACCCACGGAAGGTGAGCTAAACAAGAAACTGATACAATAGAATAGGGATGGGCACCTCTCTCTGCTTGGCTCCAGGGAGCTAGGGAACCTTTGTCGTCTTAGTCCTAGCACGGAAAGGTTAGGAAAGGTGTGCCTTCTTCAGTGGGTCATCCAAAGTCAGTGGACATCACCAGGGGGGGAGAATGAAGTACTGATAGTCACAGGACAGGAAAGAGAGAGAAAAGCAAAAAATCCAGAAATTTCTCCCATGGGAACAGGAGTGGTTATGAATGGAAGGAAGCCTTATATTTCAGCGCACCACTATCACAATTAGTAATCTTAAAGAAAAATATATCCCGATATAAACAGTTGCTAAGTTAAAAGGACCTCAAACAGTAACCTGTTAGTGAAGCCTAGGTTTGCTGTGAAAAGGTATAATGACATATGTGAACTCAGGATATGACAAGTGCTTTCCAACGTTCAGGCTGAAGACAGCTGGATTTGGAAGTAGGATACAATGCATTGCTACGACCTCAATTTTGTTTTGCTGCTGCAGATACAGCCTCACAGGCAGACAGGAACCACAATTCCAAAGCAGAATGAAACCTATGTCATACATAGGTCAGGCATTTCAATTTTTAGAAACTACCCTTGATTGAGTTCCTATGCCTCTAGATAAACTGCAATCCTGAAAGAATCCTTAAAAGAATCACTGTGGGAAACCAGGACACCCCCAACTACTTCAGTCATGCTGAAGTCTTCCCTTGTGAAATTACAATAAGTCACATATTGTTTGGATTTTATTTACATTTTAAATGAGGACACAGTTTAGACATAATATACAATGACGTGTGTTCCTCATATTTATTTGCATAATTTCCCTGATTACTGTATTTTAAGATCAGAAGCTTTATTCAGACATTTGTAGTGAGGCCTAATGCAAGGCTTGGCAAACTTTGTGAATCATTTAAGAGTCTCGTTTCTGTTTCATAAAGAATGGAAATGCATCCCAAATTTTCAGCAACTAATAGGGTTATTTGGCACCTATATCATCACCATTTGAAAGATTGAAAAACTGTACAGACCACAAAGAGTCTGTGTGTGTCCTGCCGTGTCCATACCTGTGTAAGACATCACTAATCAATCCCAGTGACACTGGTTCCTGAGCCCAGCATATCAGAACCACGCTCAGCCAGAGCTGCCACAGGCAAGGAGGCCTGCTTGTTATGACCCATGAATTATACTCTAAGGAGAACAGCCAGGATGATAAACAAATAGCATATCCAATACCTGGGGAATAATTTAAGGAAACAGAAATATTCAGCAGACAGTGAAACAAGATTCCTGGTGACAATATGGCTGCTTTCAAACAGCTGAAGGGGGAACCTAGATGTTTTGTGCAGGTAAAAAACCACGGCAGAGTAACCTGGAGTTGCGGCATTATAAGGGTGTGCTTGGCAGAATGCAGAGGCAGGGAAAGCAGACCCCTGGGGTAAAAGAGGGTACAGGTTAGTCTACATGTGAATACCCGACCACAGATATGCAGCCGATTTTTCCTTTAATCCTTTCAAACAAGTTCCAGTGATCCAGGAATGTTCTCACTGGAGTTTCCAAGAAATGGACACTGATGGGTACAGCTGCTGTTTAGTAGCTTTGGGGGAGGAACTATGCAGTTGGAGCATTTCTTTGATGTGTGTGTGTGTGTGTGAGAGAGAGAGAGAGAGAGAGAGAGAGAGCAAGAGCTGAATTTATAATTTAAATATAAATTCCATATTCCTTGATTATTTTCTAGCTCTAAACCCTCTAACTCTAAAAACCTCTTGATGTTGGCCCAATACTAAATTCTCTAGTGTCCATGGACTGGTTTCCATGCAAGGTGCAGCAAAATGTCCCGACCACCCCCACTGGATAAATCCCTATCAATTCAGGTAACAGACCTCTTGCCCAGAGGGTGAGAGAACAGTGCTACAGGGATTAAGACAGAGCCCCAGGACTTCCTGGAAAAATCTTAGTAGTCTTGATGTAAAAACACATTTGTTTGTTTTTAAAGGAAACAATTCAGTCAGAAGGGCTTGGTTACAGAGAGAAAGAAATTCCTTCATAGCCCCCGAGGCAAATGACCACACTCAGCTCAGTAGACTATTGCCAAGTACCTTGTTGTTTAATCTGATTCTCCTACTTTATCCTGTGACCTGAGGCGGACCCACCATCCAGCCCTTAGTCTCAGCACCCCGTCCCCCACCCCTCTGAGTCTCAGCCTCCTACTCCGTGGAGTAGGCACAGTGGTGACACTTGACCTTGCCTGTCCCAACCAGCCACACTCTGAGGACTGAGACAGTCTTTGTAGAAAGCTGGGTCTCATTATTCCATATTTTGCAATGGGTTTAAGCTCTTTGTTTTGTTTCAAATCCTTAAAATTATTCACATTTAGACTAATATGCTTATTAGATGTTGAAATACATCCCAAGGCTTTTCTTTTCTAATGATCTAGAATGACACTGATTCAAGTGCCAGGAAAGAAATTACTTTTACATGAATCATTTTACACCTTCCAGAACACCCTAGGGCAGGGACAATTTTCTTCTTCAAAAAATCTTTCCTTTCCAAATCCTAAACTTCCCAGTGAGAACTTAGAGAGATGTGTGATAACATCGACTCCATCAATCTCCTTACACTCAGATAGTGGGAGAAACACGGTATGCATGCAAGAACATGCACTTCATATATGTAATCCTAGTCGGGGGCAGGAGAGCTAGATTAGAAACCAGGATTATGGAAATCAGGGGGAAAGGACAGAATCATCACCAACCCCTTTACCATCTCCCTGAGGTCACCCCCTGACACAGGATGCAGTGGGCTGGTGAAGGGTACCACAGAACCCCAGCCTCTATCTCTCCCATGCCCCTGTGTCAATAGACACTTGTCAACCCAAATGACGCCTGTAGAATGCTTGGAAACAAAGGGACCCACACAATCCCATATCACACATCTACAAGTCCCATCTGTAGAAACCTTCAGAAACAGGAATACAACATAAAGAATGAGTGATACTCATGCGTAATATTCCAATTCCAATAACCCTTCACAGGTGTTAAGAAGCCCTGTGAGCCTACCGATGAAATGACAGTTGATAAGCCAAGAGGGTCACCTGAGTTGTCATGAGTTCCTATTGTGGACACTGGTTGCTTCGGGCCATCCAGGATCCATTCTCTCTTTTTTTGGTTCAGCATCTGGATTTGCTTTTTGGGAATTCATCCTCCCCCAGTGTGCAGTCTTGGTGGGACTGTTGGTCAGGACAGCTGGGGAGGGCACGTGGCTTGTACCAAGACAATCAAGTCCTTATTTCCAGGGCTTTGAATCTTGGATGGAGAAACCCAGTGGAACTTACCTACTGCAGCAGCAGCACACAAATAGGACCGTCGGTTCTGTCCACCTGGACCCCCCGAGTTTCCACAGCGTGTGCTTTCACCAGGCCTGGTTCTGCACACTTCCTGTTGACTCTCTGAGCTACTTGGATGCCCTTCCAACAAAGTCCTTTGCACTGGACTTAACCAAAATCAGCGTCATGCTGCTTGCAAAAACAGAATGCTAACTATTTTATTACAAATGTCCAGCTTCCTTCTGCAGATTCTGGACCTATCTGAAGATTTCTAGGCCCAACACAGCCCTATAATCCTCAAGAATTCTAAAAATGATACTCTGCATATGAGTTCATTCTTTCTAAAATTCTCTTGTTCCTCCGCAGTCAGTGAAAACAAAATTATTTCAAATAAATAGAATAATGGGTATCTCTTAATCGACTCCATCCTGGCAGAAAAGATGGAAGATAGGCATTTTTTCCTTCAGGAGAAAGTATATTTTTGGTTCCACAATGGCAAATTTATCTTAGTTCTAAATGTCAGAATTGCAGAGATTGAGGAAGGGAAAGAAATTTAAAGTATAATTTATATACAGTAAAATGCACAGATCACAACTGTACAGTTTGATGGGGTTTGACAACTATATACATCCGTGCAACAACCATGTCAATCACAATATAGAACATTACCATCATTCCAGAAAGTTCCATCATGCCCCCTTCCAGCTAATCCTTCCCATTTGGGGCAGAGACTTTCTATAATAGCTTGCAGAGAAGCAATAATATGCTTTCTCTTGGAGGAAGAAAATGCCTATTTTCCATCGTTTCTCGTAGGATAAAGCAGATTCATAGGTACCATTCTATTAACCCCTTATTGCTCTCTACACATTTCATTCTCTCAATCTACAGACATTCCCATTTCTCTACCGCTCTAAACAGCCCTTTTTCTTTCCCCTCCTACTGGTAAAAACTCTCAATGTGCCTTCTTCATGGCAGTTTTTTAAAAGAAAGAGCTAGTTCTAGTCACTGGCCACCATGTTTAACTTCTGCCCAGTAGTGTTCCCAACAGCCCATTCTCGTCTTATTTTCTCAGTTCTCATTCCCCCCGACCTCTTCCGGTATTCAGCTGTATTAACTGCCTCTGTCTCTATGCACCCCCACCCACGCCGTTCTCTCTCTCTGCTAAATTGTAATTACCCAGGTAGTTTTTACAGTGAAAACAGGTACCTAAAGACTGGTCGTAAATGCTCAGAACTGCATAAATCCTTCTCCTGGCTCCCACACATGGCGAGAAAGGAGATTCTGTTGCCAAACTCTGGAGTTTGAACCGAGTTCTATCACTTACTACCTGGGTGCCTTTGCGCAAGTTATTGAACTATTCTGTGCCTCTGTTTCCTCTGTAAAATGAGGCTGCTAACAGTACCTACATCACAGAGTTGCTGTGAGGACTGAATGAGTTAGCATTTAGACCTGTGCCTGGTATACAGTAGGCACCATACAAATACAAGCAACTTCTACTCTCATTTTGTCATTGTTGTGGTAAATGTCATAATAGAACTTGATTAAGCCAAGATAACTTCATTAATACAAAAGATGGCATAAGGCACTACACAAATGCCTGGTGCCATCTCTTCTTAGGCACCTTTAATGGCCCAGACTCTCTCCTCTGCCTCTATAGCTCCTTCCTTGATCCTCTGTCCTCATGGTTATTGAAGGTCTTATCCATCATGGTGGCTTTAATCATGACACCAAGGTCAATGACTTCAAGCACAGGTCAAAACCCTAAGGCCTCTCCCTTAAATCTCAGAATTTCCATCCCCAACTTCCGGCTGGGCATCTTGCCACCACACATTCAAATTCAACATGAATCACACCAAAATCACTGTGTTGTTTTCACAAAGAGGTTGTCCTCAGGATTTTACTTTGTCCTCAATGACACACTCATACGCTCAGTAAACACGGCCAATCTTATAGGTATTCTTAGGCAGCGTGTGTAAGAGATCTTGAGAAAGGATCTTGTGAGGATATTAATGGAGCACTCCTCTTGCTTCCTTAAGGCCTGCCCTCTCCATGCTGAAAGGGCCATAATGACTACACACTGTCTATGTGGGAAGGGTGGGCTGGCAGAGTGAGAGTGACAGGTACCCAGGCATGGAGCTCCTTCATGAAAACATGAACATTCTAACCCCAGGTCCACTGGCACTAGGTCCTAGGCCTTCCCTCATGTCCCACAGTTCCTGCCCCAGCATGTCCGACAGCCCTTGCCCCAGCATGGTGTCTGTGCCAGGGCGGATGGCTGGCCTTGTGCAAGAATCAACAGCTCACCTGGGCACCTGGGTGGCATATTCCATCTCTGCAGCTCAGAGCATTAATCAAGGGAAGAACTTGATCTAAGTGGCTCAGAGCCCTGTGGCTACTAGAGACCGTGTGGCACCTTTCATATCCTCTGCAGTGAAATCGACTATTCTTGCAAGCAGCCTAATAAAAGTCACCTGGACTTACAGGGAAGGCATCCAGGGAATCTGTCAGAGCTTCCTGCCTGTGCTAGTCACCGGGGCTGCTCACAAATGTTCCATTTCTCCTCCTTGGAGCACACATTGGGACGGTAACCTCCCCACTGCCCTTGAAGTGAGGTGTGGCACGTGACTTGCTTTGGCCAATGAGAAGCGAGCAGAAACAATGGGGATCCCTTCCGGTAGAAGTTTTAAGAACCTGTGCACGATGTACTTGCTCCCTTTCTGCCTCAGTGGAAATGAAAGGTGAGAGGCAGCTTCTCCCAGCCCTGGTCCCCGAATATGCAGAACAAATACTACATTACATGAAGAAGAGGAGTGATTGCCAAACTTGTTTGTGAAATCATTAGGACTTGGTGGTTCTTTGTTACTGTAGCATGAGCGTTTCATTCCTGCCAGATACAATGGCCCTGGTCACGTGACCAGCTGGCACCCTCCAATTTCTGACCTATCCTCACCTCTGACTTTTGGATTTCCACTCTGTTCAGTTCAGTTCCACACAGTGCATGTGAGCCACACAAACACAGAGCTGCCCCCAGTTTGTGGATTAAACTGATCCCTGCTGCTGTACAGCCCACAGCGACTCAGCCAATTTCTGGACTCCGGTGCTGCCCAACCTTAACACCCCAGGCGTGAAAAGAGACACAATTTCCCTCAACGTCAGCATTTCAACAAGAGTCGTCCTACTAAAATGTCCCATTCTAGCTGTGTTGACCATATAGCTGGGTTGACCATATAGTTTATTATCCAAAGTGGCTTTGAGAGTGAAAGGGGACAGGCTTAAGTCATCACTGTCCTGGCTCAACAGGGATGCTTGGACACCCAAATTCTGCTTCCATCCTCTTTACAATAAAGGTCCAAGGCGATGAGAAAAATTCCTAGAGGTCTTATCTAAGGATAGATCGCCATCCCCAGGAAGTGCAATTAACTGCAATGAAGTTAATGTGTTTGTCAGACTGTGTCCTCTGCTTTCACCCTTCTATGTGGCATCGGGATGAATGAGCACAGCTGTTTCCCTCAGCAGGCACATGCGAACAGCCATAGACATCCAAGCAAAAGCAAGAGCCCAATGCAAAATCCAGCCGTGAGGCCTGAACATCCTGCAGAAACATTAACAGCATCTTCCTCCCACTGGTCAGTCTGGGAGTCATTTAAGTGGAAGGACGGAATCAAGAAAACAATCTTAGCAGGAAAAGGAATTATTTAAACAGTCAACGCAACTTCAGCAACCATGGGCTCCTGCTCTCCTAGGCATGTGAAACATATTAACATCTGTAAATATTTTAAAAGCATATTGAATTTTCTAGGTAAAGTAACGCACCATAGAAGATAGCTGATTTCTCTAATCTGCTGCTATTCTGCATTTCTCTTAACTTTGTAACACGCCAGGATTCGAATTGGCTTCTTCAAATTTCAGTGGCTTATGGCCAAGAAGTATATATGGATAGTTGCAAAAGGTTCTGTTTTTCTGTCTGTCCCAATCCTCACTCCCCTGTCTCTGCTTCATGGATGTGGGGTGTCCACCACAGGGCGGTCACGTGAGCTGGGCTAGTCCAAGTGCCCCCATATTGGAACTCAGGTCCAGGGATGGGAATATGATCCAAACAAGATCACACTGTAGTTCTTCTGGGATCGGAACCATTCCTGGGCATGTTAGTGTCCTCCGCTGCCAATAACAGATTAGCACAAACTGGGTGATTTGAAACAAGAGGAATTCATTCTCTCATAGTCGAGGGGCTGGAAGTCCTAAATCAAGGTGTCGGCAGGGCCATGTTCCCTTTGAAGTCTCTGGGGAAGAATCTTTTTGTGACTCCTCCTAGTGTCCGGAGCTTGCTGGCAATCTTGGTGTTCCCTGGCTTGGGGCTGCATCACCCTCATCTCTGCCTTGCAGGGCCGTCCTCCCTCGGTCTCTGTGCCTCTCTTCACCTGGTAGTCTTCCTGTGTGTGTCTCTGTGTCTCTTCTCTTTTTTCATCAGGACACCAGACACACCGGATGAGAGGCCCACCTACTCCAGTATGACCTCTTAACCTACATCTTAATTACAGCTACAAAGACCCTCTTTCCAAATAAGGTTACATCACAGTCACAGATACCAAGGGTAGGATTTCCACACATCTCTTGGGAGTACACGACTGCACCCACAACTCTAGATGAGAGACAGCTTCTCCCACTGACTGCAAGCTCACGGCCATGTAAGCCTGCCCACTCACCTGAGCAGTCAGTATTTAGAAGCAAGAGATGAAGAAAGACCAAGAAAGCCAAGCTCAATAACATGACTAACAAAATATCTTTCTGATTTAAATGTATTTAGGTTGAGTTTCTGTCACTTACAACCAAGAGTTCTAATTAATATATCTACCAATGAATAATGCCATATAGTGTGAGTTCAAATAGTTTTCCATAATCCAGGTGGGAAGGCAGGCTGGGGTATATATAAAAAAGATTGGCCATGAGCTCATAACTTCTAAAATTATTCTCTGTACCTTTACATATGTTCGAAATTTTCCAAAACAAAAAGTGTTAAAAAAGGTTTCCCCAGGCCTCATACTTAAAAAACAAGAGAACAGAAAAGGTAGAATCACACACACAGCAGATAGCAGCAAGACTTCATGAAGAGCATCTGTTAACATATGAAAACACCAGCACAAGTGTTCTTTGTGGTACACATAGGGCTTGTACACAAGTCTACGAGGGCCTCACAGGATCAGGTCTTGGATCACAGTGCCTGGCAGGGGACCACCCCAAACTACAGAAGGTCTGGCAACGAGGCTTCAGTTCCAGGGGAAAGAACAGAATGCATAGTGCACCCCGGGAGGAATTCACCTTTCCTCCCTGTTAGTCACAGTAAAGCAGCTACTATTCACAGCTAGCAATAAAGCAAAGGGTGAGGCTCAACGACAGGGTTACATCTTCTCTAGATGTTCACTGACAAGTACTGTTGTTCCAACACAGAAATGTATTTCACAGTTTAGGACACACCCACAAGTCTGTACCTAAATTTATGCTAGAGTCATGATCTTTTTGGACACTTCCTTGGTCTTGAATCAGAGGTTCTCAACCCCAGTTGCCCATTAGAATCACTTGGGATCTTTAAAATACACTGATGCCCAGGCTGCACCCCAGACCAATTATATCACAATCTCAGGGAGTGGGGCCCAGGCATCAGTATTTCTAGAAGGTTCCTCACTGATTTCTAACAAGCAAGTAGGGCTGAGAACCACTGTCTCACGTAGACCTAGACCTGTGAGGTGGTCACTCACTGTGGATACGCGCCTCACTTCTCTGGGCATCTCCTGCTCTTGGTCACACCTACCCTACTTCCTAATCTGCCCATGTGGGTAGATCTCAACCAACCTAGAACCCAGTTCCTTTCTCTTTGTAGTAGTTTCCTAGGATGGCCATGACAAAATACTACCAACATGGTGGCTTAGAAGTACAGAAATTTAATCTCACAGTTCTGGAGGCTGGAAGTCTAAAAGCAAGGTGTCGGCAGGCCATTCTCTCTCTAGGCAAGGATCCTTTCTTGCCCCTTCTAAGCTCTGGTGGTTGCTGGCATCGTTGGCATTACCAGGCTTGTGGACACATTACTCCAATAACTGCCTTCACCATCACTTGGCATTCTCCCTGTATGTCTGTGTCCTCTCCCATCTTCTTAAAAGACCACCTTTCATACTCAGTACTAAGAGTCCTGTGACTCCAATAAGACCTCAACTGTGTACAACCCTATTTTTAAATAAGGTCACATTCTGACACTCAAAGAAGGACGCTCGTCCTCACCCATATTGTAAGTGTTACACTTCATCTTCACCAGAATGTTTGTAAGACCTAGCTAACTGGGAGCACCACGTCTCTTTTAAAAGTTTATTTTTTGAAATTATTTTAGACTTAGGGAAGAGCTGCACAGATAGCACAGAGAGTTCTGTAAACCCTTCATCTAGCCTCCCCAAACATTACCATCTTATAAAATTATGGTACATTTAAGAAAACTAAGAAATGAATACCAGTACAATACTATTAACTATATACTTTACCCGGGCATTCCACCAATACCCTATCTCTGACATGATCCTGCATTTAACATAATGCTTTTAAGAATGAAAAGGATCTGAACCAAGCTCCGATCCACAGGCTTCCTTCCCTAGCTTACCCTCTTGCTTCTTACCCACCCTGGTACCTGCATCTAATCGTCTCTCTATTTCATCTGTTCATCTTTCCTATTTGGCTCTAATAGCCCAATTTTTCAGTCACATTAGTTCATAACAATTTTGATGTCATGGAACCACTTCGAGACTCCAACAGAAGCTATAGACTCTCCTCTGGAAAAAAATGCACACTCAAAACCAATTTTGCATCCAACTTCAGAGCAGACGTCAACCTCCCTCCTCCTCCCCAAGGGCTCCCACCTAGGCACCACCTTCCACAGTTTGGCTTCCCCGGACACTGGTCCTACAAAGAAGTCAGCACAACTCACTGCCCAACCGTCCCCAGGTCCTGGACATAGCAGCCGTGCTCCCGCTCTGGGTGTTGGCCAACACCGGCTGCCACAGCCACTGCCTTGGGCTGAGACTGGGCGGAGCTCTTCAGCAGGACAGCAAGGGCAGCTGGGCTCCGTCCTTCCGGCAAACTTGGCTAGGAGTATTGAACCCCACAAGTTTTGCTTGACCCATCACCACTTCGGAGCCCACTTTCTCTGTGATGGGAAGAAGTAGCTCGGAACTTAACACTTCTCAGTCCCAAGGCCATGTTGTCATCTGGGTTTCAACAAAGAAAAGTGAGTCCAGGATCCAGAGCGGTTCTAATAAGCTCTGCCAAAATCAGATCTTTTGTCATTTTGAAACGGCTGGAAGCTGGGTGCCAAGGACAGTGCCTGCCTATCACATTTCATCTCTGGAAACAGCACGCAAGACCCAATGCCAAGTAACTGTTAAGCCTGCGTGTCCTCTCAGGCCACCACACCAGCCCTACAGAAGAAACCAAGGGGAACTCCATCCCTCTCACTCCTCACTGCCCTAGTTTGAACCTCTTGTTCCAACCCATTCCTTGAACCCTGCCATTCTCACTCTGCTTGTTCTAGCAATGCCTCATCTATCTGACGGATGGGCCAGGTGTCACCTGAGCCAGACTACCTTTCATGAAGACACTTACGGGCTCCCCACTGCCCTGGGGTCACACTTGCTTCCTCCCTATTGCTACTCTGGTCAGGATCACACCAATTCCTCCAGCATCGACCAGAAGGCAACTGGGTTAGAGAACAGACAAAAACAATTCCTACACACAGGGCTGGGTCTATTCTTACCTTCTGCAAACGGTTCCCATTCATAAAAGCGGCCCATGAACGGCTTGTTGTTGTAGGATGCACACTGTACCTCCCGGATACTCCTACTGCTTTCTGGACACACCTGATAAAGCAGATAGTAAATATGCAATTAGGGTCCGTATCTTCTCACAGCCCCAGTCAAATCCCAGGAGACCTCTCCAACTTTAAACACTAGTCCTCTTCCACCGAAACCAGGATTTCTGAAAATGTGCTCATTACCTACATCATAAATTTAAAATACAGACTCCCAGGCTTCACTCCAAGTTCACTAAATCAGAATCTTTGTTAAGAACACTAAATTCTTAACAAGCCGCCCAGGTTAAGTCTTTGCACACCATAACCGGAAAACCACTAACCTAAACCTTTTGCTCCTAACAAAGTGGTCTGTTGTCTCCCTTCAAAGAGGTCATCCATTTGTATTTGTTTGGCTCTCTTCATGCCATTCCTATGCAGTCAGTCATATTCACAGCAAACATGTACAGAGCCCTTACCATGTGCAGGCACTGCATTAAACATATTCCACATATTAACTCATTTAATCCGCACAACAAACAGTGAGAACTTTGCTGATTTTTCACAGATGAGCGATCTGAGGCACCGAAAAGCCACACAGCTAGTGAGGACAGAGGATGGATGTAACTCCAACCAGTCTGGTCCCCCAGGCTGCATCTCAGTGTCCTCCCAATCTTGTCTAAATTCGGGTCTAAATTATCTCCACCACCTAATGCTGGACTTCCCAGCCTTTACCATGCAAAAGAATCACCCAGAGACCTCCTGGGAAATGCAAATTCCTGGATCCCTCCCCCAAGGATTATTATGCAGGAAGTCTGGGATGAGGTCCAGAAATCTGTAGTTTATCAAATTATCCAGGTGATTCTGATACTCTAGATTAGTCAAAGAAAATAGTCAGCTTCCTCTGGCTTATTTCTTTCTTATTTATAAATGGCAAACATGAGCATAGTGTGACATAAAATAAATAAATATGAAATAGAATAATAAGATCAGAATCTCAAATTTAAATTGTGGATAAAGTATGATGGAGCATTTAAAAATCCAGCGGCACTGTAAGTGTGGGATGTGCGTGTATGAGTGCATGTTTTAATAATCAGAGGGGAAAGGAATCTGGCCCCTTAAATTTAAAAGCCCTGCATGTAAGAAGTCCCTGGAATGAACAGCCAATAAGACAGCTGAGAGTCCTGACGGACTTATGAAGAAATCCACTGTACATACCAGAAACACCAGGCTTCCTGGACCATAAGGGAACTGAGGGAAGAATGGAACCAGGTGGAAGGATGGCATCTCCTGCTTAATGAAGGACACTTGAGGGTGGCCAGAATCCTGCTGCTGCCTGTGAGCCAAACCATAGGGCGCAAGGAGCCTTGTGAAGCAGAATGTGATAGAAACTGGTGGGGCAAAGGGGCAGGGTGGGCTGAGCTCCGACCATCAGGGAGAACCTGACGGCCCAGAAGGGCTCTGGGATCCAAGCTGCTGGCAGCCCTAAGCCGGAACCATGGGGGCTTCCAGCAACACCTGCTGTGTCCATGAAGGATTTGGGGTTCCGATGGCTTTTATTACACAACGCTTGGGCCAGAACCAGTGTTTTACTAGGATGTGATCAGCTGGGTGAGATGGGAGAAGGCAATCAGAAAGCACCACGGAGAAGTTTGTCTGAAGTACAGATTCTCAGAACTGACCCCAGGAGGAGGGTGGGGAAGAGCCTAGGAATACATACAGGAATTGCTCCCTCAGGTGATGCTGGTGCAGCCAGCCTGGCACCAGACTGGGCAGCAACAATTAGGAGGCACGCCCACGCTTCCATCTCACTCCAAATTCCTTTACACGCAGTCACAGAGTGGTAGAACAGTGAGAAGCAAATCCAACCTCTTTAATTTACAGATGAGGAAACTGAAGCCTGGAGAAGTGGCATACTTTGCCAAAGGTCCCACGGTGACATAGAGACAGAGCCTAGAGCTCTGTCACCCACCCTGGACATAATCAGAAACTAGACATCAGCTGCTGGGTGCCAGCTTTTCATAAAGAAACCAGGTAAGAACAAGTGGGCTAAATGTCCTGTTCTCACATAACCACACCGAAGGCCAAGCCAAGCTGCTCTGCAAAGAGGCTACAGCCAAAAGCCACCCTTAATCGACCTGGTGGCAGTTACCAGAATTGGGAGCTGCTGACCACAAAAACCTACCCACTCTGCTTAATCCCTTCCTCTCCATTAGCAAAACAGTGCCAACGGGCCGGACCGTGAACCAATGCACCTCCAGAATCATTCTGAATTGCTCAATATTTGATACTATAAGCAGTCCACAATCCATTAAGTGAAAAAAAGTGTTAAAATGATTATGTGTGGTAGGGGGGGAAGAGGTTAAAAGTGTTATCTCTGGAAGGTGGGTTATAGACATTTTCTCTTCACGATGAATTTTTGGTTTATGTGTACTGTATAATTTTTCTGCTATAAATATGTAATATTTATGTAATAAAATTTATCAGAGTGAGCTCTTCCAAACACATCTGGCCCTTAGCCACCACTGCATGTGCTTCTAGTTTATAATCTATGGTGTGTTTTAAGTCCCAGTAATGCCTGGTGTTCTTATTACATCCATATGCATCTACCAAGCCAACCAGTCACTTGTCTCTGGTCATCAACAAGTTCTTTATATCTGAGCATGGTTCACTTACCTCCTGAGGCAGGAGGACTTAAGGTGGCATCAGACCCACAATGCGGGGGAGGCAGTCAGTGCAGCAAATCCACCCACAGTTGCCACCAGAGCCCAGAGGCTATGTTATCCCAATAGCAATTAGCATGCTGCAGCAGGCAGTGACAAGATGCCCTGACAGATAGGCATACCCTTGTGTGTGACCCTGAGCAGGCACCCACACGATGCCAGGCAAATCGCCAGTTTGAAGCAGGACACTACTTTCTGGGAAGGAGAGGGCTTGGCCAGAGAAATGCAAGGCTCGCAGGACCAAAATGCAGAAGTGGGTTACTGAGACAGAATTAAGGGACGGGTGAGAAAGCAGAGCCTGGGGTGATGGTGATGATGATGGGGATGATGATGATGATGACGACGACGATGACGACAATGATGATGACGATGACATTAAGAAAAGGTAACTTTCATTGAGCACTTACTAAATGCCAGAAACTCCATCATGTGATTTATGTATATTAGCACATTTAATCTTCACAACAATTATACACATTTTACAGATAAAGAAGTTAAGACTATGAAAAATTAAATGAGCTGCCCAAGACCATGGGGCTTACAAGTGGTGAAGTAGTGATCTGAACCCAGATACTTTGGGGCTAGAACCCACGTCAGTGACCACTATGTCATGTTGCCCTGGAGACTGTGTGGACAGCAAAGTGAATTTGCAATAGGTTGTCAGACGGGAGGGCCTTAAGTCCTTCTTGCCTGTTGTCAAGAGAGGTCCTAGAGGCCAAGGTTAAGTTCAGCCTTTGAGGCCTGATGAAGTGGTCCCAGCAGGGAGCTACGGACTGAGGACGAACACCAAGCTGGGTCAGGGAAATTCTGTTTCGTGTCTCGTATGTAGATTACATCTGTTTGTACGTGTTATACTATCATCAGCATACAATCTCCTCTTATTTTACAGATTCTCTGAAGGTAAAACTTCCAGGTCACAAATCATTTTACATGTGTTATATTTTAAGTGGGTTGTTTCCTGATACCATCGACTGAGTCACCCTCACCTTATCACTACCTGTCTCCATAGTACACCGTGAGTTAGCTCTGGGCAGATTTCCTGCAGCTGATCCTTTCCATGGATACAGATTCTTATCATCTTCAGGCCAGAAACCGAGACAGGGAAAAAGCTGTGTAGCTAGAGATAGGGCTCACTCAGGATGGCGCCAGCCAAGCCCAGAGCTTTATAGCCAAGCAATGCTCCCTGGGAGACAACTTCCCAGCAGATGACTCCCACCCCAAAGAGGGAGAGATATTTCCACTGGTCTCTTATGGGAAGAGGAATAAAGATGCACTTCAGCATAATGAGCTGAATCCTTATAAAGCACTTCGGGCCCCATCCAAAATTCCATCTAGACAATTGCCTGGGGTTGCTATGAGTCACAAAGAGTGTTATGGAAACTTGGGCTGTTTCTAGTGACCCTGGTTAATCAGAGATGACAGTGGCCTGTACCTAACTTCATTGCCCAAGAGGCTACTATTGGTGATGACATATTTACCTTTTGGCAATTAATAATTTTCAGTTCCCCAGGAGAATAAAGATCATCATCCCCAATGAAGGTGGCACCAGGGAACATGACCTTGAAGTGTGCCTGGGTCAGATGTGCTTTTTTTTTTTTTATCCTTTGCTATTGCTCTCGATTTGGTCAAAAGAGCAGCTACCATAGCAACATATGATGTATTTAATATCACCACAGTGAGGAAACTTAAGAAATCTAGAAGATGTCCTTGCACTGCCAAGAGAAAGTGGTTTTTTGACCTTGGGCAAAGCACTTTGTTTCTCTAAACCTAAATTACTGTACCACTCCCACTTCCCAGGGATTTTTGTGAATATTAAATTAGCAACACATTAAAGTTTCTAGCTTATAGCAATGCTCAATAAATATTAGCTGAACTGGAATCTAAGTAGACATCAAAGATGAATCCAGCAGCTCCTGAAGCTTTAAGTACCTGAAGACAGGTGTTCAGAGTAAACACCCCCCTCCTTTCTCTTCTACAGCTGGAAAACAGCCTTTGTAGAATAATATAAGCATGAACCAAACTTTTTAAAAGTACTTCAACACATTTTTCAAATATGTTTAGTATCTTTTTTTCTCAAGTTATATGGCACAAACTCAACTTTGCAAAAACTCTGTTACCACCTCCCACCATTTCCAACACTCTTCTAGACAGTCAATGAATTGGTTTGTCCAGAAGTCGGATCAAGGCTTTGCATTTTAAAAACTCCAACCAAAACCTAAGGTTTTCTTAGTTTGCAAACACTTTTTTTCCCATCCAAGTTCATAATGTTCTCCATGAAAAGGTGTTTCATTCTCATTCAATATATACGTCAAAAACCCAAAGGATGTTAATGTGACTAAGCCCACACATTCACCCAGCAGAACCCTATATTTTTAAATACTCTGGACAAACATCCATACAAATCTAGGACAATCTCAGGAGTGCTTATTTATTTCTGCCTTTTTTAGATTATCAATATATCTCTATACCTGTAAGGTCTAAAAGAAAATACCTTTTTTTCTAACTAATCAGGAAGTATATGGCAAAATGTAAACTCAAAAATATTCAAAATTCTTACTTTCCCAAGGAACATATATTTCCTAGTAGCTGCTTTAGGCATCACAAGAATAAGACTCGTTTCCTTCCCTGTGTTATCTGCTAAGTCCGGATGTAAAATTAATTCAAAGGCAAACAGTCATTGTGCTCTGCTACGTGTCAGGTGCTGCGATGATGGAGGCTAAAGATCCCTCATAATAGTCTCTTGCAAGAATCTCACAGGTCAAGGTGAGAAAGCTACACAAACTAAAATTAGTAATGAAATGAGAAGAATTTAATGAATTATCTGGGCACAGGGAGTTAACTGATCCTTCCTAATGTTGATAAAAATAAGGAAATGAAAATGGTTAATATACTATATATATTGAAAATGTAGGGAGCTCCCTGGTGGTGTAGTGGCTAGGTTTCAGCACTCTCAACGCTGCAGCCTGGGTTCAATTCCCAGCCAGGAAACCACACACACACACACACACAAAAGGTAACTGAAAATTAAAATGTGGCTAGCAGAGATGAGCAGAGTGGGAAGAAAGGGGGTCATGTCTTCACCTTTCAGAGTGAGAAGCTGACAGAGAAAATATGTAGCTGATATATATCAAGCAGCAGAGGTATCAGCATGCTATTTAGAGTTATAGAGAAAATGACCATAAAAAACTAAACGTTAAAAATGACTGACTGTGACTACATCTTGGGAGAGGGATGAGAATATACCTCCTTCTACCACCATGATATTTCTTACAATTTGTACTGCTTAAAAGTGACAACTGTGAACAAGTCATAACAGGTGTGTGTGTCTGTGATTCACACATATATAGTTCATACATATGAAATACATGTGAATATTTATATTTAATATTTACATAGTCACATATAGTTCACATGTATATGAAAGGCCACTAACAGAACATGACAATGTCAAGAGGAAAATTTTCTGTGAAAATTCCAAGTGGTCTGAGAAGATGAAAAACAGAATGGTGCAAAAAGCATCGACACTAGCACTTATTTCCTGGATAACGGAGGTTCATGATAAGCTCATAATAAGAGAGAGTTTTGTTCAGCCCCCCAGTTAGATGTCCTGTCCATCCAGTAACTGGCGAGTGTTACACCTTACAGAACTGCACTGAATTCTTACCTGGCCCACTTGCTAAGTTTCTCCCTAAAACTGCAGTCAGGAAGTTGTCAACAACTCTTTCATTCAATATCAGACCTGAAATGGGAAAGAATTAAAATCTGCCTGAACAGAGCACACTTAACTACATTTGAGATTTCTCCAACATCTTCCCTTCATTTTCACTTATTTTGACGCAGAAACAACTCCACATGGATAACCGTCGTCAGAAACCAGTCCCGCCCCAGGGAAATTTACTGGAGAGTCACTGATAACCAGAACTCATCACATCCCTGTGTGCTGAAAGCTACTTTTAGCCCCAGGAGTTTTCCCCTTTATAACATTAAGTGCTCTCTGCCTAAACTCAGGATCACGCCTTCTTTGGCAAAAAGGCCCCTTAAAAACTTGTAACCTTGTCCCTGCCTTGCACTTTCAGCCTTCTTTCTCCAGAAGGAGCTGGAGCGTCAGTCTCCTCTCCAGAGAGAAAGCACAGAATTCCGAGTGCTTCAGAGAACACGGGGAGAGAGACACCTAGACCTCCAGCACAAAGCACAACGCGTCTTGGTCTGTTAATGTATTTAGCAAATAAGAATGCGAAACCCCAGAAACAGCTAGTAGAAAAGAATTTCACTTTATTTGTATCCCCTCAGGCACCAGAGGAATTGCAATTTGATTTTCTCCTTCCCCTGGTTTACCCCTACAAAGACGCTCATTCTTTTGTTCCTAAGTCTTGGGCTTCTAAAAGTTTCCATGAAGAAGAAACTTAACTACTTACTGGATTCTTTGAGTACTTAGTATTAATATTTTTTTTGCCACAACAGGCTAAGTGCGGGGCTGTGGATAACCCACGCCTGTGTTAGCTCTTCACTGCTCATTAGAGAAACATCTGATTCCACTGAGAGGTTCCCCAAGCACGCACAACCGTCACGGGAGTGTAAAGGGGCTCTAGGATCCCTGTCGCTCCCTCTTGCTAGAAACTCCCCTCACCTGCATAGCCTGCCCTTCTCCAGGAAGGCCTTTGGTGACTCCACGCTAGCCAGGTGAGTTTCCACTGTGTGGAGATTTCAACACGCCTGCATAGCATGTGTGGTGCTGCCTGCGCTCTGCACTTATTATTACCTATTTATGAGACTCTCTCTCCCACTGGACTTCAAGCCCCTTAGGGACAGAGCTTACTCAAATCTCAGTGTCCCTGACTGACAGCCTAACACCTGATCCCACTCAGTCAGTATCACTGCTGTGCTCATGAACTCCAAGCAAGAACCTGAAACAATGAGTTACATGCAGTACTGCGCTAGTAGATGTCTAAGATTGATGTCTGCTCCAAAAGACCATGGATTCTCTCTTTATACTGGAGTGTGTCACCTTAACTTACTTATATACATTGCAAGTAAGAACATAAAAACCTTTCCTGTCCTTAAAGATGACATTCAGATACTGTTAGCACTACCTTCATTATTGATTTTGCAGTATTTCATAGAGGACATCTTATATGAATCAAACAATCCTAAAGACACCCTAGAATGTTTGGAATTCCCACATGCCAAGTCATGGAAACAACCAAAGTGCCCTGCAACAGATGACTGGATACAGAAGCTGTGGTACATATATACAATGGAATATTACTCAGCTGTAAGAAAAGATGAAATACTGCCATTTGCAACAAAATGGATGGACCTGGAGATCATCATGCTTAGTGAAATAAGCCAGACAGAAAAAACAAAGAACTGCATGACTTCACTCATATGCGGAATATAAAACTGATAGCAACAAAGAAACAAAAACTCATGGACACAGTCAATAATTTAGTGGTTACCTGAGGGCAAAGGGGGAGGGTGGGAGAGGAGGGAGGGGGAGTCCAGTACGTGGTGCTAGAAACTCACACTGGGTGATGAACACATAATGCAAGCCACAGATGAGGCACTGTAGAAGTGTACACCTGGAGCCTATGTAATTTTTGCTAACCAATGTCACCCCAACAAGTTTAACAATAAAAAACAGGAAAAAAAACATTCCCACTATATCACAGCCAAAATGTTGGGCCTGTCAGCAATCTTGTTTTACTGTTGGGCAAAAGGAAAGGACTCTCGACCATAGCTCACCCAGAGAACAAAAGGGAAGTCTGACGACTTCGTCCACAGTTTCATGACTTAGCACTTATCTGACCCTCGCACCAACCCTACAGAGTAGGGAGTGTGATCTCCACTTTACAGATGGTCCTCAGAAAGTTGTGAAATTCAGCTCCCAAGTGTTGCAGCTCATGTTTGCATCAACTGAGCTTCACTCCCAAACCCACTGTCCCATACTGCCTTGCAGGCCAAACATCCAAATTAACCAGTTGTCTTCTGACTTTTCACTGTATTTTAAAAAGTTTTTCAATCATCTATCTCCCGTATGAAAGTCAAACAAGGTCATGTGACATGACTGTACATGGAGATGTCAAAGAATAAATTCCCCACGAAGACTATGATTATTTAAAATGAACGGGAGGGGGGTGGGGTGGGGGAGGTAAGGAAGGAGTGTCCCTTTGCCCTGGCAGATGAAGCAGCACCCGAGATTCAGACACAATCCAGCCTTCTTGTCTTTGACTGAGCTGTTTCTTTTGCCGTCAGCTGCTCCTCTCTCTCTCTCTCTCTCTCTCTCTCTCTGTCTCTCGGCCATTGATTGTTCCATCCTCAGTGGGGTCTTCTGCAACCCATGGCTGCCTGCTCCATGCTCGCAGAGTTCTTCCCCTCACTAAGTGCTCCAGCACAAAGTACAACAAGTCACAAATCGCTGCAGGTGGCACCTCCTCTGCCACTGGGCCTAATGGTGTTGATGGAAGGACCATGACCACTGATGAGACCCCGTTTCAAGGTATGGAAGTCCCCTCATTCAGACCACTCCTAGTCTGCATTACCACAACTCAGGGCTGAGCCCTCTACTGTGGGAGTCATCTCAGAAAGGGGGCATTCCATCCCGAACTGGGGTTGGATGTACTGGGTACTTAGCTCAAGGGTGTAGTTCTGAAATTTCCAACCTTCCCTGGTCTACTCTCCCTTCTTTTTCTTCTCCCAGGTAGTAACTGGGAGAGAGCTCTAAATGCATGCATTATTTTTAAATCTTTGGAGATGGCAAAAGTGATAACCAGTGGTCCCTATTAGATTAGTAAGATATTTCACAATATTGCCCTTCACCACTTGCCTCTTTGAATGGGAAGATATACCTAATTTGGGGATTCACATCATCTCTTAATGTTGGACATAGGGAAATACATGTAAATGCATACATACGGTCATTGATGCTAAGATGCTGAAGAAAATGGGTCCACATGGGGAGAGCGCAAATAAGACCTACAGCAGCACTGAGATTACTCGCCTTTGAAAGGCCTGCTTGCAAGATTGGTCCTTGGCTGGTATCTGGAAACTTGGATTTCAGAAGGGCTTCCACCACTCCCTAAGTGAGAAGAGTGACTCACTATGCCCAAACCATATGTACAAGCAATACAGTTTATGCTAAACATCTGCTTTCCTTTTGGAAGCCTGGAATTTCAAAGGGTGCCTACATGACCAGCCCCCATTAAAAACCTGGGCACGGAGTCATCAATGAGGTCCCTTGATGGACAACGCTTCACATGTGCTGTCATACTCATTTTTGGGGAATTAAGTGCGTCCTGTGCAACTCCACTGGGAGAAGACTCTTGGAGACTGGTGCCTGCCTTCCTCTGAACTTGGCCCCATGTGCCTTTCTGCTGATTTTCCTCTATATTCTTTCATTGTAATAAATCATGGCTGTGTGTATGACTACATGCTGAGTCCTGAGTCCTCCTGGCAAATCATCAAACCTAGCAGTGGTTTGGGGGACCCCCTAACACAGGGAGTTTTAAAGTGCTCATAGGGTATGGCCCAAATCACAAAAAGCCATGGGCTTATAAAAAGAAAATAGGCAGTTACAGGACCTCTAAGGAATGCTGTCTCTCAATGGGAATAAGCAGGATGTGGCTTGGGATGACAGGTACAAACTGCTTCAGCAGCGAAGAGAATTAAACCCGTGAGATCCTTTGTCAGCATTTACTTCTTTGTCCTGGGTTTGAGACGTTGTTTTGCCTATTTCCAAAAATAATAGTAGGCATCATGAATTCACAAGAATTTCCCGAGATTCACTGCAACTCAGCCTCCTCAACCAGTGAAGTTATCCCAGCAGCCAGAGAAGCCACAGGTGACATGGGGCGAGATAGCCCTGATACTGAAGGCACAGGTCTGGCAAAAAGTGCACAGCTTTAAAAGTGTAGATTATATGAAAGAAACGCGCAGTAGATATCAGGTCCACATATATGCCAAGTACCTTCCCCATTTTTCCGTCTCTTTAGGACTTACTTGGTCTTCAAAGTTAAGAAATGTACTAGTCAATGGGAGAATGTGTTCTCCATTAGAAATGGATTCTTTTCACTTTAGAAGGATTGCAATGGATATTCAAGAACAGGGATCATGTCTGATCACAGACACGAGTACTTCTTTTTGATTTATGATCCTCAGAACAACTCTGTGAGGTAGATACTATTACTTTCCTTTCATCTTCCATGGTGCCTGGTCTGTTACAAGACATGCAATGATGCTCAGCTAAGACTTACTGGTTGACTGATCAGTAATGGCTTTAGAAAAATTACTGCTTTACAAAAATTAATAATTCCCAAAGGCTGTCAGTGGAAGAAGAAGCTAAAAAGCAATCCTGGCATTCAGAGGAATTATTAAAATCACAAATTAAGTCATTTCTATGGACTCTACAGCAGGAAATATATTTTTAATGAGGAAATTGAAGTTAATATATAACAGCTGTCTTGTTACCCGTAACAGAGTATTAAGGCAGATTAAATTATTAATGAGAAATATAGCAACTTGGAAATTTAACCTTTAAACATTATCCCTTTTTCATTTATATATAGTCTTTAAACTGAGATTTAAAAAAACACATTTGGTCATCTTATGTAGTTTCCATTTACAATTTCCTTTGCTACTCATTAGCTGTGGAATCTTCAGCAAGTGACTCACGACCAGACTTGTTCATGATAGAGTATCTAAAGTGTTTGTGCCTGGAGGAGCAGGGACCCTCCAGGAAACTTACTGGACACTGTTATGCTAGTCAAAGCACCCAAAACTCCCACTTACTTGGCACCACCACTGAAAACCCTTCATAAACCAAATTGTACTTGACCCACAGATCCATGAGCAAGGAATATTGTTGACATAAAGCCAGTGAGAATTTGGAAGTTGTTTGACATGCAGCAATTGTTATATTGCTGTTTGATATGAGCAAAAGATTGTCAATAAGTGATTCAACAAGTCATTCATAAGTTACTAAAGTAACAGCCTTATAAAACAGAAAAGTATATGGGGAGAGTAAATGACCTAAAACACCATGTTCTCACTGCCTCCACATGTTTACTGCCAACTGACAGGAAGGTAAGAGTAGCAGCCATCCCAGGCCCAGGTGAGGCGTTGTGTACTCACGTTGGTGTTGCACAGCTTGTACTGCCGATAGGCCCCAATGCAGGCAATTGCTGCAGATCGGGCAGGCTGGGAGAAGCTTGGAGCTGCCCTGTGGGCCCCCATGCCGTGGGTGCTGCTTGTTTCTGGCCTGTGGAAGAGACTTGAAGCTGCAGGGAAGCCTTGGTCATGGGTCAAAGGCAGCTGGTAGATGGAGGCCTCTGAGCCCTGCAGTCCAGAATGAGGGCCGCTGTCACTTTGGTACAGAGGTCCGTGTTGAAAGGCCCGGTGGGGTGGCGGGCTATAGCCATGGCTAGGAATAGATGGCCCCTGCGACCTGGAATGCCGGGACGAGGGTCTCTGCCTCCGCAGCCTCTGCGGTGAGTGTGTGGAGTCTGTCTGCAGTGGTAAGATGTACGGGGCCTTCCCATAGCCATACTTGCCAGGGCCGATGGGACCTCGGGTCCTGCTCCTACAGAGAGACACACAAGAAAGGAGATGAACAGTCCTGGGACTTTCCATGTTCATCCAGCAGCTCTGGTCCATGGTCGAGGGGACTAGTAAAAACAGGAGCTCGGGAGAAAGAAAGGGACAGAGTGGGGATTCCAGGAGAAGGGTGGAGGCTGAAAAGTAGAATGCAGGTGGGAATCAACTGTGGGTGATGGGAGTGGTTGACAATGAGGTTAGCTCAGAAAGCGGCGGTCAGTACGTGACTTCTGTGAGGGAGTTAGGGTATTTTTACAAGCTGTCGGGGGCCCCTGGAGGTTTTTGGAGAAGTATAAGGATATCTTTGTTAATTTCAGTCAGAGTAACTTCCTGTTCATTTTTTTTTCTGATAACAGTTTATGGGGCTTTTTTTCACTCAGTTGTGCCTGATATTTCAGACTCTGTTTCCATTACCATTCATGCCCAAATAGCTTTGCCAGGTAAGGAGAACTCAGCTAATCAACCAAATTCTACCGCAGTCCTAGGCCTGCTTGTGCTGGGTCAAAGAGAGGAACTTGAGCTCCTGGCTACTCTGTCACTCTCGAAGGAACCTATGCTGAACAAAGGGTAAACGGTCGTCTTCACGTGCACATGCATTTTTAGATTTTGTGGAGACCTGTTGCCCTGTGAGACCTCAGGAAGGTCATATAAACAGTGGTGTGCTGGGACGCGTTTAACAACAGGCTTTCTGGGGGTAATAAGCTCTGATTTGAAGCACTGTTTCCATTCCCACAGCACTACGGCCAATTTCAAGCTGCCATAGTGAAGACACAATCAGGCCCAGCGAGAAAGGAAAACACAGCTCCAGCACACCTCTGCCTATACCTTTATTATGCAAAATCTAGGAATGGTAAACAAATACAAAAATGAAACAACATGGTTTCCAAGGACTCAACCTTACAACTGAATGATAACACAATGCAGGGTGTGGTAAAGGCCTTGGAGGCACTACAGAAATGGTGCTTTGGGAATTCTGAGGCGAGAGGAAGCCCTTTTGTCTGGAGTGATCCACCTTACACGTCATTGGTGTAAGGCGTGGGAAGCACTGGTTCGAATATTCTGTTGGAGCATTTAAGTAAGTCCTATAACTTACTTATTTGTAAAATGACTGAACTGGAAGAAATGACTGTGAAGGTCATTCAACCCTAAAATTATATGCTTCCATAATAATTAATTCTACTTTTATGTAAAATTGGAAATGTGCCGGAGGGTTTCTACAAGATGGCCCCATTAAAATAAGCACATTAAAATAGCAATCAAGGTGAAACATTAATTTCTGCCCTCATGAGGAAATTCTTTCTTCACTGTACATAACCACTGAATATAAAATTTAACAGACCACAACTAATTATTAACATCTTTATCACTAATTGCACCTTCATTCTTAGCTGATACGGTTTGAATTAAACTATGCTATAGTGCTTCTTTTGTCTTCAGGCATTTCTCAATTAATCTTGGCAACACTTGGAATGCTGGTAATGATGGGGGATCCAGCACGCTGCTTTAAGAGATGCAATTAAGAAGTTAGCCTTAAAATATATATATATATATAACTTGAATGTAATTTGCCTTTTTCTTTCTTGTGGCAAGTAAGGTAAAATGAATGACATCATATCAAAGCAAAGGAAAGAATTGCGTGTGCGTGTGCGTGTGCGTGTGTGTGTGTGTTTTCCTTTTTACAAAATCTGAAAGCCTACCAAAAATTCTAGCCTCCACGTAAGTACTTCCCCCAGGGGAAGGTAAGAGGGAAGGAAAGGCATGTGGAGCAGGGCTTCTCCCACTTGGATGCGCACAGGCACCACCAGGGAATCTTGTTAAGGGGCAGCGTCTGATTCAGGTCTGCGGTGGGGCCTGAGACTCTGCAATTCCATCAAGCTCCCACTGATGCTGGTGCTGCTGGGCCACAGACCCACTTTGAGAAACAGTCTCAGGAAAGAACTGAAACTCCAAACAAAAGGTGGCAATTCAAACAGTAAAATTTATCATGTTTAATGGATAAAGCTAGGTATGAATTTAAAACAAACAAAACAAAAAGCTGAAAACAAACAAACAAACAAACAAAAGACCCTTTATCTTTGTGACATACATAAAAATCGGCCAGCCTGGACCTGACTGGATTGCTACAGCTGACCAAGACTGACTGAGTCTCACTCCTGGGGAGCAGACAAAGCAGAGAACATGCTGTTGGCTGAGGACTTGTGTAAGCATCTTTCCAAAGGCTGCCCATCACTCCTGAGGGGGGTAACATGTACATGTGCAAATGTATATTTTTGTATTCACACTGCCTTGTGGGAGGCTCCACCTAATCCAGAGAACCATTCAAAACCCACACAAATAGCAATAGCATTAGAAAGACGACGATGTGAAAACAAATAACCAGCTAATTCTGAGAATAAGCAGCTAATGTGGGCATGATTATGAGAGATGTGATTTCTGAATACTTGACTCGGAACACTTAGACAAGCAGCAGGTTCATCCCCACTCTGCCAGGAGAATGTGTTTGCCTTACGGCCACTCAGAGCTAATTATCCTGACGGTTCAAAATGGCCTCTTCCCCACCAGGACACAGTCCATCTGGCCACTTGTAGAGCGGCCTACATGAACCTGGCAGCTTTATACAAAATTGGAATAATAAGCCCAGATGCAGCCAAGGGGAACGGTGTGGCCAGTTAACCCTTTAGGGGTCTATGCGCTAGGTACCTGGTGGGGGCTGTTAGGCTGATTAGTTCTTCTGGGTCCCCTCATATCCCATCTCGGGAAGTTCACTTTGGCTTCCCCACTTGTTAAAGCTCTGGCTAATTTCAGAAAGTGAAGCCTTAAGAAACAAAGAGGAAAAGTGTGGTTTGGAGATCAAGGACATACATGCTCAGGTAGCACAGCAGTTAATGACTTGGACTAAAGCCTGGGTTCCTAGGTTTGTATCCCACCTCTGCCACTTTCTATTTACTGAACCTTAGGGAAAGTTACTCAGGTTTCCATGGCCTCTGTTTCTTCAGTGGTAGGACTAGGAAGAGGCCAGTGAAGCATAAAAGATCATACAAGTGCTAGTCGAACCTGAGAGTGATGTCTTCTCAAGTTGTGAATCCAAGGGCCTCACCCTAGGCCCAGTCCTGGCCCTGTAAGCATTCATAAATAAAGATGATAATGTAAAGAGTCAACAACTTAATAAGAACAATGGACTTAAATAATGCCTAGCACAGAGCATGCATCACACAAGTATTTGCTTTAAAAAAAAAAGTTCTGGTTTGGTCGTTTAATAGCTCTACAAACTTTGGCTAAAAACTCACCCTTGATTTTCTGACCTAAGAGATGAGAACACATCCAGTAGGATGGTTATAATAAAAGGGATAGATAATAACAAGTGCTGGAGAGGCTAAAAAGCAGGGCTGGGCAAAGGGTCAGTCACGATCCATTGCTGGATCACCAAGCAATTTTGGGGTGACCGCCTGCATAATAAAATAAATAGCTAGAGGACCGCGACATTTGGAGAAGTAGCCCTTGCCCTAAAACAGTCTGCCCAGGTCTGATGTAGAGAAACTGGAAGAACCCTCATGCATTCCTGGCGGGAATGTGAAAGGGGGCACTCACTTTGGAAAACTAGCTGCAAGTTCCTCAGAAAATAAAGTGGTAGTGTTACCACACAGCTCAGCAATTCCAGTCCTAGGGACATACCCAAGAGATGAAAACACACATCCACACAAAAACTTAACCCAAATGCCTACCAACTGATAGTGGATAAACAACATGTAGTATATCCATAGAATGAATTACCTTTATTTATCCAGCCATAAAAGGGATAAAGTGTTGATATATACTATAATATAGATGAACCTTGAACACACTCTTAAGTAAAAGAAGCCAGACATAAAATGTCACTTACACAAAGTATCCAAAACATGCAAATCCATAGAGATAGAAAGTAGATTAGCGATTGCCAAGGACAGGAGAATAAGGAGTGACTCCTAAAGGGTACAGGATTTATTTTGGGGTGATGGGAATGTTCTGTAATTAGATAGTGATGATGGTTGCACAACCTAGTAAATATACTAAAAACCACTGAATTATACACTTTAAATGGTGAATTTTATGGTATGTTAATTATATCTCAATAAAGCTGTTATTTTTTAGATGAGACCAGAAAATATTTCCTGTCTTATCTACTTATAATAATGTTTCTAAGGATCAAATTGAGGTTACTGACAGAAATGCACTGTTTTGAATCTGAAAGCAGTTTTTATCATGTTTTCGATGATTTGCTTCAAAAGCCTTTAACAAACTTTTATCAAGCAACTTTTGTGAACATTTATTGAGCATCATGTGTGACTTTTTTCTGCTCACTCACATTTCCAGCCCTGACAAGTAAATGTAGAGTCCCTTCCCCCATCCCCCAACAGCATAGCTCAATGACAAGAACAAAACAGTGAGGATTCTGTCACCAGGTTCTAGTCCTAGTTCCAATGACCCCCATGGGTGTCTGGGAAATTGTTGTTTCTTGAGATAATGGCTGAAAATAACATTTTTGAAAGGGTAATAAGCACATAAAATATTTTCCTCACAACAGGCTGGCTGCCATCCAGGGGCTCATTATGTGTGATGTTGTGCAACTTTGCGAGGTTAACCCTAATCAGTGTGATGATTCAAGCACAGACACCCTATCGTGTCTCCTAACACTGCACAGGAACCCTGGAAATGTGTCGTCTACAACCATCGCCTGTAACTGACAATACCCACATTTCTATTCCCTGCCCAGATCCCTTTCCTGAAAGTCAGGCACACATAGACAACTAGCCTCAAGCCTAGAGCCTGCGACGTACACACACATCACCTGGGGATCTTGTCAAAGCACAGCTGCTGATCCAGGGGTCTGGTGGGTCTCGGATTCTGCATATGTAATAAGCTCCCAGGAGACACTGATGCTGTGGATCCTGGGTCCACACTTCGATAGCTCCATCTACACATTTCCACAGACATCCCCAAAACAAATACATCCAAGCCCAGGTTAATCATCTTTCCCGCATAAAACTGTTCTTCTTGTTCTTCCTATATTACACATCTCAGTAATTCTGAAACTTAAGCAAGCATCAGAATCACCTGCACATCTTGCTAAAAGAAACTGTTGAAATCCTACCTGCAAAGAATCTGATTCACGAGGTATGGGGTGGGGTCTGAAAATTTGCATTTCTAGCAAGCTCCCAGGGAAGAATTGGTCAGGGGCGCCTCCTGTATGCATGCCACCCAGAGCTGGAAAACCACCCAGGCAAGGCTGGCTGTCAGCTGTTTCCGGCTAGAGGATGGCATCCCAAATCTTAGTTTCCTGTACAGAGTGGACCGGCAGACTGAGAACCCTGCCCTCTGGAAGCCCGGCTGTTTGTACTGCTTACTCTCCATGTCTGTCCCCCTTTTGTTTTCCCTTAGAGCTCAGTCAAGTCTCTGTGCAAGGTCCAGCCTCTCTCAGCTGTGCTAACATGAACCACACGTGGGCCAGAGCACCCCACAGAGCAGCAGCCCCTGGAAGCAGCCTGTGGGGGACCCCAGGATTCTGAGCCTGACCGTCATGGGGAAAAGAGGTCAGTGTCACTGCTCGAGTAGAAAGCCTCCTTGGATAGATAGCTTCAGCTTGAGGTTCTGGGTTTTACCGCCATTTAGAAAGGTGGAGTTTCCTGCAGCTAGGTACCAGTGGTGAGGTAAACACAGATCAATGTTTCCATAGGGAAGACAGGAAGGAGGCTTGTGGGATGGAAGACTATTTATTGCCGGAGATAGGTGACAGAATCAGGGGTGGATAAAGTCTCTGTACTAGATGCTAAGAAAAATCTAAGACCGTATCGAATCTCACTATATGTAATAAACCATCTCCATCTGATTTTAAGAAATCCTTTATGCCACATTTGCACTCTGCACTAACATTAATACATCAAAACTAAATTCTTACCCAGCCAATATTTCGAGGCAAATTTACTGGGCGGGTCTTAGCACTGAAGATAGGAAATAAGAAGGTAAACATCACAGACTCCTAATCACAAACGTGGGATACTGCATCAGAAGGTTGTCTCTACGCCAGCTTCCAAAATGCCCCATTCTTCCTCCCTCTCCCCTCTCCTAGTGAGGAAACAAAGCATTCCCACTGGGCACTTGAAGTTCAGGGAGAGGGAAGGAAGGGAGATTGGACTTGCAATTGCTATAAGTGAAATGCTTTTTCCAAAATCCATTAGTATGACCGAAAGCATTTTTAAAGAGGTTTTCATAGACATGTGAAAAGATACTGAGCAGTAAGAATCGTAAGAAGTAACTTCTCCAGTGCCTGTAGCTGTACACAGGGCCATAGGCGCAAGGGTCCTTAGAGCAGCCTTGTAAGACAGGCAGGACACCTGAAAACAACCCTTCTAAGGACAATGGTTAAGCCACTGCATTTCTCCCTGTCCATAATCCCTTCTTCCCTGCCGCAGGCCCTCACCCTGCCGGCCCCCACCCTGCACGCTTCTGGAATGACCTCGATCATTACAGCCAGATGAGAGAAAACCCAAAGATCAGCAGGGAGAGAGAACAAGTTTCTTTAGAATTGGAATAACTGGGCTTTGTCTAAGAGCCAAAGTCTGGGGCACTGACAGCCGGGGCACAGTTTATACTACAGAAAATGCAAAAGGTGCCATGACCTGGGAAGTTATCTTTTCAAACCAAAGGGAATTAAGCACCTGCATAGCAGGCAAATGAGGGAGGTAACTGAGAGGCAGTAACCAGAGATCAGGCCCAAATGCCCTGGCCTGGGGCGGGGGAGGGGGGGGAAGCAATGGAAATTCCAGATCCATTTAGTTGCCTGGGACAGAAGGGGTCTGCACACTTTGTGGGGAAGCCCCTGTCCCACATGGTACTGACCAGGACATGGGAGGGAGGTGTCAAGGTGGAGGGGCTCCCTTGAGAGCCAGTGGTGACTCCAAAGGGGACTTAGTGGACATTTCTGCAGCAGTCATTGCAAGGAGAGGAAGCCAGCCTGCTCCCTTCACCCCGACTGCACAGAAGCCCCTCATCTGGGGAACCAGGTCACCTCAGGGAGAGGAAGGGGAGAATCCTCCCTGAACTGAGTATAAATCTCGAACTGATCAAGTTTAACATGATGTGTCCGAGCATCTGCGTTTCCTGGAATTGGCAGCTTTCCTGCAGCAGGAGAAATAGAAGATTAAGAACCATGCCTAGTTGTAGAAAAATCCATTGTATTTTGCATACCTGAACTGAGATTCTAAATTATGAATCTGAAACACAACCTAAGCATCATTAACTAGGAGGATAATGAGTGAGTTAAATTACGGTAAATATCAGAGTACACAGGGGAGAATGTGAATCTGTTTAAAAGAATGGGGCAGATGTACATCTACTAACACCGAATGGTTTCCAAAATGCAATTAAGTGAAAAAGAACGCGATACTGAAGACTACACAGGATATCCATGCTCCCATTTGTGTTTAAAAATAAAAAAAGAAAAGTAAAAGAGGAAAATGTATACAATATAGGAGAATGCATGTGTACACAGGATACATTTCTGAACTGATACAAATGAAAGGCTGAGCAATGATTTCCTCTGGGAAGCAGACTAACAGGGTTGAGTTGTGGATTCGTCACTTCTTATCCTTTTGTGCCACTATAAACATTTTTTCGTTTCATTTTCACATATGAAGGTGAAATTTTTATAAAAAAGAAAAACACTAAACTGTTTTCCACTGAATTATTAAAAATGTAACTGTGGATATGGGGAGGATCATAAGAAGCGAACGCAGGTATCTGCTTTCAGAACTCTCCCAAAAGCTGCCTCTGTTGTAAGCAATGTCAAGAAGAGAAACCAGGTCAGTAAATTTAATATAAAATACTTAAATGGGCAGGCATTATGATTGGACATAAAATACTCACTTACTTATAAAGTAGGTGGCAAGCCCTAAAGACTCAGGCCAGAAATGATTTGGGGACGAAACAGTCTTCTGAGAGGTCACTATCAATAACTGAAAAGTCCCAGAAGATTGTAAATCAGCAAAAGCCATCACCAGCCTCCTGCCCAGATGGAAGCTTCTTTCGAGTCTGAATATCCTTCAGCAACATAAACTATATATGGAATAGCAATGATTCTGGGACACCGATCCACTATGTTTAGTAATGACAAACACCCCAGTCCTTATTGCCAGGTTGTCTAATAGCATCCCCACCCATCAGGTACCCAGGTCAGGGTCAGGAGCCTCGTGCAATTTTCTCTTTTATTTTTTAGAGGTTGTTCAACCAACATTTATAAATGTACCTAAAAAACTCTAAGAGCTTAAATACTAGAAAAGCAATAGGCATACCTCATTTTATTGTGCTTCACTTTACTGTGCTTGTCAGAAAATTGTATTTTTTACAAATTGAAGTTAAGAGAATCTCCACCAGCAAAAAGATTATGACTCCCTGAACACTCAGATGATAGTTAGCATTTTTAGCAATAAAGTATTTTAAATTAAGGGTTTTTTTTTGACATAATGCTACTGTATAATTAATAGACTATAGTACAGTATAAACATAACTTTAACATTTGTATTAAAATGCAGCTAACATACAATATAATAGTTTTAGGTGTGCAACATAGTTATTCAACATTTACACTGATGATCACCACCATCAATCCAGCAACCATCTGACACTGTAGCACACTATCACAATATTATTGACTGTGTCCCCTATGCTGTGCATTATATCCCCATGACTTACTTGTTATATACCTGGAACTTTGAACCACTTATTCCCCTTTACCTTTTCCCTTCCTTTAAAATTTTTCACTTATACTTGACATTCCATATTGTTTTATATTAATGTCAGGTGTACAGCATTGTGGTTAGACATTTATATAATTTAAGAAGTGATGCCCCTGACTAGTCTAGTACCCACCTGGCACAATATATAGTTATTATCATATTACTGACTATATTCCCTATGCTTCACTTTACATCCCCAGTGGCACAGTCTTCCAGCTCACCAGAACTGGGCGCTCCAAATGTGCCCCTTGTGTGAGTTGTATGTATCCTCCTATTGCTGCTGAGCCCTAGTTGCTATTTACATGTCAATGGGAGGAACTGGCTCTCGGTTTGATTGGTTGTGAGGATTGGCCTTGCCTACCATGCAGGAGCTGTGAGGCAGGGCCTGAAAGTACAGAGCAGGATTCACTTTAGCAGGGCTCTAGTGCCTGCCCAGTCTGCTCTTTGGGTGTGTCATCCTTGGAGGCAGCTGGGTGATGCTCCAACTGGGCCCAAAGCTGGCCACTGGGTGTGCCAGTCCTGGAGCCTCCTGGGAGGAGCCCTGCTGCAGGCCAAGTTCAGCTGCAGCCTGTGCCCTGCCCAGTGCCAGCTGGCATGAGCCACAAAGCCTGCAGATGGCTGCCACCCACACCAGGCTTGGAAGTGACTAGACAGGCCAAGCAGTGAACTGAGGCCAGCTGTCACTACTGCCAGGCTTAGAGCTGCTCAGACAGAGGTGCGGGGGCACACCAAAGTCAAATGCTGCTTGCTTGGATTTTGTGAGACTTTCCTAAAATCTCTTTAAAACCTTTGAGAGATTTTAGCAAAGTTCATAGCATGAGCCAAGATGGGCCATTTGTATGAAAAAGCCACTGGAAGCAGCTTGGGTGTGCCCAAACTTTGGCTGGGGTGGGGTCTCGGGGAATCACCAGGGTGGGGCAGATGAACACGTTAGCTAGATTGATAGAGGACACTCAGATATAGTGGCCGCCTGCATCTGCACTCTGGGAGGAGGAAGAGCTCAGCAAAGAAACAGCAGCTTCCACCAACTTCTCCATCTGGGAGAAGTTGCTCCTTCAGTCTTGCCCAGAGGCCAAACAATTCAGTTCTCCCTCATAGGTCCCTGGCGCCTTTCGAGCTGCTTCCCCAGCAATGGAGCTCAGAGCCAGTGAGTGCATCAGTGAGTAAGTCAGAGTGCAAGCCCTGTAGGAGGAGCACCTGGGACTGCAGCCACTCTCTGTCTCACTCAGTCATAATCTCCACTGGTTTTCAGAGCCAGTAGTTATGGGGACTTCTCTTCCTAGCACTGGAACCCTGGGCTGGGGAGTCTGGTGTGGGGCTGGGACCCCTCGCTCCTCCAGAGGGACCTCCCCAGCCAAGATATCTCTCCTGATTTTTAATGGTCACAAGCGGATATGTTACCACCCTGTTCTGCGTCTCTGCCCCTCCAACCAGCCTCAAGGTGGCTTCCTCTGTACGTGTGTTGTAGTGCTTCAATTCAGCTAGACTTCAGGTGATTTTCCATGGTAGCTGTTCTGTAGTTTAGCTGTAATTTTGATGTGGTTATGAGAGGAGATGACCCCAGTGTTTACCTACTCCTCCATCTTGACCAGATATCCTCTGGACTTGTCTTCTAAACACAGCCATGGTCATTCCTCTCTATTTCAAAAACTCTCATGCATCTCTGCCCAGAAAATAAAGTTCAAACCTAGATGGTTTTAAGAATCATTTGGTTGGATGCCACATTACACCTTCCATCATCTGGCTTCAGTCTATCTTCCTAGATTCAACTCCAGTCTTCATCTCCTTCCCTGTCTCCTGCACCCAACTCTACACCTTTCCAGACATAAAGTATCACTAACCACTTCCCAAACACACTGAGCTTTTGTACCTCCCAGGACTAGACTGGAATTCTTACCCTACCTACTTCTGAGCTGGTGCAAACTTCCAAGTCCTACATATACATCGATGCCCCTTGTTCTTCCCCTAGGCAACCCTACATAGTAGTGCTCTGGAGGGGCAGTCTGCATCCACTTTGCCATTGCATTACAATGGATCTTGGTAACGTTGTTGAGTAAAAGGCCTGGCTCCCTCACAAGTCTTGCAGTCCTTTAGAGCAAAGCTTGTTCGTTTCCTATTCCTGTATGCATAATCCCTGAGACAAGCAGAGGCACTCTGTGCATGTTTGTTGAAATAACACATATGAGAGACCATAGCTTAATTTCTCAGCATTTATAACCAATGGGTAAATGAAGGCTACCTCTCTGGATCCATTAGTACAGATGAAAAGGCTCTGAGGTCAATAAGTAAGAAGTCGGTGTGGCCCCACACATCTGGGTGGGAAGCAAAGGGACCTAGTGAAAATAAGTCAGAGTTACTGGCCACCTAGAGAGACCTAAGAGCCCGAATTCCAGGTGAGGAAAAGTGGGAGGGAGCAGCAGGTGAAATGCAGAAACCTGTGTTCACCAAGGAGACATATGATCCCAGGTAAGCTGGCCCGAAAGGAGCCTGCAGCCTGAATTTGGAAAGAGAGCCCTCCCTGTTCCATTATGCTCACCTGCCAATGGGAGAAAGGGCAGCACGTGCTAAGTTCAAAGACGCTGTGAGCAAACAGTTTAGGTTGAATGTGTGTGTCTTCTCGGAAGTTCAGAAGACGGATACTGCTGCCAGGGCTGTTCCAGGCAATAAATTATCTGGTGTCCACAGAAGATAAGAGGAAAACTCTGACTACTTAGGGAAACAAAAGTTAAGATGATGAAAACAAAAGCTTTCCTGGTTGCCTACTGTGGGGCACACTGTCACATACATTAACTGGTTTGCACAGATCTGCTATTGATCCCCAGAAAGTACTTAAAGTCTAAGTCTAAAGACCAAAAGCTTATAAGTGGGGGAGGGAGAGGAGAGAGGGAGGGACAGAGAGGAAAGGAACGAATTTATACTAAGAGAAAGGAGAGAGGTCTTTTCACAAATGGAATCAGAGGCACTACCAGGAGCCAAGAGGCAGGCAATCAGCAAAAACAGCAAAACGGTGGTTTTGGAGCAACTCTGGGTTTACAAGGCCCCTTGTGCACCAGAAAGCAAAGCCTCAAGAAGACCCGATGCTCAGTGACCCACTTGCTGGCCTCCCACAAGATGAGGTCCACAGGGCTGCCCCCTATACACCTTTAAAATAAAACCAAGGAGCAGCCTTCAGGACAGACCCAGTCCACCTGGGCCAATGACCTGAGAGATGATGTCGATTCTGACCCCAGATATTGCCATCAGGCCGCTTATCCTTATCTAGAGAATGACATTTGAAAATGAGCCAAGTATCCAAGAGCAAGTCCTCACAGTGCTCACTGGTGCCGCTGTGCATCTGAGTGGCCCTGAGCTTCCAGGACTAATCTTCAGGTGGCTTAGTCAGTGTGGGCCAGAGGGGTGGGAGAAGGACAAGTGAGTGGTCATTCAAGAAAACCAATTTGAGATCAACAGAAAGCAATGGTGTCCAGTGGCTGCAGGCATGCCACTCACAGCTGAGAGGTTATTCACTGTACAAGGACCCAGTGTCTCCTCCCCGTGGGGAGATGAATCTGGCCAGAGGAAGAGGCATCTTGTTTGGATTCACACAAAGGTGAAAACAATGAGCTAGTGGAGGTCTAGCTGAGAGGCACTGCCAGGTAAGGCTGGGTTAACAGCAGATAACACAAAACAAAGAAGGTGATGGCCCCACCCTATTTTGTGCTGGGCAGGGTATCCCTGAAGGTGAGGATGGGTAAGAGATCAAATGGGACAGAGATAGTAGTGACACAGGATGGCAGATAGAGTCTAGGTCTCCCATTAAACAGGCTGGATCAGCCACGTATTACCCGCGAAATCATGAGTAAGTCGCTCTGCGTCTCTCTCCGCAGCAGGAAGAGCAGGACAACAATGCCTTCCTCAGCTGGCTGTCATGTGGATTAAACAAAATAAAGCAGGTAAAGTGCCTATCACAGGGCTCAGCCCTCAGCGGACGCTCCCGAAATGTGCTTACCACTGCTCCAAAGGGGGGAGACACAGAGCCGCCAACCTTGACACGTGAGGGTCAGTGCAGAGGCAGCCAGCCAAACGTGGGCTGAGTGGTACGGAGCCGGCTTTGCGTGAAAGAACAGTAAATGCTTTCATTTCTCCAGTGTAACCGAGAGCAGCCCTCTTGGGAGTCCAACCTGCTGCTGGAATGGGTTGTAACGTGAACCTGAGCATCCCTCCAGGACTACAGGAGTTCAGGGAAACCAAATGAGATTACCTGTGGGGCACAGTGCCAATCAGGGCAGGTGCTAAACAAATGAGAGCTCCTAACCCCTCTCTCCTGGGACTCTCAAACAGTGCCCCTTGCCCCAGAGACTGACCCCCAACAGGTTGAAGCAAGCTAAAGAACTATTTTCTGTAAATTCTGCTGAATTCATGAATGCACCAGTAGGAACAATTATAATGCAATGGTATTGCTCTCATATTCTGGACATCTCCCAATTCTGAATTTTTATACTACTTCCTAAGTACCCACTTACCATATATCACTTCATTTTTTTCTTTGTCATAAATAGGAAATATTTAGGTAGAGTAATCATGAGTGAAAGATGATGCATAACTTTCTTCGATGCATTAGAGGAAGTTATTTAGGTGCAAGTCTGTCACTCTCAGTTTATTGAAGTTGAAAGAGGGATTTGTTCTAGAGTTTTACCCCATCCCCCAAAATATTTAGCATCATGTACTTAAATAAATTCAGAGAGTCACAATATATTGAACTGCTGAATGTTTTATGCACGTCATCCCATTTAACCATCACTGCAAAAAGTAAAGGGGTTCATTACTCCCATTTTATGCATAAGAAAACTGAGTCTAAAGATATTCAACAATCTGTCCAAGCTAGTAAGTCTGTGTGAACAAGTGTCATTGTAATAGTAACAAATGTGACTGAATGAATGAATGGCAAGCTCTTAAGGCGCTTAAACAGCTGCAATACAGAACGGCTCATACATACCAAATGCCATTCACAGGGCATTACAGGACGGACTGTTTGGAATGAGAATTTACTGGAAAACAGAGGGAAAAATGACTGTTTCCTTCCAGGTCCAGAAAGAAACGTTTTCAGCACTAGCCCACAATGAACTGTGTTCCAATCACTGAGGAAAAGGGAAATCTTAGCTAACTGCTCCTGGATCCACATGGCCCACAGGGACCAAATGTTTCTGTATGCAAAAGATGCATGAGGGAATTAAGAAAATAATGTGTGCCTGGAAGTCAAACCATAAAGAGGAAAAGGAAGACTCTTGGGGCAAGGCTTGATCTTGACCTTGACCTGACTTATGGGGCACTGGGGTGGGAAAGGAGGCGGGGACAGGAAAGAAGAATAACAGTGGTTAAGAGCAAACACTTGGAGCCAGATTCCACAACCTACCAGCTCTGGGACACGATGCTTGTCACTTACTCCAAGTGCAGAGTTCCTCTCCTATACAAAAGGGATACTATGGATGCTGTGGGCAGAGTCCTTCGAGGTTTAGCTCAGAGCCTTAAACGTAGTATATTAGTTTCCTGGGGCTGCAGTACAAACCCCCACAAACATGGTGTCTTAAAACAACAGCAATTCATTTTCTCAGAGTTCTGGAGACCTACAGGCAGAAACGGACATACCGGCGGGCCCAGCTCCCACTGAAGAGGGCTAGAGTTTCCGATTTAGAAACCAAGGCATATTAAAACGCCATTTAGCTGGTTAGCATCAACAGGTAACTTCTTGTCAAACAGTTCAGGGACTAAGTGGAAATCCTGCTTCAGGAGGTAAAGAAACAAAAAGTTCAAAATCAGTCTCAATGGGCTGAAATCCAGTTGTTGGCAGGGCTGTGCTCCCTCCGGAGGCTCTAGGGGAGAATGCCGCTCCCTGCTTCTGGTGGCTGCCGGCATTGCTCGGCTTGTGGCCGCATCACTCCAGCTTCCAGGGCAGCATGTGCAAATGGCTCTCTAGTCCAACCTCCCGTCACCTTCTCTTCCGTGTGTCTGGACACCAAATCTCCCTCTGCCTGTCTCTTATAAAGTTACTCACAGTTGTCTTGAGGGCCCACATGGATCATCTAGGAAACGTCTGCATCTCAAGATCTTTAATGACATCGGCAAAGTCCCCTTTTCCAAATAAATTAGCATTTTTCAGGTTTCAGGGATTAGGATCTGGTATCTTTTGGGGGGTGTGGGGGGTATCATTCAACTTCCTATACAGTAAACCGTCGGTAAACATCCATTGTGATTGTCTTGTTAATGCTAATAGACATGAGCCAAAAGGACTGTACATCCAGGAAAGGGTCTATGGGTGGGTAAGAACGTGAGGCTGTTAGGTAGCACTTTACGATGAGAACCAACAGGGAGGCCACAGCAGCTGTCCCCCACAAATCCTCTCGCATACAAGTAAACTAACCTGGCTCCACATGACACGCTCGGAGCGGCAATGGACAGAGGGGGGACATTAGGGTCAAGCAAGCCTGCACTCAGACCCCACCCTGCTCCTTTCAGGAGCACGACTCTGGGAAACTCTCTACCACAGATCAGGGTCCTCAATTATAAGATAAGGCTGCCTGAGGCTCAACTGCACATGCAAACGATATGGCACAGGGTAGGGGCTGTAAAAGTGATTATTAACGCAAATGAATACACACTGTGTGCAATGAGGGTGAATAAGGGAAATGACAGTAACCTGACCATATAGGAAACGCTCTCCCATCCTTATGTGACAGCATGTCAGGCTGCCAACAGGTGTGCCCTCAAGGAGAAGTCCTAGGGGTCCCTGATACCAAGTTGAGATCTCCCTCCTGGAACACATATTGTAGTCAGGCTTTTCCCATAGCCCCATCGTACTTTCTTCTGGAACCCAGAGTTATGAATGACTTGGAGAGAGTTCAACATAGCATTCTTATGGCAAATGTGATCTTTGTTCTGATAACTAATGAAATACTTCTGACACTTAATGAAATGCCACAAGAAATGAACAAGGGCTCTTTGGAGCCTTGTCTGAGATCAGAGTAACTCAAGCTTAAAATCTGGCTCCAATCTTTTCTAACCTACAGGCAGAAACGTACATACCAGCGGGCCCAGCTCCGCTGCGCACTCTCCCACTGAAGAGGGCTAGAGTTTCCGATTTAGAAACCAAGGCATATTAAAACTCCATTTATCTGGTTAGCATCAACAGGTAACTTCTTGTCAAACAATTCAGGGACTAAGTGGAAATCCTGCTTCAGATGGTAAAGAAACAAAAATTTCTCTGCAGGAGAAAAACAAAAGAACACCCCAAACCGTGAAGTATACATTTCAAAGTGATGTACCTGCTTTCTCTGCTAACTGCGCAGGATTGCCGGGGAGGTTTTCCAAGGAGAAACACAGACAAGGCCAAAGATTTCCCTTCTCCTTGCCATGTGGTTTCTGCCCCGTCTGTAACAAGACTCCCTAGGTATCGACTGAGGGTCAGGAAACTGGCATGTGGCTTTGTGAAGTTTAATTAACAGCGCGTTTTCCGATCCTGCATCGTGGAGCCCACTTGGCTCCAGGGGCCCCCAGGACAGAAATAACACACTGCTCCAGAGTTATTACTGATGAAATGCAAATAGCCTCCAAGAAAGTGGGCAGGAAAGGAGGAGCTGAAAAAACAAATGATTCCTACCCAAAGCCAGGGACAGTTCCCCAGGGAGGCAGGAGAGGGTGAGTAAAGTCTGTGATCTAAGCCTGATCCTGTCTGTCCTGTTTCAAAATTAACAGCCCTTTGAAGCAAACACACACACACACACGCAAACACATGCACACATGCATATATATACACACTACACACACACACGCAAACGCATGCACATATGCATATATATACACACTACACACACACACGCAAACGCATGCACACATGCATATATATACACACTACACACACACACACGCAAACACATGCACATATGCATATATATACACACTACACACACACATGCAAACACATGCACACATGCTCACACGTGCACACACCCACAGTCACATGCATGCGCATGCACACTCCAAAGTTATAAAGGAAGACACAAGGCTCTAAAACCCAAAGATAATCTGGTCAGTGATCATAAATTATCAGCCATGTTGTTTTTGAACAGTGTCTTAAGTTTTTTGAACTTTTACAGTGGTTACCTCATTTGACTCTCTCCATGGGCCTCTGTGGTAGACAGAGGACATATAATTATGCACATTTTATAGATCAGATTAAGTGATTCCCAAAGGCCATCCAATTAGCAAATGATGGAGCAGAGACAGGAAGTTGGGTCTAATGACTCCCAGCCCAGGGCTCTCTCCAAGGTAAGAAATTCGAATGCTTCCCATAGAAAAGGGCCAAAGCCCGAGGGCAGACCAACTAGAGAAGGTCAGATGTGTGGAGCACACTTTTAAGAAAAACTCATGTTATGAGACAGAAGTCTGAACAGAGGGACTTAAAGGGTAGTGGTGTCGCTGCGTCCAGAAAGAAGAAAGGCCATCGCATTCCAGAGCGTGTTCGGAAGCCTGTCGGAGGGCCGCATCTCCCAGCCACCTACTCCCCTTTCCAGGACCCGGGATGGCAGAGCGGTGGTGGAAACGTTTACAACAGCAACTGGGCCTCAGTAACACATCCGTATTCAGCAAGAGAGCTGCATGCATGCAATAGGATCCCTTTACTGTATAAATGTGTAAGCTAAGGCCCAGGATAATGAAGTGACCTGCCCAAGATGACAGCACTGGTGAGAGTTGGAAAGCAGACCCTGGACTCTGGACTTGGCATTCAGAGCTCCTTATCCCACCCAGCTGCCTCAGGCACGGATGCTCTTGAACCTTATTACCGTCACTGTCCTTGGTTAATACTGTGTGTCCAAGGAACACTGAAGGGTAGGGTGGGATGATGCATGGTTTTTCTCTTCTTTTTAGGGGGAAACCATACTGCTATTAATAAATTTCCCATGAACAATAGCAAGACATGAAAGACATGATGTGGAGAAGTGGCCAGTGGTCCTGCTAGCACAGAAACTGCCCATTTCCTTGGGAATTCTTAAGACCCCCAAAATGTAAGCCCTATTATGGTAGGCTGGATAATGCTCCCCCCCTACTGACCCAAAATATCCACATCCTAATCCCCAGAACATGTGAAAATTACTTTATGTGGTGAATGGACTTGGCAGATGCAATTACATTAAGGCTCTTGAAATGGGGAGAGTATCCCCGATTACCTGAGTGGGTTCGGTGCGCTCACAGGGCCCTTGTAAGAAGGAGGTCAGCAGATGAGAGTTAGCTGAAGGAGGAGGACATGACAGAGGAGGGTCCCAGGAGGGCCTTCCCTGGCCTCCTCAGTATTCTCTCTCCCACTGTCCCCACATCCTGAGCGTCCTTCTTTAGAGAGCCCTGGGCCCTTGGTCTTGTAAATGTCTGTTCACTTGTCTTCCTCGGCCACCCCAGGACCAGCATGAGCCCCTTGAGGACAGGAGACTTTATTGTTCCACTAGTGTCACCCAACCATCTTTCATTCATTCCAAGTACTCCCCAGCCCTTTCCCACCTGAGAAAAGCAAACTTATCCTTTAAGGAAGTACCCTCCACCACAAAGTTATCTTGATTTCCCAAGAATGAGCTCCACTTCTGGGCTCCTAGAGCCCCTCTGCTCACCCCACAAGTAGAACATTCAGGAGAATCTTCCATTGTGGTGGCTTCCTGGGCTGTTTCTTCATTTGATGGTGTTTCCCCCCAAAAGCACCTCCTTTACCTGCCTATCCCTTCTGTGTTCACAGTAAACACACAAAGAATGTTGACTGAATGACAATGAAAACAAAACACAAAAAGGTAATGCTCAGGGCCTCTCTATTAATTAAGCCCCGCGACCCACAGGCAGCCCTTAAGAGCAGATGCCTACGTGAAGGCTGCGCACAGCCAGCTGCTGCTGTAGCTGCCTGGTGTTTGGCTTCCCAGAGATGCCAGGGTTCCTGGTGGAGACGGTTCCAGTGTAACCACGTAAGACTAAAATCTTGGGGGTAAATACTGGAGAAAGACCTCACTTCTCCTTCTCAGAGACGTATTAGTTTACCAAATTAGTGAATGTTAGCTTTAACTTTGAAAACGGCTTTCTAGAAGTCTTAGAGGAGCATGACACTACACAGGTGGGTTCAAACCCTGATGCTCTTGCCTTTCTTCTGAGTGACCTTGAACTAGACAAGACATTTTCTTTCTGCCTCTCAAGTTTCTCAGCCATAAATGGTAACAATACAGGTCTATCACACCCGTTATGATGAAGATGAGGTAGAAAGCTGAGTATAAAATGCCTGCCATGTGTTTACTGAGTGTTTATGAGTTGTCTCACACTGTGCTGAACACTCTGTAGAAATTATCAAATTCATAGCAACCCAATGAAGCAGATGTAGTATTATTCCCAGTAGGGAAAAGATGGGCAATGCCGGCAGGACACGTGACTTGGGGGTGTGGCAGAGCAGGGCAGAGAGCCCAGACCTGTCAACCCCGGGGCTGAACTCTTCACTATTGTGCAATGTACAGCCTCTTAGGATGTGTTTGTTCCCATTCACCGCATCACCTGAAGGTCTGGCTAATAGACCGGACACAGATAAAGACCAATATTTCAAAGAAAAACAGAAACTGAGAACTGAGCACAAACTGCTCCTGGGATGCGGGTCTGCACAGCCTCGGATGCAGGAAACCAGTTCTGCTTCCCCAGGACGTTCTAGGAAGCCCACCCTCCACAACCCCTTACTGACACCTGAGGGATGTGACACCTGTACCCATTGGAAACAGTGGCTGTGATTTCCACAGTTGTGACTTTCAGCTCCTTGGCTCTGATAACTGTCTCCAGCAGATGAAAGTTCTAGACTTGGCAGTGCTGTTGGGGGAGGGGAGAAGCGCTCCTTACCTAGAAAATTTCTGAGTTAAAGCCATAAAGCCTCCCATACCCCAGATTCCAGCTCATTCCCATGTGTAACAATCAGGAAAACTGGCCACTGCCGGTGACTGTAAGAAAGTCCACTGGGAAGGAATGCCCATATTAGCAGGCTTTGGGGACCAGCGTGGGGAAAAAGTTAGCCATGGTCATCCTCATAGGACTGGGCACTGGCCTCATGCCCTGACTTTGTGGACACTGAATCACACTGGCCAGTAGACATTTACAACAGGTTTCTGTAAGGTTATGTGCCTGGACTCTGGGCAGCAGGGACTCTCTCTGCATGCCGTTTTTGCCAGATATCTTAGCAATGGAAAGAAACCCATACGGGTTTGGTGTCATAAAGGGGAAGGTCCTGCAGTAACAGGGGCCCCTCCCAGCTCCCTCCAGTCTGCAGACATCCATTCCAGAAACTGAGGGGGGCGGCTCTCCTCCTCCGGAGTCAAAGTCACAGGTGTGAGTTGCTGCAGCACGCCTCCCCACCCGCCCTTCCCCTTCAGCCATCACAGCGCAGGGAGAGGGGGAGCACCTGGTGGAATGCCCTTATGGAATCTGCTGCCCAAGACCTGCAGGCTGAACTCCCCTAGTCCAGAGGCTCCCCAGGCTGCCACTGCTCTGACTGAATCCCAGGCGAAGGCCATTGTTTGTGGAGGGCTTTTCAGAGCTGGCCACAGCAAGAACAGGCAGTGTGTGGGGTGCCCAGGCCCTGTGCTCCTGGTTGCACTCAGGCTGTGCTGCCGTGAGTCCTACCCTCCTGGACCAGACCTCAATTCCTGGCTCCCTGTCTTCCTGTGTGGCCCCAGTTCTCCACCTGATCCTTCCTGATCTTAACTGGAACTCTCTAACACACTAATGCCCACCTTTAAACCCATCATGAGAGTCAGCACTACTATGGACTGGGCCGTAGAAATATATTACTTCAGTTGATTACAGAATAATCCTATGTGATAGGTATTAGTAGTAGTAGTACTCTCATTTGAAAGATAAAGCCACAGAGGCTCAGAGAAGTTAAGGCATTTTCCTAAGCTCAGGATCCCTGGGAGAGCGCCAATAAATACTGACATGATTTTTTTGGAGTGTGATTTGTAATGTGTATGTCTCTGTGTTGTGTATTTTAATGTGATAAAGGTCTGACATGCAAGCAGGTGAACTCAAGAAGTCTGCAGATAGAGTCCAGCTAAGTAAATTCTAATCATTCATCAAGGCTGCCCTCAAACCCTCCCTGCTCTGTGCAGCCGCCTAACTGCTGCCACCCACAAGGATTTCCCGTCGTTCTGAACTCGGTTCACACACTGACCCTTTTCCACCACATGCAGTGTTTCGTGGGTTTGCCGCTCGCTCACCACCATCGTGTCCGGCCCCCAAGAACAGGAACTGTGGCTTCTAATTTTTTGAACCCCACTGGTGAAGAGAGCTCATAGAGCCTGGAGGAGCTGCAGTTCATTTAAGCCTTTGCTATTAAAGCCTACCCACTTTTCAAGATGTGGGGTAGACTGCCCAACTTCCAGGCAGCTTCAGAGACCACATCTGCAGAATGTGAGTAGACTCAGTTTCAAAATACCTATTTCAAAACCACCCATTTCAGTGAGAAGAACTTTAGTGCCTGATTCCGACAGGCCTACTTAGAATTCTGGTTCTGGTGCTTTTGAAGTGGGTTATCTTGAGCAAGTCACTTCATTTCTCTGAGCCTCAGTTTTCCTGTCTATAAAATGTGAACATATGCATCTGCCTCATAGGGCTGAGTGGCCTGTGTCATAATGCATGTGATATAGTAGTACCTGCACATCAGACATGCTGTAGTCATTATCATTTATATGACTGTTTCATTGTATTGCCCCGGAAGGAAGGCATTTACATACCACCTTTTCTAAGTTTCTAGAGCAGTGGTTCTCAAACTCCGGATTGTCATTTAAAATGAAGTTTCCTAGGTCACACTACAGGCTTACAAAACAGAATCCCCAGTAGGCAGGGAAGGTGGTGGGGACTGGGCAACTCTACTTTTAACAAGACTCCCCACTGCACTGGAAAACTTTGCTAGAAGACATTTGATTCCCAAATTCTTTTCCATGAAATCTTGAGGTTCCAAAGAAGTTCTCAACTGTGGCTGGAGTGGAATTATATCGATATCTGAGCACAGTCTTTAGAGATTCCGAGTTGGTCTGGGATGTGACCAGTGATAATATTTCTAAAAGATGGGCAAAGGGCTCTAATGGTCAGCCAAGGTTAAAAACAACTGCTCCCGGAAGGTCTAGACCCCAGGTTTTCATAGCAATGCTTCTGAGGCTTCGACTAGGGAAGCTCAGCTTTTGTCTGTGTGACAAATTGAGCCTCCATCTCAGGCTGATTTTGCACAAAGGATTCTTACGCTTAAAAAAAAAGTTTGCAAACAGCTGCTCTAGCCTGTCAGTAGGAGCCTCGGGCACCCAACCTGGTTTTTATATCTTTGTATCTGTCCCAGGGCCTTACAACATAGTAAATGCTTAATAAATATTTGTTGGAAGGCTGAATAGTTTTGTTTTATTTATCTGGTTCCAATTAAGTTTTCAGTTGCCCAGCATAACAACCCAACAGTTTCTTAAACATCTAAACCCTAAGAGCTTTTGCCTCAAACCTCAAACCTGAAGCAGAGTGAGGCAGACAGCCATCCAGAGAACACACTGACAATTCTTGTGGGGTCACACATACTCTGCAAGTTCCTAATGACTGATAAATATAAGCAAATGGGATGTTCATCAGCCGGGAAGAGCATGACATTTGTCAGCAGTGCAGGTCTCCCAGGCTAATATTTGGATTATTTCATCTGAAACTGTCAAATTACAAGTGCATGATAAAAACTTCTAGGAACTTCATAGTAAACAGTGACTGGCCCCATGTCAATAAGTTAGAAGAAAAAAAGGCCCGGCTGCCAAAATCCATGGGCCAGAAAGCCTGCAGCCCACGAGAGCCTGTCCCCAGGGCAGCTCTCCTTAACCACAGGCTGGAAGCGAAGTCCCTGAGCACTCCAGGAGTCTGGGAGTCAGCAGCACCTTCAAATTGCAGCTTTTCCATGGCTTTAGGACCCTGAATAGTCATTTAACATCTTAGGGCCTCAGATTCCTCACATGTAACATGTACTTCATTGGGTGCTTAGAGCCATGGCGTCCTGGGTTCGAATTCTAACTCTTCACATACTAGCTGTGTGGCCTTGGGCAACTTACTCCACTTCTCTGGGCTTCCATTTCCTCAACTCTAAAAAAAGGATATTAGTATCTGTCTCACAGGGTTGTCAGGATAAAGTGACTGACAGGATCAGTGCCTGACACAGAATAGGCATTCGACAAACCTTAGCTATTGCTATTATAAATCTGCAATTCTGAGACCCAGAGTTTTCAAAAGCAAGTTTTTGTCTTTCCTTTTCTTTTTATGTTTTTGTCAGTTTGGTGTCAAAAATCACTGGGCAGCCAACCTGACCTTAACAGATATAAGGCTACTTAAGACCTCTTTTACCCATGTGATGTGAACATTCAAATATTTCACTGAAGAAATAATAATGTGTTTGATGATGGCACGCTGCCCTATGTCACAGAAGGAATGGCATTAGTATGTGAAATATACCCTGAATTACCTTTCTAAAATCTGCAGAGTTCTGCATTCTAAAACACACTGGCCATAAGCATTTCCAATGAGGGACCTGGGAGCAATGCTATTATGGGGTGTGGTCAGGATGAAAGGAGAAAACATACGTCAAGCTCTCAGCCTTTGTAGCAGACCCTCCGTCCCAGAGTGACACTGGAGGGTACTCGGGTTTTACTGCAGGAAGAGAGAGAAGGAAGCAACCTCTCCCAGCTGGTCCCTCTCTTCACCTTCCTACTGACAGGCCATGCCAGGCCTCTGAAGTCTCAGCAATTTCCTTCTCTCTTCTACCAACTCAAACGTGATTCATCTTTCAGAATGCAGCTAAAGCACCTTCTCTATGAAATGGTCCCCTCTCTCCAATCGCTTGATGACCTGGTCAAGAGCATGTGGCTGCGAGGGCACTGGCAGTGACAGCCCACAACACTGGGCTGAGGACTCTCATGCAGCATCTAGCGACTGTGGGGAAGGGTGGCCATCAATGCTGACCCTAAACTGCAAGTGACAAGGGGGCGGGGGCTAGGTGGCTGACCTGACATGCCCGTTCCCCCACCTCAGGGGGACATTAACTTGGCTTGACCATTAAATTATGCATTTCTTAAGCATAGAGAGCATATTTTACACTTTTTGTTCTTCCTGTAAATTTGTTTAGTTGTTATTGTTAACAGTTTTGTATTACTATTTTCTCAGATTCTATCAAGGGCCTAGGATACCCAAGAAATACTGTTGAATGAATGCTGTAATCTGTAAATATTGTTTGATTAATTCACTGACAAGGTTTTCTCAGCCTCTATATCCTTACCTTTCCCAAGGGCACATACTTATGCTACCTTAGCCAGGAAAGCTTTTTAGGGCTATACAACTATTTTAATGCCATTATGCCATTTCTGAGTTATATTTTATTAAGACTCTAAAAAACGTCTAGGTCCTCAATTAGACATAGCTTCAAAGCTGTGTGCTCACTCTAAATACTTAAACTTCCTAGAAAATAGAAAAGTTCATAGAATCCCGAAATCTACAGCCTAAGAGCACGTACACTCCAGACATTCAATCTGGCCAAGGATTTGAAACTCCCATGAGTTCTTGAATTAAAAGGCACCTTGTCTGGGTCCTAAACTCCAATCCACACAGCAGCCTGGGGCCAGGGTCTGCCTTTCCCTCTGCACCAGGAGAGAAGCACTGGGATGGAGGTCTCCCCACTCCTAGTCCCCTCGTTCACCCCTCCACAGGGCCTCCCTAAGGTTGATGCCTAAGGGCTTCTTAGAATTAGCTTCACTTTGAAGACTATTTAGAACCACAGAGTGGGGTGGGAGTGGCCTCAACGCTTTAAAAGGCTGCAAAATAAATCAAAGATGAAAGGAGATAAGTGGAGCCAAGAATTCCTCCCCACCCGGCAAAAGCAATACATTAACCACGCAATCTGTGGTGCAGAGCAACGCAAGCTGCACATCAGGGCAGTGACAGTCAGGGGCAGGGACCGAGGCGAGCGGGCGGGGCCGAGAGGGCGTGTACCTTCTCTCCGCGGTGAGTTCGCGGCCTCGCGCCTGCGGGTGCCGGCTGCCCCGCAGCACCGGGCCCTGGCGACTGGCGTTGAGGCCGGCGGGGACGCGCGGCTCCTCGCGGCTCCGGTGCAGCGGCACCGACGTGCGCACGGCCGATACTACGTGGCCCGCAAAGGCGCGCGCTGGGGCTCCGGACAGGGGACCGCCGCGAGCACGGTACGAGCCGGGCAGGCAGGGCCGCGTCTGCTCCATCACGCCGCCGCTACAGCTGCGCGAGCAGGCGGACCAGGGGCCCCAGGCTCCCCACACGCCCGGGGCGCCGCCGCCGCTGTCCTCGGGGACGCCCTCGGCCGCCACCATCCGCTGCGGGACCTGCGGAGACAAGAGGCCAGTTAGGGGACCAGGACACACGCTCCTGCTTTGCCCTCCAAGGCTTTGGATAACCTGAAAGGCTTGTCCATTAAGCATAAGTAGGCACAGGGCCTGTTTCAAAATCTGAGGAATAAACTGAATATAATCTAAAATGGGTTATATTCGTCTTTATACCAACGCACTCATGAAACAGAATTTTAAATAGTTTTTTTGGTTTGTTTTTATGGAGCAAGGGACACACAAAGGCACTGGTGCTTAGGGCTCATGAAAGTCATCGTGCAGTCCTGGCTTTGGGTGCCATGACCTTGGAGAGCTTGGTGTGGTGCCCTCACCTCCTACTGTGGTTTACTCCTCGGGAGTACCCCTTAATCTCCAGTCAGGCCTTTGGGATTTTAGGCCAGAGAAACTCGCCTTCTCTTAAGTAGCTGGGCAGGATGTTTCCCATCTCCAGGCAATGGGAAACCAGGATTCACAAGCCCTGCTCTACAGTCAGGTGGCTGGGGTCATATGCCGGTCACCACTTCCAGCAGTGTGACTGGACAGTTTGAGAACCTCTCTAGGCCTCACTGTGTTCTCAAGAAGATGGTATGTCCCCCCGCTCATAGGGTTGTAAGGAGAGTTAAGTCAGGTCAACCAGCTTCACAACAAAGAGCTGGATATTAAATACACACTTGTTAGTCACCATAATGACCATTTTTCCTACTTCGATGGTGAATCAGAAGAGGTAAAAAATGTCAGAAAGTTTAAAGTTCTATCCAGAGGGAGACTCTACATTCCCTTTTATTTAACTCACCATTTCACAGAGACCTACCATGCCAAGCATGGTGCTAAGCGTGGAGACACGATGCTCCTTCATTATGCAGACATGCTCCATAATGACCAGCACCAGTTGCCTACCAGTGCTGAGGACAAAGAGAAACATACCCAGGTCTACGTCATGACCTGGCCCCAGCAGCAGAAGAGCTCTATGCAGCTAGCACACAAGACTGGGCGAGATTCTGGGGCCGGGGGGAAACAGGCTGCCCTGCTTGGTGAGGGGCGGGGAGATGAGCGTGGGGAGCCAGTGTTGAGAAGGTATCAGAGGTGAAATCGCAGCAATAGCTGTAATTACTCATTGCTCATTCAATGCCAGGTAATGCATGATCTCCAGGCCTCATAGCAGCCCCCGTTACTCACATGCTCACCTTTCAGAGGTAAGATTCCCCAACTGAGGTTCAGAAACTTGTGACCTGCCCCAGGAATGTCACCACGGGATTGGGACTTAAGTCTACCCAAAACCCAGTACTCGAAGCTCCAGTACTCTCTGCTGTCTCCCCAGCAGACACCGTTCTCGCACTTCTGGATCCTTCTGGAACGTCCTTCCTTCCCATGAGACACTGAGCAACACTATGACTTTTCTTAGAATGTGGGTTTTCAGTGAACCTCAGGTTTTCATCTGAAGTGTAAACACGCCCCCAGATTACCTTAGCCTTATCTTGGCTAAGCATTGTCGGGCCCAAGAGCTCCACGACCTTTCACACTTGCACACTTCCTCTGTCCCCATGGTACCTGGGCAGTGAGAAGGTCCAGGGATTGTCTTTCCCTCTGTGTGGAACACACCTGAGAAGGCTGAATTTCTTCACACCACATGGAAATGAGAGATGGAGCTAAGACAACCTCAGAGGGTAGCTGTGTGGAAACCCTCCAAAGTGTCCAAGGCAAGTGCTCAGCTGAACTATGCTCACTAAAAGTGAGGACTCAGCTCTTGGGTAGAGTACTTGCCTCCAGGTGCTAGAAGCGATAGGGCGATTGGGACCGCTTTCCTTCAACTACATTCCAGTGCACAGAGTGATCTCTGGATGGCCTTTATAGCTTATACTGGGTCCCTGAAGATTCAGGGAGTAACTAAGGCAGGGTGAGTGAGAAAGGGAGCCCAGGGAACAAACCAGAGTCTAACCAGAGGGTTAAGCCCAGAGCTGGATGTCAGACAGCCAGTCTGTGGGAGCCATGTCCACAGAGCCGAGGTGAGAGGGCAGAGGTAACGTGGGTGGAGCCAGCAGGAGATGGGGTCAGAGCAAGGCCAAGACAGAAGGTTCTGTGACAGGAAGGCCACAGTTCCTTATCACCCATATGTGAGCAATGCGAATAGCAGATGGGGGATGAGCACAGGGATAACAAATACACTCAAGTCATCACTACTAAATTGGGGGCCCAAGAGAGAAGGCTTCTGCCTATTTATGAACACAAAACAAACAAAAAACAAGCTTTTGTTCTTTCTTCTTTTCTTTCCTTACATGTCCTGATTTATTAATATCAAACTGATGGTAGATTCACTGAGATGGTTAGGAAAGCAAGTATGCCTAATCAGGCCACAGACTTGATATACAAAGCAATCCCCAAAACGTGTATAGTGGATTGAATGGCGACCCTTCCCAAAAGATATATCCATGCCCTAACTCCCAGAACTGTGTATGTGTCCTTATTTTTTTAAAAAAAGGTCACTGTAGGTATAATTACATAAAGAAACTTGAGATGAGATCATTCTGGACATTCTGGGTGGGCCCTATATCCAATGACAAGTATCCTTATAGGACACAGACACAGAGGAGGACACCGTGTGACCACCAAGGTAGAGGCTAGAGTGATGTAGCCACAGCGGAAGTGCTGGGAGCCACCACGAGCTGAAAGAAGCTAGGAAGAAAGCCCCCTCGGTAACTGGGAGGAGTGCAGGCCTGGCGGCATCTGGACTCCGAACTTCTGGCTTCCAGAATTGCGGAGGAATCAATTTCTGCTGTTTTAAATCATCAAGTTTGTGGTAACTTGTTAGAAAAGACTTAGGAAACCAATACAGTGTGATAGCACTTCTAAGACAAGAAAGGACAGTGGCCAGGCACGTGCCAAGCAACTTTCCTGTCTCCGGCACTGTGCAAACAGCTCACATGCTGAGGGGTGGCGCAGGCACCTCGAAGTCCACATGACACTCTATAGGGCCCTTCAGCCACCCTGGGAGGTTGGTGTGATTTTGTCTCTTTTACAGGGAAAGAAACTGAAATGAAAGAAAAGCTGAATGACTTGTCCATGTTCTCCAGCTTGTGAAGGGCACAGACAGGACTAAAACTGAGGTCTCCTGACTCCTCCCTACTTGAGTGTTCTTGTTTTACTCCTGCAGCAGGCAGTATCCCTGCTGAGGCTGCTGGTGGAAAACAGAAGGGTAAAATGAGAAGAAATAAATCCACTTTGGTAATTCTACTAGAAGGATAATGGGTATAAACAAAGGCAGAAGTCTGTTTCCGACACATTTGGGGATATCGGTTACCCACCCCCTCCTCGTTTCTCATTAACATACATAACTAAGGCATTATCTGTAATATCTGAATTAGACACGCAGCTATACTAAAAAATCTGCTTCCTAAAACTAATCCCACCCTTAATTTACTTTCCCTTTGCAAACTGGGCAGGGTCCCTGGGGTGGGGGTGGGGGAACAAAAAACAAAAAAAGCAAGAAACCACATTCCATCCCATTCTATGCATAAGAATTCTCTAATTTATAGTAGAATTATGATGACTGACTTGAAATTCCATCTCGGTCCCCATGGTAGGAATCTAACCACACGTTCCAAAGTGTATTTTTGTAATACATAGCCAGAAACAAAGAAAAAAAAAAGGCAGAAAAACAAAAAGGAAGGAAGGGAGAAAGTGCAGAGAAAGAAATAAAGGAAGAAAAATCAAGGGAGAAATAAAGGAAGGAGGAGGGCTTTAGATGTTGGCCTCTTGGTTACACCAACCTGCAGTCCTCCCTCCATTCCCTCCCTGCCCTCCCTCCTTTGCTGCAAGTTTAGGAGTCTTCTGTGAGGCAAGATGGGGAAACGTCCAAGTGTTTGAGACATACTAGTCCCTAAATCAGGACTGACAGGACCTCTGTTAGTCAGTGACAAACAGCAAAACCAAAGAATACAGCATGGTTAAGAAACAAAAACAAACAAATAAACGAAACTCACAGCCTTGTAGCCTGCAGCAAATTGCCCCGCCCCCATACACAGATGACATGCAAAGACTGAAGCTGTGAACCTAAGCCGCTTCTAAAAGGCACCCTAAACTGCTGATTTTCCATACTTATAAACAGGTCTAATAAGTTGGTTAGAAAAAAACAAACAACCCAGTGGAAATAAGGATAAGTGGCACAAACAGGTAGTTTACAGTTGCTATGGACTGAATGTTTGTGTCTCCTCAAAATTGGTATGTTGAAGACCTAACCCCCAGTACAATGGTATCTGGAGATGGAGCCTTTCCAAATTAATTAGGTTTTACATAATATCATGTGGGCATCAATATCATGATGGGATTACTGTCCTTGTAAGAAGAGAAAGGAAGGCCAGATTGCTCCAGCACGCGTGCACAAGAGCACGCTCTCTCTCTCTCTTTCTCCTTCCCATACCCTCCCCCCGCCGTCAAAACCCACCCTGTGAGGACACAGCAAGAAGCCAGCCCTCTGCGAGCCAGGAATGGAGCCCTTACTAGGGAACCGAATCTGCCAGTGTCTTGCTCTTGGACTTCCTAACCTCCAGAACTGTGAGAAGTAAATTCCTTTTGTGCAACCCAGGCTATGGTATTTTATTATAGCAGTCTGAGCTGACTAATAAGACAGGAAAATATATGCAATATATGAAAACTGTATAACATCATATGTAATCAAATAAATACAAAATAAAACAACAGAATTACATTTCATACCTTCTACATTGGTACAGATGATAAAGTTTGACAATACTGCCATGGCAAGAATGTTCCCTGCTAATGTGAGTCTGAGTTGGGGTAACTTCTTTACAGGGAACTTTACAATATCTATCCATTTTAAATGCATATATTCTTTAGCCCAGCAACTTTACTTCTAGTTTACTCTACAGAGATACTTGAAACTAGTGCATAAAGTTGTGTACATTGTATTACAGATTTTTAGTGCACTGTTTTTTATAAGAACAAAACCGAAACCAAATTTAGGAAACAACCTAAATGTCCATCAATAAGAGCTTGGTTAAGTGAAATCTAATCTGTTCAAACAATAAAATACAATTTATCTATTAGAGTAAGGTAGACATATCTGTTAAAGTGCGCAGCTCTCCATAATACATTAATTAGTGAAGAGGAAAAAAAGACAGAGGAAGTAGAACAGTATATAGAGAACAAATCTATTTGCAGATATCTCTTTTCAAGCATTAGGTTGAAACAAAAACAATTGCTGATATCTGACCATTCTTGATCTACAAAAATGCAATTTCATGATTCATTATTTCAAATTATTCACGATCCAACCTAATAGGAGAAGTTCTCTGACTCAGCAATGAAATGAGCCCAGTTAGAAAATCTTTCCCCACCAAACTGGGCAGCATGAACAAAAATGGAAAATGCAACATGGCATCCTCACCCATCTACCAACACCTTCCTGTAACTAGCTGGTTGTCCCTGGGGGTCACCTTAATGGCTTGGAGCAGCTGGCAGACCAGGCCTCTCAGCAGAAGTTTAAAAAATCACACCAATAACAATCACCATTTATTTAGTACAGAATATGGGCCTGGCAAAGGGCTAATTGCTTTATATGTAGTACTAATTTAATCCTCTAAATAACCACATGAAAAAGCTATTACCATCCTCCCTTTACTGAGACTTGAAGAGGATGAATCACAGAGTTAGTAAAATTCTTAGCAGTTTATGAGCACACAGGACATGTCCTTTGGAGATTTCCAGCAGTATTTGGATTGACCTTTGGGATGATTAACATTCTACAACTGTCCACATATGAACAGAAGGCCACTAAAATTTGAGTGATTATTTTTAAATGGCCTCACAGGCATAGACTGCTGGGCCCTAAAAAAAATTAGGGTAAAGTTATTTAAATGACCAGAAAAAGCAAACAAACAAAAATGAACGAAAGAGATCTTCCATTATGGACGGCAATGCGCTGCAGTAAGGAAAGGCATGGGTGATGAAGTGCAGGCTGAATGGCTTCAGCCTTCTATGAAAGAGGGAAGAACTGCCCCTGAAAGAAGTGGAGGGGCAGACTGGAGGATTATAGAAAGAAAAGGTGATGAGGAGTAGCGAAAGTATCCTTTATCTGCCCTACATCTGAGAGTCACAAGATTCATTTCAAGGACTTTTAGTTCCCTTTTGCAGATGTGGTCATTTGTGGTACAGAGTGCTCTAGTGGATGAAGCATGGGCTTTGAGAATGCATATAAGAGACAAAATAATGCAAATCTGACTCTTTGGAGGTGGAAGAAATGAAGCATCACACGCACTGCACTACCAGGCACCCAGCAGGAGCTCCACTTCATCCTTCATCAGGAGAACTGACATGACCAGTCCAAAGTTTTACATATGTAAGCAGTAGATCCAGCCCTCCAGTCAAACTGCTGCTCTCTCCATTCCACCAGCGGTTTTAAAGAATACAAGCAGGGTGGGTGTAGGAGTCAGATAACTGTATCAAAAGAGAAGCTTTTTAAAAAAATATATTGTTAAATTAATTGAGGTGACATTGGTTAGTAAAATTACATAGGTTGCATGTGTATGATTCTATACACATGCTGCATTGTGTGCTCACCAACCAGAGTCAGTTCTCTTTTCATCACCATATATTTGATGCCTCCTCCACCCCACCCTCAGGTAACCACTAAACTATTGACTGTATCCATGAGTTTTTGTTTCTTTGTTGCTTTCAGTTTTATTTCCTACATAGGAGTGAAGTCATATGGTTCTTGATTTTTTTCTGTCTGGCTTATCTCACTAAGCATGATGATCTCCAGGTCCATCCATTTTGTTGCAAATGGCAATATTTCATCTTTTCTTACAGCTGAGTAATATTCCATTGTGTATATGTACCACAGCTTCTTTATCCAGTCATCTGTCACAGGGCACTTTGGTTGTTTCCATGACTTGGCCACTGTGAACAGTGCTGCAATGAACATCAGGGTACATACGAGGTTGGCACAATTAATTTCATGAAGTCATCCTAGAAAAAGTGCTACATACCTCATTGCTGACTATCACTACAGTCACCTTTGAAGTACTCCCCTTCTGTCATGGTCCCCAAAATCTGACAATTAAGTTCGCAGACTTGCCACCATGTGCTTACACTGGCAGCGCTGTACAGACAATTTGGTAAGGTTATGATCCTTGCTGGCTCTCTTCTTAATTTTGAGAAGCTTTCAAGGGGGGTTAAAGTACACATACTACACCATGCCCCTTTCCTCAGAGATTACAGTAGGTCCTGCCTAGAGTGAGGCTAGGGTCAAGGGAGACATGTACATTTTGGATAAAATCCTCTAAACTATCTATTACCCACTTCCTCATATAAAAACAACTGTTTGATATTATGGCACCTCTCTAAATGGTCACTATAGAGCACGAGCCAAGGAGTAGGACCAAAAAAGAAGGCATTTAGGGATGTAGGAAATCAGGGTAGTCACATCCCTATTTACTCAAAGGGGGCCACGCAAAAGAAGAGGCCGTGGAAGAACTAGAGGGGGAACGGAAATCCCCCGAGGATTTTGGGGTTGGAGCTGGATGCTACAACTAACACCCCTTTGGAATTGGTTATATGGAATTTAGTGTTAGGCAGGGATGTCTGTAAATGCGTATCAGTGGGAAGCTGTGTGTGCAGGGCAGCCTGGCAATCACTCTCTTTTCCCTGGGTCCTTTAGGAATCACCTCTCCACACTGGATAAAGTTTGGTGGGAACGTATTCAAGGGCCTTGCCAGCTGAGGCCAAGGTAGGCAGTGCAGGTCAATTGGACACTCCCTCCTTGGAATGTGAATCTTCAGTAAAGTGACCACGAGACCAAAAATAGCGTTGGGTCCTTCACCCTAACAGCAGCTCCCCTGACCCGCCCCTCCCCCGCCCCCCCGCCTCGTTCACACTCAGACCATTTCTCTTACTCTCTGGTGTTGTGTGAATGCCCACCTGCCTCCTAGGCTCATTCCACTAAATCCCCCATTGCTTATGCTAGTTTCTGTTGCCTGCAGTAAAGAACCCTAAACCATACCTAAATGACTGCAAACATCATAATAGAAAGATAAAGTTTGGTAACCAAGGCAATATGCAATAAGCGAGTCCACCTATGGCACAGGACTTGGAGGAGAGAAAGCAGCAACTGGGATGCCCAAAGGTGGTCAAGACTTGACAGGCACTTTCGGATTAAGGGCATAGGGATGGTAGTTGACTATAGTCAGCTTAACCAGAAAACCAAGGTCCCCAAGAAACAGGACAGACTAAGTGAATGAGAGGTTCACAGGGACAGACAGCAAGGGATCTTAGAGAAGAATAGGAGAAGCAACCAGCAGAGCCATTGTGGCTGTGTTTTATTTCATCATAATCTTCTTAAGGCGGAAGAACGTGTATGACTATAATGGAAAGATGGTCAAATAAATTAGGGCTTAATAACGTGATGAAATATCATAATCACGAACAATACAGAGCAACAGAGAAATAGTCTTGTAATACAATATTAAGTGGAAAATGCCAAATACAAACTTGTAACTCTACCATGATTATAATAATGTAAAGATTCTGTAGGCATATGAACAAAGCCTGGAAGGAGACGTGGAAAAATGAAAACATACGATCTGTTAGTGAAGCTAGACCCAGGGTAGGCTTTCTTATAATTTTGAAAAGTTCAGTCCTGGTTACAGTGTTGTTTGCTCAATAAATAAAAATAAATAGATTAAATGGAGACAGATTCAGAACAGATTGTGGGATGTGCGAAGCACGGAGTAAACCAAGGCCTGGTGGTAATCCTTGTCACAGAAAGCCCAGGAATTTCTCATCACCACCAGTAAATCCGTAACTAGGAACAGCTCTAAATGTTTTCAATGTATTTGGTTTCGATCCTAATGTAAAATCATGTACGATTTCACTGGTTTCTAATTTTCTTTCTACAAAATTAAACCCACCATCTGTTCTTCATAGAAAACAAGTCACATGCAAAGTCTGAAATTCTAACGTCTCATTCTAGGAGAGACTGGAAAAAGTAGGTTTGGTTTTAGCCACATAACCAAGTCAACACCCTAAAGCAAACATTACGAAAATACACCTTGGAGTTTAAGCCCAGAGAGCAAAGTGTTGGACAGCAGAGAGCAAATGAAAGCAGTAAGTACAGATGGCAGCTCAGCCAGGACACGTGTTACCCGCGACCCTGTGCAGGGGTACGGGGAGGCGGTACTTCTTGATAAAGACGGTCCAAACTCAAACCAGATCTAAATTAAGGACCACCAGGATGGTTTTCTCTGACACACAAATTCAATCTTACATCTCAATCACCTCCCTTGACTTTGACACAACCGACTGCAAAGGTCCCAAAGCTTACCTCTCAGCATTAACGTCAACACCAGCAGCTGCAAAATGAATGTGAGAACCTCACAAATAAGGGAAACAGGAGCGAAAGACTCCCAGCCCTGACGATTGCCTCAGAATCCCCACATAGTAATTTATATATGAATGAGTTCTACAAATGCATTTCAGGAACAGTCCTAAGGCTGCATTTGCACGAAACCATAACAAAGGAGGAGTGAGTAGAGGCCAAGGGAGAGAGAGAGAGAGAGATGAAAAGAGAAAGACCAAGTCTTAGCTGAAGTATAAGCCACACAGAGGAAAAACACATCGACAAGCAGTCAACCAGAAGCTAAGCAGGTGGGAATTTGGTGGCCCTGCATGTTCTAGTCCTGTATGCAGGGCCTTAAGGCTCCAGCTCTTTCTCTCTCAAAGTCCATATCCTCCCAGTTGGTGACTGCTTATAGTAATAATCTCAGATACACCAAACTTGACCATATTCATCCAAATATCTAGTATAGGGCTGTCCGGAAAGCATCCAGCCATGTAATATAAAAAATAGAGACATCTGTAGCTGGATTTTCTCCAGACAACCCCTGTATACTCTGACCCCAGCACTGGAGAACAATACAGATATACCCTCCTATTGCCCAGTCCTGTGTTGTTTCTCCATGTGTGACCCACGAGGGTCCCTGCAACTCAATCAACCTCTTATCTACTTGAGACATGAGACATGCAGATTCCTGGCTCCTACATCACACCTAATGAATAAGAACCTCTGGGGTGGGGCCGAGGAATAAGCCTCTTAAAGAAGCTTCCCCAGTGACTTGAATGCAACCTCTGATTTGAGAATCAACTGAGCTGACCCTCCAGGCTTCGGACTTCCACCATACACTGCTGCTACTTCCTTCGCTCCAAAAAGTTCCAGCCCCATTATTTTATTACCCTCAAATTCCCTGCTTTTTGACCTATCCCTCCTACTTCTACCACTCAAGACGAGGCCAAACCCGAGCTTACTATGAGACAGGAAAAACATTCATGAGATGTTGAGTGCCCTACTTGGGGTCCATCTGAAATGTACTTTTATAGCAGCAACAGGAACTGTCAAAAGACGAAAGAAGAGGGAGGGGAAAGAAGACTCATGGGAAACCCTGGACTGGGCCCTGTGTTCTGGCCCCAAGTCTGCTGTTACTCATTCCATGATTTGGGGGCAAGCCTGTCTGTGGCTCTGGACTTCAATTTCCATATCAGTAACATGAGCTGGTTGGGCTCCATGAGGGCCGGGGTCCCTTCCAGTGCTAACAGTGTCTGATTTTTCCTGGAAGAACGCTTACATTCCTTGCCATGTATTGATTCCCTTCTAGAACCACAACAGAGAGAGGCAGTCCCACAGGTTGTGCCCAGGGTTGCCCACTGCCGACAAAGAGCAGGCTTTAAGCACAGAGGATCTTCCCTAAATGCAGTGCAAGGGAGGCCCGGATGCATGGCCACGACATTCAAAGGCAGGGCCCAGCCAAAAGGATGGAATGAGGTAAATATTTGGATGTGATCTGCATAATCAGAAACACTCCCACTTCTGAAACTGACCTGACTCTTTCATCACCAGCCACATGGAAACCGTCCTCAGTTCTAACCAGAAAATAACGCAGAGCATGTGCCTGGGTACAGAGTCTGCCCTGTGTTGCTGCAGAGTTACTCAGGAAACAGAAGCAGATGTCTGTCTGTGCAATGCCTGGGTGTGTTCTTTTGTTCAGTGGCTAGTCCATTTGGCCTCATGCTCTCAACAGCAATTGCCTATCTCAAGCCAACCAGGACAGTCAAAATAGTGAGTGATTCACACAGTAAAAAGTGCAGGCTTCTGAACCCAGAGGTTAACTTGGGGAACAGCAATCTTACAGCCCAGAATTCGGCCTGGTGATTTGGCCATCTACAACTGGGTCAATATCTAGCACTCTCCAGGAAGCAGCAGGAGCCAACTGGCTCCTGGAAGGCAGGCAACTCAAAAGCCTGTCCCTGGAATGTGTCAGCATTCAGCGCAGAGCAGAGCACACAGTAGGTGTTCTTTAAATATTAACACTTTGCTGAATGAACAAGGCTGTACATAGATTGAGACGGGCCCCCACCCGGATGCCCAGCCTCGGTCTTTTCCTTGCCCACTCAGGCCCCTCCCCCAAAGCTATTTTCTTGAAATCTAGCCCTACTGTGTTACTTCCTTGCTTACCAATGTCTCTTGAGGGCTCACTCTCCGAATGACGAGGTCCAAACTTATTAATTGCCGTGGCATTCCAAGCCTTTCCTATTCTGGCCTCACCCTTCCTTTCCTGCTTCAACTCTACACTGCTCTCCCGCTACCCCCACAGCTCACACAGAGCATGATGTAGGATGTGCCCTTTCTCCCCTCCTGCCTTCACCACGCTGCTCTCGCAGCTCCAGTGCTCTCTGTCTCTCCTCTTCCTCTCTGCCTACGAACTTCTCACTCAGCTCCTAAGACCTTTCCCATCCAGGTCAAATGGTCTCTCTCCCAAGCTGCAGAGCCAAGTTACACACATCCCTCTCTACAGCACCCACCACCTAGCACTATAATTATCTGCATACAACCTTCTCCCCAACAACACTGCGAGCTCCCCCAAGGCAGGGATTATGTCTTATTTATCTTTGTGTTTCATCTAATCTCATTAATAGCACATCATACAGAGTTTGTCACCTGGCAGGCCCTTAGGAAATATTTGATGGACAGATGAATAGCACATGGATGAATGAATGACAAATGTACCGACTGCTTGGTTTCCTGCCCATTTGCTCTGTGAAATGTCAAACGCCTCCTCTCTCTATAGCAGAACATGCCTTGGCTATTCAGTCACTTGGCTGGTGATCTCTGATGCCTCTACTGTTTTTTCTTGTTCCGTGTGTCTAAGGGACAAGAGGCTGACAATCCAAATGACAATTCTCCCGTCCCTTCAAAGTCATGTACTCAGTATTTCATCCACTGACTGTCTCCTACTTGCTGAAACTTTCTCCTTGATTCCAAGACACCATACTGTCCTGGTTTTCCTCCTAAGCTTCAAGCTGTCTTCTCTTTGGTCTCATTAATTCTCCTTCTATCTGCTATCTCCTCCTCTTTTATCTGTTCCACAAGTGTTAGGGTTCCATCCTGGGCCTTTCAATCTTATCCAAACCTTTTCACAGGGTAATACTGTAGCATTAGCAATAATCCTCATGCTGATGTCCCCCTTACTCATGGGTAGCCCCAAACTCTCTCCCAAACTCTCGATTTACATTCTCAGTAGCCTACTAGACATATCCACCAGGATGATGTGTGGCATTTTCATATACAACATGTCACCTAGCCAGGATCTGAATGTCTGCTCCATCTCTGAACTCTCAATCTCCTGGTTCACCTTCCATTCCCAGACCCAAATTCCTGCCAGTTTTACCTCCAAAGTATCTCCAGACTCTGTTTCTTTTTTTCCATCCTCATGTCCCAAGGGTGGATCAAGGCCTTACTTCCACTTGCTCTTACCTGGTCTCTATCCATCCAGTCTCCCCTCTCCCTACTTTCTTAAAAATCACATCATCCAAGTCCCATATTCACTGACCGCTGAGCTCCCCTCTGCCTCCAGGACTGAGTCCAGTCCCCAGCCTGGCTCACGAGGCCCTTCGCTGTATGCCATCTGCCCAGCAGCCTCTCCTGTCAGCACGTGCCTGTTCTTACCGTCTCACTCAACCACACCAAGCCTTAACACCACTCTGTGCCTCAGACCACCCATGTCACTGGCCTCGAAAACACTCCCTCGCCCCCAATGTTCTCCACCTGGGAAATTCCTGCTCATCCTTCAGGACCTACTGAATGTTACAACTTCTGTGTAAAGGCAAGGACAGTTGTTCTGTCCTCCAGGTATCCACAGCGTTTTGAGCACACTTCACTATATTCCATTATAATTCTGTTTTTATGTGTCTCATACCCCACATGGTGAAACAAAATCAGGTACATATTTCTTACACTAATTTAAAAATGGAGTAAGTACAAAATTGAAACTCCCCCCCCCCCAAAAAAAAATTTCAAATTAACAGTATTGATTTCATGTGATGGATGGTTAATGGAACTAAACAGACATTGTTGGGTGTGACTGTAGGAGGTACGTGAGTCTTTGAAGTTTCTCTTATTGACTAGATTCTTTTGAATTTGAGCACAGTGGACCACTATTTGTGTTGTTAAATTTTACCTTTTGAAAAATGAACTTGTTTTAAACCACTAATCCATTATATCGAAGGGCCAATCTATAAGGCTGAGAACATATTAAATGCTGCTTAACAAAAAAATCACTACCATTTACCACAGTACTTACTGCTAATGAGCTAGTGTGAGCTATGCCACAAAAGACAGAACCTGGCTGGTCACACAGCTGAAGGTAGACATAGTTCCAACCGCTACCGTACAGGGTCTGGGGACATGGATATCTCAATATCTCCACTTTTTTATGGACTCAAAAATGTAAAAGTCTTTTCTCTCTAAAACGGAGGTATTCAGTTAATAAACTATCTCGATTATCTAGAATAGACAAGTTAATATTTTTAGTTATCATAAAAATGAAAACTCAAAACTTAAAAAAAAAATCTAATTTAAATTGCAGACCACCAAGAATATACCCAAGACTCCAGGGACCTCTGGGCCTTGAGCTTACAAAACACTGTTTTAATTTTAAAGAAAAATTATAGATGAGGCTCGAGCCAGGATTGGCCCCCAGGCTGGGTTCATTCCAAAGCACAGACTCCTCTCTCTGCCCCATGGTGCTTAATTCTCAAGAATACGGGGTACCACAAGGGCTATGCAGACCATGAAATCCTATACAACTGTCAGTTTAGTCTTCGGTTATTATTATTTACATATGTGAAAGAAAATACTTTACAAAAGGAACTGGCATATTTTAGGAAGTACCCTGTCTTGTACAATTCAATGCCTCTTTAAGGAGATAATAATGATATCAGTTCTGCCCACCTATTTAAAAGGTTACAACTCAAACCTGATATTTGACAGAGGAAGTGAAGATATTATTTACATGCTTCGTGGGAGCAGGTCACCGCAATAGGTAAGTAGAAAGCCTAGGCCTCTCCAATAAAGAAAAAGGTGCTGATGATCAGGAGCCTGGTATAAATGTGATTTGAAAAACTCAGCTTACTCACAAGTACCCCTTGGGTAGCCTCCTCGGACAAGGTACGACAATCTGCGCTGTAAACAAAATTTTCAACTGTATCGTTTCCAAAGTCCATTTGAATTCCCTGGATACTCTTTTGCAATCCTTCCAATCCTATCTAATGACTTACACAATCTATATCCCCATGTTTAAATAGCATTTCTTTGACTCCCGAAGAAAGAGAGGAATTGATATGTACTAAGCGCTACCATGTGCCAGCACTTTACTAACTTACTTGATTTAATCTTCAAAGCTGGCTCCCCCTTATCAATCAGACCTAATTCAAATGTCACCTCCTAGAGAGACTTCCTTGGCCACACCATCTAAAGTAGCAAATGCACATGGGCACATATGTAGGCATACACACACACACACACACACACACACACACACACAATCACTATCACTTTGGCCTGTTCCATTTTCCGCATCGTAGTTATTACGGTCTGAAATGTTACTGGCTTACTTGTTTATAGTCTGTTCTTCCCACCTGGAATAGAAATGTCTCATGATCTGTAACAAAGCCTGGCACACAGGTGTTCAGTGGTTGTTAAATGAATACACCTTATTAGGTAGGAACTATCCTGCTGTTATAACTGAGAAGCTGATATGATCTGCTTAAGTTTAGGCAGCTAGGAAGTGATACAATCAGAATTCAGATTCAGGTCTACCAGCTCCAGGAGCCAAGATGCCCAGTACTCAGGTTTCTCTCAGTGGGGTTATCAGAAGTGCACCAAGGGACACCAGTCATCCCACAAAAATAAGGTGGTATAGTCCCAAACTATCAATTTCGTCAAGGGTTTTTAAAAAAAAAAAAAAGGTGTCTATGTGTGAATTGTGTCCTAATGTTAAGTAAGTTAAAACACTGTTTGAAAAATTAAAACAATCAGTTTGATTTGGGGACAGAATGTCACTTTTACATGAATGTTTAGAGAAAATAGTAGACCTCAAGGAAATGTTGAGACTTCAGTAGGCCACTCCGGACTACCCCAAAGACTGGATGTGTACACAGATATAACCACGTATGTGCAGTCCACACTCTTCTGCTGGTGGGACATTTTGCAGGGAGACATTTAGGAAGCTCCGAATCACGCTGGCTGCCACCCAGAAGTGCTCGGGTTGACATGCTTTAGCAGAGAGGAAAGTATTTGAGGGATGACTGCCCTAAACAATGATCTTCAAAGCCACAAAGGATGTTTCTACAGAGAAAAAGTTTGAGAAAGAAGGCAAAAGCACAGACATCATTAAAAATTGACTGTTTCCAAAGGTGGTTGCAAATTCCCAGAGTAGTTCAAAATAGAATGGATTTGTCTTTCTGGGGTGGTGTAGGTGTGGTCTTGCCTGAAAGAGAAAATCTCTGGAAATTACTTCCATCTTGAGATCTCTGTGGTCTAGACCACCAGGGGCAGCCAAATCGGGGGCTCCCCACACTGTTGCGGGAATGATAAAAAAAGGCCCCTCCTAACAGTGTCTGGCTTAACCTGCAACTTCTGCCCCACATTGTCACAGAAAAGGCCGCCTGACCGAGCGTCCTTGCTGGGTCAGGGAGCAGAGCACTCCAGCGTGGCCAGCCCGTGGAAGTGAACTCCTCCTGCCTGTCAGGTGAACAGGAACCCTACTTGCCCATGTTGACATGGGTCATGCATCCAGCAGAAAAGAGGCCCCTCTCTGCAGCACTCATAGGCTTCCCCAAACATTTAAAGCCTTCCTGGCTCTGAACCAAGAATCCCTCTCCGAGCCAACAGCTTACAGCCCATTAAAAACCCTGTGCAAATGCAAACACTCTTTCCATTAGACAAGGAAGAAACAAGAACCACGTCTTGGGACCGAGCTCGCAGTTGTTGAAACTGGACTAGGGGCTAAAGTCCCTGAAGAGGAAATATCACTGTATTAAAAACCACAACCGTTTCCAATGCTCACAGTCAATTACATGGGCGACCAAAGGCACCTCTGGAAGCGCTGCGAGGGGAGGCACGTCCTGTCACATTCGGGGCAGTCCTGCTGGGGGGAAACTATGGGCCCCTCTGGATTTTCAAGCTGCCTGAGGCTTGAGACCTGGTGTGTTCAATAGTAAGAAGACTACATCAGTGTACGTATGCATAACGTCATTTAATCCACACCGCAGGCCTGTGAGATCAGTCTCATTTTATCCACAGGAGACTCACTAATTGGTTAGAATCCCAGATGCTGACTGGACCCCATTCATGGGTGAACAGAGATACCATTTTGGAAGTCTCCATCTGTCCCGCCCTTGCTTCTACTCCATGCGGCCCTCCAGCTCTTTCTTTACAACCACCCGAGAGGGCTGGCCACTGCTCTGGGCTTCAAGAAGACAGAGACTCCATTTAGGCCCCCATCCAAGTCGTATAATCCACTTGAGCTTTGTCAGAACTCTGCACTGGGACTCATTAGGCACTGACCCAGATAAAGTGTTTTCTGGCACTTTATTCACAACATAAATCTTCACACTGTGAGTTGAACACAACGGAAATGATTAAAAATGAGGACACCCACCATCACATGGATATTGGCCATATGAGATTGCCATGGGAGGGCAGCAGGGGGCACGGAAGAAGCCACTGAGCCCACAGCACAGCACACCCACTGACGTGGTGTCTGCTCTTCTGCTCTTGGTGGCTAAGGCTGGAGCTGCCCTGACGTTTGTTTTGTGCTTCCTGCGTCAACATCTTATTTCAATTTTCTGCTTTATTGATTATAACAATGGATCGTGATGACAATGGCCTATAAATGTTACCAAAATATACTTTATAGCCATTAAAAACACCTTATTAATTGAATTCTTACAGAAAAATCACTTTGTTATTGCAAGTAGAAAATTCTCGAACACAACCCTTTTCTTCAGGACAATGGCTTCAATCACTTCATTAGCACAAGACCTCTCAGGAACATAACTAGGCATTATAACAAGACACACCAGACTGTTTCCCATCTGTTACTGCCCCGAGGTCTCTCTCCCTTGGGAATCCCACAGACAGGATTCAGGCATTTCAGGGTCTCTGGCCAGAATACCACTCAATGGCAGGACAAGCTCACCAGGACACAGGGCTGACATCACACACGAGGTGCTCTAAGTCACACAGCCAGTGAGAGGCACACCCCGGACACTAGCCCAGGATTTCTCATGCTCTATCCACCACGCCTGCCCTCTGTCAACCAGACATTCAAGGTCAGAGAGGCTGCAGACTAGCCTCTCTGGGACAACAGGGATTCAGCAAGCTGCAGACCTATGTGAGGAGTGATGGGGGTTCTGGCTGAAAGAGTCACAGGACTTAGAGAAAGAAGCACGGTGGGCCCAGGAATGGGGAGGAAGCTCTGGGAAATGCCCTCTGTCACCCCCAGGAGGCGTTGCTTCTAAAACTCCCTATTGTAAGAGAAACCTGAGGAAGGTTTCAAAGGCCTCTGAAATACCTACTGCTTCTGCTGCTTCTAGAACAATAGTTCTCAAGCAGAAGCAATTTTGCCCACCAGGAGACGTTAGATAATGCCAGCAGATATTTTTGCTTGTGCACAGCTGAGGTGGTGGGGGATGTAACTGGTACCCAGTGGGTAGAGGCCAGGATACTGCTAACATGCTACAATGCATGAGACAGTGGTCCCCACCCCTTCTCCCCCCGCCCCACATCTCAACCCCACTCTAGAGCAGCTGGGGGATATTCTGGACACCTCTCAGGCTTCTTCCCCACAGAGCCCCATTTCTGGTATGTGCAGAGCAAAGGAATCCAGTTCCTAGTCCCCAGAGGAATAAGGGGAAGACAAAAAATTAGAGGGAGCAAAGGTCTAAAAAGAAATGGTCCAAAAGGAGTGGGAATGTGGAAGTATACATGTGGGCACCCCAAGCTGTACCGCTGACCCTGCTTCTAATGTGTCATAACACCCAAGAGAAGAGCCTGAGTAGGCCAGGATGGTTCTTGGTGTATGGGGTGGATGTGTTGGTATGGGCTATTTTTAAACAAGGTCACTAATAAAATGACACATCAAGGAGTATCCAGTGAATCTATTAATAGGGGAACTTCTTATGCCAGTGGATTAAATCTGATAATATGGACATTAAATTGGGAAGATACCCAGGCTGGAACCGGTTGAGTGGGATGAAAAGAAACGCTGCTCTGGTTCATGAAATAGTTGAGGCAGGGTCCTTGCAGTGACTGGACAGCATGTGAAGTCCTATTCAAAGGCACCTGGGTCACCCATATGAGGGGGTGGTGGTGCCCCCACATGCACGGCTGAAAGAATGAACTCTCCCAGAGTCGACACATCTCAGTGGTTCTTCTTGGGTTCCAGAGACACATGGGCAGGTAGAAGAGGTCAACCATGCAAGGTTAACAAGCTCCTTATCCTGGATTCAAACATCCTTCCGACTGGTTCTGCCCTCCAGGCCCCAAGCTACACTTGTGAGACAACTGTGATTTACATCCCTCCAACCATCTGGGCAAAGTGAGGCCACTGTCCAGCTGCGGGGAGGTGAAAGGGGAAGGAGTGATGGGGGACCCCCAGATGTCCTCCCAGGCTAACATGCAAGAATCCTGGAGTCTTGGGTACAGGTCCAGGGGAGACTGACCTCAATGAAATGGGACAGAGCTGCCCCGTGGAAGGGGCCAGGTGAAAGAGGCAGCACTTGGGCAAAACAGACTTCTTGAGCCAGCCTTGGGCCACATCTTGTTGGCCTTCCCTGTCCCTGCTTTGATCTCTTTTCCCCAGCACATCCTCAAGCTTCTAAGTCACACACCTATTCCTCCAGAAGCCCTTATCTTTGTGGCATCAACCCCCATCCCCCAACTCTGTACTCCAGTCTCCCAGGAGTGCCAAAGACACACAGGGCCATACCCCTCACCTCCCATCCCCAATGAGGCTGTGTAGGTACAGACAGGCAACAGGTGGGCAGCAAGACCCCGGGCAGATAACCACAGAGTCCTACAGCCCTTGAGCCCCCAGAGGACCCGGGGCCAGTCCACAAAGCCCAGGGTGCATCCAGCTCATCTGTGCTGTCTTAACCTGCAGAGCTATCTGGGAATGCTTTCCTCTGCGTTGGCTCCCCCGTGGTGTGGCCAGTGAGAACCCCACCAACCAACAGAAAGGGGTCTGTGTGGACTTGGGGAAGAAAGATGAAAGGGGGTGTTCTTGGAACATCTGGGCCAAAAACCCATTAAAAGACAAGAAGTTCTAGAAATGGAAGTTCTTTCTAGTACTGGAAAACCACATGATAGGCTGAACAGCCCCAAACCACTGAAGAAAAGATGCCACTCCCAAGGCAGGCAGGCTTCTGTGAGTCCGGCAGGAAGACGCCCTCCCCGACACCCCAAACTGCCCTTCATTCTCTTACTCATCATGACGAGTTAAGCATAATCCAGCGAGCACCACTGAGCTCCAGGAACTGGGGATGGTGTACACGCTTCACGTCTGATTCTGATTTCCAGAACAAATCCCAGCGTTCAGCCTGCCCAGGGCAGTCAGTAGTATGCCCATTCTATAGATGAGAAGTTCAGAGAAGAGCAATCTTGGGTTCCGTGGACAAGGCACATTTCAGCGTTGGTCTGTATCCAGGTTTCTGGGCCTTTCAGGAGGAGAGACTTGGCTTTTTCTCTCATGCTCCAAAGGGAAGGCCAGGCAAATGGAAGCTACGTAGTGAACACGGAGTGAGCTGAACCAAGCCCTCCCAAGTTCATGCAAGCGCACTCACCTCGACTTCTCTGGCGTGGGCAGCCGTCCTGCCAACTCCCCTAGAACCGACTCCTGCGCTGGTTTCTGCCATGCTCACCGTGACGTCATCCTTACCCCCCTTCCTGCTCCTTTGACAGAGACTTCTGCTACCATCCCTCATTCTACCTCCTCCAGAAGCTCCCCCAAAAGAAGACGCTTTCTCTTTCTCACGTTCCTGCTTATCCACACTCACAGCTTGTCCAGAACGTGAGTCAGAGAATATGACCGACAATGGCTACCTGGCATTTCTGTCACTATCTTGGGGTCTAGTCATTGCGGTGCCTGTCTCTGTGTCCCAGGCTACAAATGGAGTTACTATTTTTCCCTCTGAATCTCCTCTGTGCTTCAAACCTGGCCAGCTCTCAAGGCTTCTTGAATCTCTCAATCATCTCTCCTGACTCTTCCTTTCAATTTGATTGTAACTCCCCCTATTCAAATCCCAAAATCATAAAATTCCCACCGACTTCAGCCTGGGCTTTGAAAAGCAGTCCTAAGTTCAAATGCTGGTTCTGCCAGTTACAAGCCCCGTGACCCTGGGTGGGCGGTTCAGCATGGGTAAGCCTTAGTGTCCTCCTGGGTTAAGTGCACCCACTTTGTAGGGTAGTTGATTTAGATAGAATTCATGTGAGTACCACATCTAGCACCTAGGGGATGCTCAAAAATCACTTGTTGTTGTTAATTCCACCACAAGCTGGTTTCCCTAGATTGTCTCCATCCCCATCCACCCTACGCACTCCTGTTGACAAGCTGAATGTTCTTCCTCCCTGCCTCCATCTCCAATTCTGCCTTCCCAAACCACTCTGGATCCCAGCGGAGGGGCTGTCCCTCACTGCACGCAATAATGTTCAGTTGTCTTTTTATCTTTCCAAGTGGAAAACTGTATCTGCATATCCATACCTAATATATCCATTTTAACATTTCTTAGCATCGCCCATGGACTGAACACTGTTCACAAACACTGCTTTCCCACCTTCTACATGAATGATTGTGGTAACTTGCACATGAAAGCCGTCAGTAAATACTTGCTGATGGGAAAAAACCGTCCTCAGTGAGAGCACGGAAGGCCTGTGCCCCATCGTGGAGGACACAGACCCAGGCCCAGCCCTGTCCTGGGCTGCTGTGTGCCAGGCTGTGTTTCATTCTTCTTCCTGCTCCTCCGGCAGCCGCCAGCTCTCCCCAGAGCAGCCTCTCTGGTTGGAATTCGAGGTGTGACAGCCACAAGGAGATGATTGCCCACAGTGTTCACGCCTCTCAGGGAAGCCACCAAAGTGGGTCTTGTGATCGAACACTGCAAGTGCAAAAGCCCTGAAGTGGACACCACCAAAGACCAGAAATGTCTGGTCCATAAGGCAGGCATATACATGGATTTTGAGGCACTTAGAGGATACCCAAAAGCAGGTGCAGTCTTTGACTGCTAGGATCTAAATAGGCATGTGGGGGCCTCTCCAAACGGGACCCTCATTCAGGGTCGAGCCTTGGTTTCAGTGAGAAAATAAATGACAATCAAGGACTAGGCCCAGCAGGGCAATGGGCCACCAGGATGGGATCCTAGAGACACGACCCTTCTACTCCCACAGGCGCCGGAAGAGCTGAATTCAACCCCTAGGTCCACACTCTTCCACACTGTGCTTGGCTTCGAGGCCCGGGGGCTGTGCTTCTCAGTGGCAGGTGACTGCTACGACTGGTAGCTGGCTAGGGCTAAGTCACCAGAGGAGGTGACTCCTAGTCAGTGGCGAGAAAAACAATCTGAGTTTGTGGGAAAGAGATGGGGTATCACCTGTACCATCTATTAAAGGGAGGAAAGCAACAGGACTTAGAGCTCACATGTCCTTCATATGTCTTTCATGTGTACCTTCAGAATACTTCAGCATTCTTAACAAGCCCAGCAGTCCTTGCTTTAGGTAACTGTGATTCTGTGACACTGGCCTTGAACTAGCGTCCAGAGGTGGAAAAATCTAGAAATCTTAACAGTTTATGAATCGATAAATTGGACCAAGATGTTTATTTCACTATGTCACGTCTCCATCTTATGTGTGATAATATGGTTAACCTCCTTCTGTTTGAGTGCTTGTTACTATTTTTCATACATTTCTATATGAGGCATGCTGCAAGCTGCTAACCCATCACCAATCTGTGCCAGCTGGGACACAGTGGTCAGACACAGAGGTGACCCTTTCTCACTGAAGACGCCCACCCAGTCCACCCCAGAAGATACGCAGCAGGGAGCCCATGTAGAGCTATGCTAATACTTAGATGCCCAGTGCTGGCCCAGCTCCAGACCAAAAGCAGGAGCGGCCGTGTGTCCCCAGGAGCCCCGCCCATCCCGCTAGAAGGCATTTGTATTTCTGTGCAGTTCGCGGTTGCAGCCAGGTTTGGCTGGGAGGTCCCACCGCTCATTTCCCTCCTAAACCTCCCTGGTGTGCAGCCAAGTCTCCATTTTATTCAAACCTTAGAAACAGAAATGTATGAAGAAAAATGATTCCCATGAAGGATGGAAAACTGATCTAACAAGCAACTACGGCTGTGCAGATGCACTGGGGGTATCAGAGCGCCTGAGCAGTACAGCTCCCCGAGGGCGAGGTGGCATCTCACGGCCTTCCTTCCGCTGTCCGGCACAGGGACGGCTGTAGTGGACAAGGGCGTGAAATCAAAATAATCAACAGGGATTTGAGGGACCCCTGCATCCAACGAAGCGTGCTGGGAACTGTAGGAGACTGAACTAAGTCTACGGCATACATAATTCCGTCCTCAAAGGTGTATAACCCATCCGGAAGAATAACTCCAAAATACTAAAAAAAGGTTTTTGGATTCCAGAAGGTGTGGAGAGGTCGAGAAGACTAAGCTGGAGGAGTGGCACTGCCCTGGGGAACTGGATATCACCAAGGATTTCAGTAAAAATGTAGAGGAGGGAAAGAGTGACATGGCCTGGGGACCCAGAAATAAACCGGTTCATTCTAACTTTGACACAGAGCATAAAAGATAACTGGAAAGGTGGGCTAGGGCGATGCTGACCAGACAGACCATTTTAAACAGGACAGAAAACAATGGTCCTGTCCCATTTCAAACAGTACGCATGGTCAGCCTACTGACACCCTGAATTTAGCCCAGTGAGACGAGGCTGACCAGACGTACTACTTGAAACAAAATGGTACTGTTTCCTGTCCTGTTTCAAACAGTACGTGAGGTCACCCTAGGTAGGGCAGATGTAGAAAAGTCCGTGTACCAATCCAAAGAGCTTGGTCTTTATTCTAGGTGCTCTGGGCAGCCGCTGAGGGCTGAGGGCAAAGGGAGTAGCAACCAAGTATCATGGCTAAGAGTGAGGGCTCAGAGACCCAGAGTGAGTCTGAATTTCTGTCCCATCACTTGTCTGTGATTAGAAGCCTTGGCCAGGTTCTCAACCATCTTCAAATTTGTCTCCTCATGGGTACAAGAGGGATAATAACAGTGTCTGCTGATTCGTAAGGTTGCTGTCAGATTGAAATGGGATAACAGACACACCATGTGCCTGGCATACAGCAAGCACTCAATAGATGTTTTCGGCCAGCAAGAGAAATACAAGCATATTAGTAAAGCAACGCGTAGGACAATGAGACTGGGAAGTGGGTGGCTCACCACAAGGTCCTCCCAACAACCCAGAAGTGAGGTACAGAGGCAAAGGCAAGAAGGGCCATCATGAGAGGCAGGGGGAAGGAAACGTGGACCAGGCATGGGTATCGCCCAGATGATGGAGCACACCACCGCCTAGATCCCATTCGTGGGAAATCAGAAGGGAAAGTGGTGCCTGGAAGAAAAACAGGGGCCTCTGGAGACAGGGCTGGCTTGGTGGACACAAGAGGAAGCCCTGATGCTACTGAGAGACCTGGACTCAGAGCCTACGTCAGGCCAGTGCCATGGATCTGGAAAGGAAAAGAAGGTGTGCAGTGAAATGTTAAGGGACAAGGACAGCAGCGCTGGGGAAATGTTCCCATGTAAGGAGCAAGAGAAGGCAAAGGAAACAGAAAGAAAAGTTAGGATGCCAGGAAAGGAGAAGGGGGCTGACAGGTGATTCAAGGAGAGAGACAGAATGAGAAGTGCCACTTGGGAGGGCACTGGTGACGTCAGAAAGGGCAACTTCAGTGAAGCAGACAGGGCGGCCGTGAAGGGGGAGTGAGTGTTAGTGACGGTGGTGACAAGAGAGTCTGGACTTGGAGAGCTTGGAGTGCTGAGAGCCAGGGAGTGTCTACCCAGAAATGTTTCTTCTCTGTAGGACCCTCTGCGCCCCCAAACTCATGAAAGGAAAGCAGGCCAGGAGTTCGGTTCCCATGAGCCTGCTCCATGAACACAGCTTCCTCCTGACTAGTCCGGGACATTTCAGCCTCTTGTTAGGGCGCCTCCAGGACAAGCCCGGCTGTCCACGGGCCTTTGGCTGCTTTCCCTTCTATTGTGTTTGTGTGGGGAGAGAAACGTGCCCTGGAAGGGGAATCTGTGAGCTCACATCAGGAGTTCACATGGCATCTGGGTGACCGAGGGCCTGCAGGGTTCAGAAGCCTCCGGCCAATGGCTCCCAGCCTGACTGCACGAGAGAATCACCTGAGACATTTACAAAGCTACGAACACCAGGCCCTGTCTCCACACACACTGACCTCACTGGTCTGGGAGGGGGCCCAGCAGCAACAGTTTCTGTTGTTCTTTTGTTTGTTCGTTTTAACTTCCAAGAACCACTCCCCAAGGGGTTCCCTCTAATGAACACATAGGACACAAGTTCTGCAAACCAGTTAGACTGATAGGTTTAACTTGTGAGCCAATCCCATCTGATTGAAACTGAAAGCTGAGAGATGAGAGGGGTACTGAGCCCACGTTCCGACTTAGTTAAAGAGACCAGTGACTCCCCTAGGTGGGGAGCAAGGGGGGGATGGATGGCTGGGTATGTAGGCATCCTGGGTCTAGCTTCTCTCATCCTATCACAGCCTCCACAAAACAAACTCAGAGAATTTGTGCTCCAGTCTGAGATGGGAGCCCCCATCCCACAGTCTGCGGCCTGGGTAAGCATCCACAGGCAACAGTTCTCAGGAAATGCTCCCAGCTCAGTAGTTTCAGCACCACCTGAAATGCAAATTCTCAGGCCCCACTCAAGATGTGAATCCAAAACTCTGGGAGTGTGGCCTGGAATCAGTGTTTCAACATGTCCTCCAGGAGATGCCGATACATCCTACAGCCTGAGCACTCTAGGGAACTTGACACATTCCTAGGCTCACCAAGACCCACCCACTAAAACAGACTCTCTGCGGGGAGAGCCCAGAACCTCTATCTTTTAAGCCCCTCAAATGGTGCTGCTGCACATTTGAACTAGGGTACCACTAACTGTGTACTGCTTTCTGTGTGATGTTTAATCTCCTCAACAGCATCCCTGGAAATAATCAAACTACTTGCTATCTTAGGAATGTGTTCAGCAACACCCCCAGCTGGTCACCTCGAGCAGTTCTCTTAACCTCTCCGAAGTTTATTTGCTTCATCTGTACAGTGGGCATATTCTGATCTCGTAGGATTAGATTGTTCTTGTGACACTGAAAGAGAACATCTAGCTTAGGGTTTGGCCATGTCTTGGGTGCTCAAAGAATGACATTAGTTGTAAAAAGCAAAAACGGAATGAAGAAAAGAGAAAGCAGACATAAGACAAAATGAATAGTGTCACTGCTCACGTGAGGTTCTGACTAGTAAAGTACAATTGCTAATGAGATGATTACCCCATGGAACACAGATAAACACCCCATGGCGAGTCATTCTCTGACGGCTCACTACCTGTCCTCATGCACAGCCTACTCCTGTAAATACACGAGGTCTGACAATTAAGCTCACAAACTTGCCACCATGAGCTTACATTGGCAACACCGTACAAACAACTCAGTAAGGTGTCATAACCTGGTACATCTGTGTCTCACAGCTGTGTTTGTGTCAATGTGTGGTGGTGTCTTGCTGTGTGGCATTCATTATTGTTGTTGCGTGTTTTTGTGTGTCGTCATAAGAATGTCAGAGCTTGAATTAGAGCACCAAACAAACCTTAAATATTTCTTGTTAAACATGGCAAGAGTAGAAGTGAAATTAGGGACATGTTAGTCCAAGTTTATGGGGATAATGCCATGAAGAAAACAGCAGTGTGCAAATGGATTAAACATTTTTCTGAGGGGAGAGAAAGCGTCACTGATAAAGGGAGGTCTAGGTAGCCAGTAACCAGCAGAACTGACGAAAACATTGCAAAAATTCATCGAATTGTGCATCAAAACCATTGGCTGACTAAGAAGCACAGCAGACTGTATAAATACCAATAGAGAAATGGTTAGGAAAGTCTTAACTGAAAATCTTGGCATGAGAAAGACGTGTGCAAAAATGGACCCGAAGGACCTAACCGATGAACAAAACTAAAGGAGAGCCGAAGTTTGCCAAGACCTTTTGGAGCAGCAAGATGATGGTTTAGGCCATGTTATCACTGGTGATAAAGCATGAGTGTAGCAATACGACCCTGAAACAAAGCATCAAAGTGCATAATGGAAGTCAGACAATTTTCCATGACTAAAACTGTTACATCCAAATCAAGAGTCATAGTGATGTTGCTAACCTTTTTTGATATCAGAGGGATTGTTCATTATGAATTTGTAGCAACTGTATAAATAGTCAACCAAGTTTACTATTTGGAAGTGCTGAAAAGGCTGCATGAAGAAGTTAGAGGAAAATGACTTAAACTTTTTGTCAACAACTCATGACTCTTGCATCACGACAATGCACCAGCTCACACGGCACTGTCTGTGAGGGAGCTTTTAGCCAGTACACAGGTAACTGTATTGGAGCACTCCCTCCCTACTCACCTGATCTGGCCCCCAGTGACTTTTTTCTTTACCTGAAGATAAAGGAAATATTGAAAGAAAGACATTTTGAAGACATTCAGGACGTCAAGGGTCATATGACAACAGCTCTGATGCCCATTCCAGAAAAAGAGTTCCAAAATTGCTTTGAAGGGTGGACTAAGCACTGGCATCAGTGCACAACTTCCCAAGGGGAGCACTTCGAAGATGACTGTAGTGATACTCAGCAATGAGGTATGTAGCATTTTTTCTAGGATGAGTTTGCAAACTTAATTGTCAGACCTTGTATACTTTGGTATTTTCCTGTGGAAACAAATCATGCTAAAATAATTATGTTAATGAACCCTTTTCCCATTGGCCCTGAGAATACCCACCAGCAGCGCTAGCAGCTGCAGTGTTCACTGCGAATTAGCTTGCGAATTACAGTCATAACCTCACCCCCAAAGTTCCGTGCTTTGAAATTTACCACACAAAAAGATATTATTAAATACTGATCATCACATAAATATTTCTGTTACACTAGGATTAGAGACAAGGTCTGTTTAGAAATAACTTCAAGAACAGCTTTTATATTTTATTTTCACATTGGAAACCATGTTCATGTAAAATTAAGTGAACGCAGCAGAGAGCTGCAGTCTTTGTTTGTTTTTCTAAACAGAAAAAGGGTTAACTGATGCTAAACCAGAAAGCTCGTGTCAACTCTTGGCTGGAGGCGTCATCCACTTGCTACACTCTGTTGTGTGTAGACATATTAATTTTCCTGGTATGGGCCATGGGAGACAAGAGGCAGAATGGCATGATGGTGAGAGCACAGTCCTGAGGCAATGCCGCAGTTCAAATCCTGCATCTGTAGCTACGTGAGCAGTCCTCGACCAGAACAGCTCAACCTTCCTATTCAGGTGGGGTTTTTCATGCCAGTGCCTCCAGAGAAAAGCGGGAGTGCCCCACCAGCCCTTCAAGCCCTCTAGATCTGTCCCACCTCTCCAGTCCATTCTCGATTCTCCTCAGAAAACAACTCCATCTAGGAGGCCCCTTGAGAACCCTGAACACACACCTCTCCTCCTGCTGCTCCCACAACTTCATCCAGGCCTCCTTCCCCACTTCGTGAATCAGTCTCATCCTTTGAAGCTGAGGCCCACAGAGTCTTCTCATCAATCTCAGCCCTGGGGGACTCCCTTCCTCCTCTGACCATCTCTACACCCGCCCCTCTGCCTCCAGTCTCTGCCTCGTTCTGAAGTTATTTCTTCTCATACTTTCCACTCCTCCTAGCTTATGAGCACTTGACAGGCATGAGCAGGACGACCGTGTAATTCATCATTACACTGGATCACTTTTGAGAGTGAAAGAGGGTGCTACTAATAATTACATCAGCAAGAACTGGCACAAACACTGACTGTCCCACACGAAGCCGGATGTCTGGTGAGCTTAAAGCTAGTTTCATCTTATCTCTCCTCATATCCTTCCCAGCACCTGGACCTTAGAGACACAAACGGATAAAATGAAGTGCTGGGAACTAAACAAGCTCGCAACGGAGGTTTAGGAAGATTAATCTGGCCATGCTGTGTTTGGGAGACCAGAGCTAGAATAACAACAGCTCACAGTTATGAATAGAAATGAACAAGTGACATGCTGCTTTTATTTCGTTCTCTATAGAAATGCAAATGCAGCCCAAGGGCTGATGTAAGGTTGAAACAAGCCTTGCATGAGAAATGCGGTTTGCATAGTTTTAATACAATTTAATATCTACTCATGTCCAGCTAAGCATCTGTCTCCAATTCCACAGCCACAGTCCTTTCAAAGTCACTGCCTTGGGATGTAAGTTTCTCAGGGAGAATGAGCCTGTGTCCAAAGCCTGGAAAGCAACAGCATTTGGCCACCAAGTTCTCTGGTCTCCCCTCCAAGCAGCCTTTCCTGTTTTGTTTTTAGCTCCAGGGGAAGGACAATGGGCAAGTCAATCAGTGCAGATTACCCTGCGCAGGGAGGAAAGACACCTGACAGCCAAGCCCTTCACCGAGTCAACAGGGACAAAGGCACGGGGTAATCGGGTGCATGGGGAATGCAATGCTCATCAACCTTTGGGGTTGTCTCATTGTTTTTTAGAAAGTCTTTAGAGGAGAGGGGATTTGAAGGAAGGCAGGGCCTTGCCTACTAGCAGATATTTCAATGCGATCATTACCCTCCCCCAACTCATTGTCAGGGATAAGCCCTTGCAAAGGAGAAGCCATCAGACAAGGCACAATCAGGGGCTCCCAGCTTTTCTGTCCAGCTACACATTAGACCTGCCTTGCACTGCTGAAAGGGCTGCTTTCCACTAGGCATGCCCCATGTATGGAAAAAATTCCACCCCTGGTTTGCTCTCACTTGTACCCACCTGCTACAAACTAAAACCACATAGAGCAGAGGCCAAGACAGTTTTCCTAGTACAACTAACATCTGCCAACTCTACAACTAAAGGGCTTAGATCATGATGACTAGTTAAGGAATCTTGAGAAGTGGGATTATTTATCTATTCCTTATCATTCACTGAGCAGTGTAAAGACTTTCATTTGAACTATAATTAATCACTAAAAATGCCTTTCAATAACTGGTATCCCCATTTTACAGATTATAACATACTAGGTTCTGCAGTAAGTTCTAAGGATATAGACTTGAACATCCTAGGGACAAAGTAAATGTCACTGAGGTTAAGTGATTTGTCCAAGGCAACCTGAAGTCCAGCTTGGAAGACTGAGAACCTAATAACACCCATGGAGAACTTACCAGCCCTGCGACTGTCCCAGGGAGGTCCTGCTGCAACTTCCCCCAAGCCTAAACTCAAAGCCACTTCAAGGTCGAGTAGTTCACCCCAATCACCTAAGAGCATTACATAATTAAGGGCCTATTTCTTGAGGATGGAAGAAAGATGGGGTGGGGTGTCAGGCTGCTCTTCAGTGAAAACCGTTCACATGGTTGAAATCACTTAATGGTCAGAACTAATGATGTAACCCCAGCTCCCAAAGACCCCCTGACACAACAGAGGTCATCTTATGCACTTGCCTCTGTGTCTTTGTTCTTGCTATTCCCTCATTCCAGAGTCTCCACCTGGATAATTCTTACTGGGCTTTTAAGACTCAGATTTGACTGCTCTTTGAGCCTCAATTTCCTCATCTCTAAAATGGGGATAATCGTAGCTTCAACCTCACACTATTGTGAGGATTAAAAAATAGATAACGTGTAGAGAGTACAGTGTCAAGCACGTAGAAAGTGCTCAATAAATGTTAGTTGTTGCCCTCAGCATTATCATTCTCCCCTATGGTCCCAAGCTCCATGTCTAGAATGATCATAGCATCTTCCAACTGCCCGCAATCACTAATCCCCCAGTAGGTTCTGAGCTCCTCCAGGGAGGGGCCAGTACATTGCCATCACATCCCCAGTGCCCTGTAAGATACCTGCAAACAGGAGGTGCTCAATAAAGCTCCCGCATTGTTTGCATCAATGATTCATTCCAGACTGAACTGTAAACTCTCCACCTGTCGGTCTGTACCTCTACAGGCCTTCACTATGAAAGATGGGAGAGGAAACTAAAGAAGAGAACAAATGGAATGGTTTCGATACTTCCCAGAATTTTTTTCAAAGATTCAACATAATTTGTTTGTACTTTGACATTTTATGACCTTGATTTTCTCCAGTGCTTTCTTTCTACAGAGGTTGGTGTACTGTTGTTTATTTTTTTCTAAAAACCGTAAGGCCAATGACCTCAAAGCTAGGGTCTTAATACAAAGTGGCAAATTAAAACAGATTCATATGACCTCAGTAAAAAGAAACTAAGGTAGACCAAAGAAACATCAGTAATATATGGATTTACAGTCTAAATCATAACCTATTAGCATAAAATATTAATGTAATGGGGGGGCACTATACCTTCCAATGGCCAGCATACTTTGAATAACATTCAATACAATAAAATTCTAGTAAAGGCCCTTTAAATTGGGTGTAACTTTTTTTCCACACTAAGGTCTTTATATTTGGCTTATATAGAATCCTGGGTCTGGGACAAAACTGAAGGTGTACTAAGAGTAATTACTTTTTGCTCATAAAATTAATAGTGTTAAAGAGATTTGTCTTGGGGAAATTTAGGTATTAGGACACCACGTGCCAGCAAGGTAAATTCTGTGGCCTGTGGCCTAAGCAGCTTAGCTCCGAAGTTTGAATCCAGTTGACAAGGTTGGTTTACACCACAGTGAGCCTGGTCACTAGCAGAAGCTCAAGGTCAGCATAGACACAAAGAAGAAAAGGGTATGGTTTTCAGCACCAGAGAGCTGAGAAGTAGCAGTGAGAGACAGGGCAGGTCTCAGTTTACTACATGAAAACACAACAAAACAAAGCCCTCCCATCACATTTCAGGTCAACTGCGGCTCCTGGCAGGCAGCTGTGTGTGACCAGGATGGGATCGAGGAGCCTAAGTCCAATCAGGCACAGACAGGGGCATGCCAAGAAGTAAGTTGCTGCTTCCTAGATACCAGAGGGAGGTGGTGCCGGGTATGCTGACAGCAGCAAGCATCACTGGGGTGAAGAACACTGGGATCAGTCACCCAGGTTTGAATTCCTGCTTAGGATCTGTAAGCTAAGATTTCCTCATCTATGAAAGGGGAATAAAAATATCTGCCTTTGAGGGTGAATGTGAACAATTAACAGGCCAGTCCTGAGCACGTGTTTAGAGCCTGGTGCACTGTAAATAATATCTCCATGTTAACCATCAGGGCTCATTCAGCAAGGGAAGAGGGAAGGTCATGGATCAAGGGTCCAGGCACATGATCTCCCCCTGTGTGCTCAAATGCCTTAAGCTTAAAGGGGGGCTGGGGGGCTTGCCTTCAAGGGCAGTCCTGAACAAAGGTGCTAAGAAGACTATGTCCCTCCTTTCTTTTTCTAGAGAAACTTATGAGATTGAGAAGTATACTTTAAAAAGGAGCCCCTTCCACTAAGAAGGTCTCAGTAGTAATAGCAGAAATGTCCCTATGGTTCCAAACACGTAGTTATGGCGCACATGTAACACGTAACGTGGGTATTCAAAGACAAGCTCAGGGAGAAGACCACAACATGTAACCAGGGCCCTCCCTAGTAATCAGGGGAGCCACAGTGCTGCCTCCGTGGGAGGATTTACCAGTCTCAGTAGATGGGTCTCAACTGGGGCAACTGTGTCCCCCAGCAGACATCTGGTAATGTTTGGAGAAAATTTTGGTTGTCACAACTGGAGGAGCATTTTACTGGCATCTAGTGAGAAGAGACCAGGGATGCTGCTAACCTTCTAATTGTCTTTGGCCCAAAATACCAATAGCACTGAGGCTGAGAAACTCTGGTCTAGATAAATCAGGCGTGGGTAGAGACTGTGCCCATGACATTAGAAGGGAAGCACTCTGAGAAGGAAGATGTTTGGGTAGGCAGCATGTAGCACACAGCTGGCATCTGTCATAACAATGACAGCAAACAATGACAACAAAACTCACATAGTATTCACACTGGGTCAGACAACACCCTAAGCTCTTTATCTGTAATTTATGTAATCTTTTAAACAGTCTATGTGATAGGTATTAATACTATTATTATCCCCATTTTACGGATGACAAAATTAAGGCACAGGACTTTGCCCAAGGTCCAGAATTAGTAAGCAGCAGAACCAGGATATAGACTAGGCAGCCTAACTCCAGTGTCTGAATTTATATAATAGGCACTTGGTAAGTGTTCGATGAATTAATGGAAAAAAAATGAACTTGGCCATCAGTAAACCATGCAACAAATACACAAGCAGCCTTTTGAAGAGAATAAAATGAGGAACAAAAGGACATTGACCTCTCCCCTATTTCTCCAAGCTAGCCAAGGGGTGAGCATCTTGCTGTGGGGAAGGAAGCTGGCCGGTATGTGACTCACCAACGCCCTACATCATTAACAATCAGGGACCACCATCATTTGGAGAAGGTGGCCCACTAACACATACACAAGGGCAGAGGCCTCAAGACTGTACTGTGATTCATTTTCTTTTCCAAAGACCAAGTGTGGTGTAAATGATAAGCTATTCTGTCTGTCAAAATTTAGTTTTAACTGTAATCTGGCCTGGAAACATAACATAGTGGGGAATTTAGAAGTTATTTAAGAAGCACCTTTTTATGGTTTGGGTTTTGTGTGTTTAAGTGTGGGAGGGAATGGAAATGTCAAAAAAAATTAAAGTAGAAAAATACTCATTTTTCCTTTATAATCATGATAGTCCCAAAGTCACTTGGTTAGGCTCAAAATACACACAACAGAAGTCTATTCTGTATAACTTGGCAGATTGGCTGAACGATCACGTTTGAGATATGGGTTAGAGTTGAGTTTGTTCAGACAATATGCGTTAGGGTTTATTCAGATAATAACAACTAATTTATAATGCATGTATTTTTAAATACTGTTGCAAATGGAACTACAAACTTCCAAAAGAAGAAATTTATAAACTCAGATTGTATATGTTACTGTGAAGCAGAATAAATACTTCTAACAAAACAGATGTTCATAATATAGAAAAACAGTTTTTTGGCCCCTGAACTTAGTAGCAATTAAATACCAAAAAGAGTTCTTAAAGACATCATGGAAGAAGGTGTCACTGGAAAGGAACACTCAAACCTCACTGGATATCATTTTGGCCATTAAAAATGTCTCAGTTTACCCATGTTACATTATCCCCTGGTCTGTTTCCTCTGATGGTCCCTCAGCATCTTCATAAACTTCAAAATAATATGTGACCCAAGTTTTTCCAGATCTTTGTTGTTTCTTTCTTGATTTGGGGCTTTCTTACAAGATAACAACTCCTTTCACAATCCAGAGATGAAAGCCACAACTCCTTCTGAAACAGGCAAGGCTTAGCAAGAGCTGAAGACAGCCCCCACGATGGGCAGAGGGGTGCGGGGGGATGGCTATGACTTTCTTCCAGTCTTCCTGGCACCGGGCATGAGGGGCTGACACCAGGATGGACAGTACCAAGACTCCTTCTCCACAGGAGAGACCTTGTAGATACTACAAGGCTGGGAGGATGAAAAACCAATTCATTTAAGTCACCCAAGGGCTAGTAAGGCAAGGTCAAGGAAGTCAACAGACATTGGCCAACGTGAGAACTGGGTTCCAGGCCGAGGCGCTGATTTCTGTGCTCCACTTCATTCGCTTACCCATGGACAATAAGCAAACTCAGAAAATAATCAGGGATCTGAAGGGGAATCTGACCCTAAGCCAGGAGGAGGCTAAGAGGCCAGGACTGACCCATTATGCTCAGACTAAAAGCCTGAAGATGTCCTCTTCCGTCTATGTTGTAAAGGGCTTTTCCCAAACACCACGTGTTAAGCTTGCTGCTTCATTTTAACAGAAACAGATTTGATTTTTCTGCCATTGGATTTGAATCCAAGAGATTTGGCACACCATGAATTAATGAACATTGACATTCTTCCCAGTCCTTAATAAAGTCTTTTTACTTTAATTTCTTCATTTTTCATAAGTAGAAATACTCTCAACGTTTCAGAAGCAGGCAGTGGTACTGATGCCATTAGAAACAGAAGGCCTGACAAATACCAGCTGGAAAAGACACAGTGCCTGCTTCAGACTCAGCTTCCAATTCTGGAAAGGGTCTGTGGCTGGACCCTCGCTAATGAGAGTGCACCGTACTCTGCTCTTTGAAGAACATCTTTGTTTCCTAGGAACTCTGAAAGGACAATCCCTCACTGCTCCAAAGAGTTTCACTGCCATTTCACTACTGGCCCTTCATGCACTGTGTTGTCTTCTGCCTCCTCCTCCGCTTTTTATTGGGGTGGAACATACATGAAGTCAATAAAGTATGCTCATTGTAAATGTATGACTTTGACACTTTTAAAGACCTAAATATCACCTATGTCAAGACTAAGAATATGTCCAACATCCTGGAAGGTATCCTCATGCCCCTGGATGGGCAATACATACCCACACCCACCACACACACAAGTATCCATTATTCTGATTTTATTTTCATCACGAGTGAGCTTCATCTGTGCTTGAACTAAATATAAATGGAATCACACTTCATACTTCATGTTCTGTCTGGCTTCTTATGGTCAATAAGAAAAGTTCATTCAGTAAATGAATTCAAGTGAAATTCATTCCGTTGTTACTTACATCAGTAGTTTCATTTTAGTAGCTTTTTTGGAGTTTAACTGCATACACTAAATTGTACATACTTGAAGTGTACAATTTGATAAGTTTTCTCATACGTACTCACCCATAAACCATCACCATCATCAGAATAATGTACGTATCCATCACCCCCAAAATTTCTTTGCATCCTTGGTAATCCCCTTCTTCCCTGCCCCCGTATCTCCCACCAACACTGATAAATTCATTCTGTCATTACAGATTAGTTTCCATTTCTTAGAAGTCTACATAAATGGAATAATACAGTTATGCTCACTCTTTTGTATACATTCTTTCGCTCACCATAATTATGTTGAGATTCACTCATGTTGCAGCATGTAGCCATAGTCCCTTTCTTTTCATTGCTGAGTAGTATTCCTTGGTGTGGATAAACCATGGTTTATCCATTCACCAGTTGGCAGACATTGTGTTGTTTCCAGTTTATGGCAAATCGCGCTGCTATGCACATTTGCGTACAAGTATATGTATTTCCTTTCCTCGTGGGCAAATACTGGATCATATGACATAACTTTTTATAAAATTTCCAAACTGTTTTATAAAGTAGTGTACCATTTTTATATTTAGTGAGATAATCACATGGTTTTTCTTTTTCTAGTTTGTTAAAATGATGAAATACACTTATTTTTAAATGTTAAACCAAACTTGTATTCCTGGAATAAGCCCTACTTAATCATGATGTATTATCATTTCCTATAACGTTGAACTTCATTTCATAAAATTTTATATAGAACTTTGTATCTAGGCTTATAATGGATAATCTCCTACAGTTTTCTGTAATATGTATATACATTTATTTGTCTTTGTTATGTAATGCTGATCCTGGAAAGTTTGCTTCCTCTACAATCGTCTGGAAGAGTGTGTAAAATTAGTATTATTTCTTCCTCTAATGTTTGTAAGAATTCACCAGTGAAGCCATCAGGACCTGGAGTTGTCTTCACGTGCAGGCTTTTAACTACAAATTTCATTTCTTTCATCAATACAGAAATATTCAGGTTATCTATTTCTTCTGAGTGAGCTTTGGTAGGTTGCATGTTTCAAATAATTTGTTTTTCCTCTAAGTTGTAGCATTCATAGGAATAAAGGCATTCCTTATATTTCCTTATTATCCTGCCAATATCTACAGAATGTGCAGTGATGTCATCGCTCTGTCTCCTGCTAATGGCCATTTGGGTCTTCGCTGTTTTTTTTTGTCCTGACCATTTTGGTTCAAGGTTTACCCATTTTCTCGATTTTCTCAAAGAACCAGCTTTTGGTTTAAATGGTTTTCTCTATAATTTCTCTGTTTCTATTTTATAGATTTCTGCTTTGATCTTTATTATAGCCTTTCTTCTTACTGCTGACATCATTGATTTGAGGCCTTTTTGTCTTTATAGGTAGTTATATAAATTTCTCAATAAGGGCTGTTTTAGCAACATCTCACAATTTCTGATATTTTGTGTTTCAATTTAATTCAGGTCAAAGTACATTTTAATTTCCCTTTCATTTCTTCTTTGATCCCTGGATTATTTATAAATGTGTTATTTCATTTCCAAATATATGGGAATTTTCCAAACGTCTTTCTGTTATTGATTTCTAATTTAATCCCATTGTGATCAAAGAACAGTTTGTGACTTGAATCCTGTTATATTGAAACTTGTTTTATGCCCCAAATATGATCTGTCTTGGTAAGTGTTGCTCATGCACCTGAAAAGAATGCATATCTCATTTTGTTTGAGGGACTATTCTACATGCAATGTCCATTAGGCCAAGTTGGTTGATAGTTATAGCCAAGTCTTCTACATGTGTGCTGACTTTTCTTGTCTATATGCACTATCAATATTAAGAAAGGGGTACTGATGTCTGACTATAATTACATATTTCATTGTTTCTCCTTGCAGTTACATCAGATTTTGCTTCCATAATTTGAAGGTCTTCTATTAGGTACATCAATGTTCAGGATTGTTATAGTCTCTTGATGAATTCATGCCTTTAGCATTCTGAAATGATATCTTTATCCTTGGTCGTATTCTTTGCTCATAAAATCTACTTTATCTGATAGTAATAAAGTCCCTCCAGGTTTCTTCTGATTAGTGTTAACATGGTAAGTCTTTTTCCATCCTTTAATTTTTAACCTATTTGTGTCTTTAGATTTAAGGGTGTTTGTCATAGAGGCACAGAGTTCTGTGTCTTGTTGTTTATCTAATCTGTCCATCTGTGCCTTTTAGTTGAGGTATTTTTGTAATTATTAATAAAATTATATTTAAGTCTATCATCTTGCTATTTCTTTTCGACTTGGCCTATTGATCATGTGATCTCCTTTCCTCTATATTTGTCATCTTTTGAATTAGTTGAGTATCTTTATGATTTTATGTTTTTTTTCCTTTTTGGCTTATAAGCTAAAATTCATTGTTTTGTTACATTAATGGTTATTTTAGGGTTTATAGTATACAATTTGCACAGTCTACCTTTAAGTAATATGATACCATTTTACATATGTTATAAGAATCTTGCAATTCTATACTTTCATTTTTTTCTTCTAGAATTTATACTGTTGTCACACATTTTGCTTATATGTGTGTGACAAACCCTGTAACACATTATTCTGCTTATTTAAAGAATCAATCTTTAGGAAAAGGTCTAAGATATGCCTACTGCCTTCCAGGATCACATCAAAATTACAGATAAATCATAGAACAATCAACCTCAAGAATCATCCGAAGGCTAGCTGAACAGAGAACACTTATAGCTAAGGATGTAAAAAAAGAGGTCACATCAAAACTGGTAAAACAGAGACATGAAACAGGCTTACCCCAAACCCACAGATAGTGGTTGAACACCAGGTGGGACATCTCAGTGGTGGATGTCCCCCCGGAAGACGGAGGGGTCCTAGCCCCACACCGGGCTCCCCAGCCCAGGGACCCTGGGCCAAGAAGTGAATTTCCCATAATATCTGGCAGTGAAAATCAGTGAGGATTCTGTCTATCCATCCTGGTGAGATGGGAGGAACTGCAAACCCAACACCTTCTTAAGGGCATACACATAGAATCACTCGCTTGAAAACACTCACCTGGTCTCCCATGGAGGGATGGCAACTCTAGAGGCACCAGGAATGTACAGGGAAAGATTGAGTTGTGTGGTTTCAGGGTGAGGGTTGAAGGGACCATTGACCCTGTGTGAAGTCTTCCTCCTGTGTAACCTACCAGAGGGTGCCATCTTTTCTATGTTGAACCCTCCCTCAAAGGCCAAATCTGAGACTACATTGGTCTGATAGAATTCACGCACATGCACCACCTTGGTGACACCCTGGGTCCCTGCCCTGCTCTAGTAATACTACATTGCTGGGGGGGGGGGGGGGGGGGGGGGGGGGGGCGGGTGCACTTAGCTACTGAGCGATCAACCCCACATCACAAGCTGCAGAAGCCTTACACAGCAGCAGTGGCTCGCAGTAGCCTTGGGAAATATTGGTGGTGAGTATCCAGCCACATTCTGTACTACAGCCTCTGCTGGGAGGCTTTCGGGCACGTGGGCCTGTGGTGAGTGGTGGCCAGTTGCAGCGTTCTCAGGGTGGTTTTGCAAAGTAGTCGCAGGCCCAGCTCTGGTGCAAGAACTGAAACTGCATTAACTTTGTAAAAACCACCACTCACCCCGCTAACTCCCTGGAATCTCACCCCACCAACCTAGGGCTGAACTGCTGGGAGCACTCTCATCTTCTGAGTGGCTGGCCCTAACCCATAAGCTGCGGAAGCCTTTCATAGCCACAGATGATCGGCCCAGGGAACTTTTGGTGGTGGACAGTGACCCAAAACCCATACTGCAACCTTTTTTGGGTAGCTCTTAGGAATTTGCAAGCCCAAGATTGGATGCAGTGTTTTCAGGTCATATACAAAGTGGTCACAGGCCAGGCAGTGCCCAGAGGACTGTGGTGTTCTCAGGGAGTTTTACAAAGTAAACACAGGCCGAGCACTGGCAAAAGAACTGAATCTTCATTAAACTTGTAAAAACCACTGGTCATTCCCTGTGATTTCCTGGGATGCTGCTCCACCTAGCTAGACACCTCACTGAAGGCATTCTCAACACCATGTCAACCAGCCCAACCTGTGAACCTAAAGAGGCTCTTTCAATAGCTAAGTTTTAATGGCAGCTGGCAAGTGAAAATAGGCCTAGGGAGCCTTGGGCCTTTTGCGAATCTGCCTCTGGCCCAATACTGGTGGAGCTTGTCTCGGTTCACAGAGAAACCATTCCCACATACCTCCAGGCCCAGCACAGGCAGCAGCCAACCACATAAAGCTTTAGGTCTCCTACCAGGTACAGACAAGGATAAAACTGACCTCCACAGGGCACCCTCCCAAGAGACACCAGAAACAACACACCCACAAACCAGCTTTGGACCACACCAGAGCACTACCCGGTTAGCCCCACCAGTGACAGACCTAAAGGGTGGTCTCAACAGGCACAAGAGCCCACTGGGGTAAATCCCCCTCTGAGGGGTCAGTCCCCATACAGTAGCTCATATGCTGTGGGCATAGCCAACTCTAACAGTCAGTCAGCTTGAGAGTCAATCTCACCCACTGATGTGCCAAAAGCAATCAAGGCTCAACTACAACAGAACACACACAATACACCCAAGAAACACTCCTGAAACACACATACAAGAGATCAGGAAGAATGCACCATGGGATCACATAGAGCATGAACTATATAAGGCCACTGAGAGAGGACATCAGCCTCATATGCATTTATGCACCCAACATAGGAGCACTTAAATATTATACATAAAGAAAATATTGACCGACATCAAGGCAGAGATCAACAGTAACACAATCGCAGTAGGAATCATTAACACCCCACTGACACCAATAGACAGATATTCCAGACATAAAATCAACATGGAAACAGTGGCCTTAAATAACACACTAAACCAGATGGATTTAATTAATATTTTTAGAGCATTTTATCTCAAAGCAGCAGAATGTACATTCTTTTCAAGTGCACATGGAACATTTCCCAAAATAGATCACATGTTGGGCCACAAACCAAGTCTCAAATTCAAGAAGACTGAAATAACTACAAGTGTCTTCTCTGACCACGATGGTATGAAACTAGGAATCCATGACAAGAAAAATACTGAAAAACACACAAACATATGAAGCCTAAATAACATGCTAATAAATAATAATGGGTCAACAATGAGATAAAGGAAGAAATTAAAAGATACCTTGAGACAAACAAAAATGAAAATACAATGACCCAAAATCTATAGGAGAGAGCAAAAGCAGTCCTCAGAGGGAAATTTATAGTAATGTAGGCCTAACTAAAGAAACAAGAAAAACCTAATATGAACAGTCTAACTTTATACCTCAGGGAACTGAAAAAAGAACAGCAAAAAAAGCCCAAAGTGAATACAAGTAAGGAAATAACAAAGATCAGAGAAAATATAAACAAAATTGAGACTTAAAACACATACACACACACACACACACACACACACACACACACACACACAAACCCCAAAAAGATTAATGAAACCAAGAGCTAGATTGTTGAAAAGATAAACAAAATGACAATCCTTTAACCAGACTCATCAAGAAAAAAAAAAAGAAAGAGAAAACCCAAATAAATAAAAACAGAAATGAAAGAGGAGAAGTGACAATAGGCATCACAGAAATACAAAAAATTATAAAAAAAAAAATACTACAAGCAACTATACACCAACAAATTGGACAATTTGGAAGAAATGGATAAATTCCCAGGAGCATGCAATCTTCCAAGGCTGAATCAAAAAGAAACAGAAAATCTGAACAGACCTATTACTAACCAGTAATCAGCAAGTTCCCAACAAACAAAAGTCCTGAACCAGATGGCTTCAAGTTGAATGTTGCCAAACATTCAAACAAGAATTAACACCTATTCTCCTCAAACTATTCCAAAAAATCCAAGAGGAGGCTACCATTATCCTGATTCCAAAATCAGACAAAGACATTACAAAAAAAGAAAACTATAGGCTGATATTCCTAATGAACACAGATGCAGAAATCCTCAACAAAATATTAGCACGCTGAATTCATCAATACATTAAAAAGATAATACATGATTAAGTGGAATTTGTTCCTGGTCTGCAAGGTTGGTTCAATATCCACAAATCAATGTGATACACTACATAAACAATATAAAAAATAAAAATCATATGGTAATATCAATAGATGCAGAAGAAAGCATTTGACAAAATTCAGTGTTCATTTATGATAAATACTCTCAGCAAAGTGGGTATAATGGGAATATATCTCAAGAAACCCATAGCTAACATCACACACAATGGGGAAAGCAAAAAGCATTCTCTTTAAGATCTGGAACAAGACAAGGATGACCAATGCCACCACTTTTATTCAACATAGTACTGAAAGTCCTAGCCACAGCATTCAGATGAGAAAAAGAAATAAAAGGCATCCAAATGGGAAAGGAAGAAGTAAAACTGTCATTATTTGCAGATTCCATAATACTATATAGAGGAAACCCTAAAGATTCCACCAAAAACTACTGGAATTGGTAAATAAATTTAATAAAGTAGCAGGATACGAAATTAATATTCAGAAACTTGATGCATTTTTATAAAACAATAATGAGCTAGCATAAAGAGAAATTAAGAAAACAATCCCATTGTATCAAAAAATAAAATACCTAGGAATAAATTTAACCAAGGAAGTAGAAGACCTATACTCAGGAAATTATAAGACACTGAAGAGAGAAATTAAAGAAGGTACAAATAAATGGAAACATGTACAATGCTCATAAATAGGAAGAATTGATATAATTAAAATGTCCTTAGTACCCAAAACAGTCTATAGACTGAATGCAATCCCTATCAAAATATCAATGGCATTTTTCACAGATCTAGAACAAATAACCCTAAAATTTATCTGGAACCATAAAAGACCTAGAATACCTACAGCAATCCTGAGAAAGAAGAACAAAGCTGGAGGTATCATGCTACCAGGTATCAAATTACACTACAAGGCCACAGTAATCAAAACAGCGTGGTATTGGCATAAAAACAAACAGGTAGATCAATGGAACAGATCAGGGAACCCAGACATAAATCCATGTCTATATGGTCAGTTAATCTACGACAAAAAAAAAAAATGTAAGAATTTACGTTGAGTAAAGACAATCTATTCAATAAATGGTGCTGGGAAAACTGGAAAGATACATGAAAAATACATAAATTGGACCACATTTTTGCTCCATATATAAGAATAAACTCAAAATGGATTACAGACTTATATGTAAGACCTGAAATCATAAACTTCTAGAAGAAAATATAGAAAGCAAACTCTCAAATATCATCCTTAGTGATATTTTTACTAATATATCTATTTGGGCAAGGGAAACAAACAAAAAAATGAATAAACAAATGGAACTAAATCAAACTAAAAAGTTTTTGTATAGCAAAAAAAACCATCAACAAAATTGAAAGACATCCTACTGAATGGGAGAAGATATTTGCTAATGATGCATCTGATAAGGAGTTACTATCCAAAATTTAAAGAACTCATACAACCTAAAACCAAAAAAAAAATCCAATTTAAAAATGGACAGCTCATAAAAAGAAAATGTTATTTGTGTAACCATAACCATGTATGGGTATGATTTTGTAATAAAATCATAACTCAACTCCAGGCATTACTTCTGCCAGATCCTGTATATATAATGGAATATTTCTTGGCCATAAAAAAGAATGAAATCTTATCATTTACAACAACATAAATGGACCTAGAGCAGTGGTTCTCAACCTTTTCCCACTTGTGTACCCATTTTAAACCCATTTCTATAAACTGGACCCCTTGTTTTTAAAACAGCTGTTTTTAAATCGTGACACTTTTGTTCAGTGCCTATCTTAATGTAAAACAGTGGAAATGAGATAATAAGTTAAGAAAGAAAAATTACTATACTAAAAGTACAAACCACAGATTTAATTTTACAATATTCATAAGTTAAATATTGATAATCATGACCAAGTATTTGACAAACTTTTATTTTATTATTAATAGTAATATTTATTTGTTATCTGAACAGTCTATAATAATTGTTATGCAGATCACTAGCCAACTGAAACATTGTTAGTGAGATCACTGAGCTTGCTTTGATGCACTTAGTTTCTTGAAATGAGGCTCAAAAGATGCAAGATACAGTCTTAAATCCAGACTTGCATTAAGCTTGTTGTGGCATTTATTTTTTATGAAGGTGTAAGAAGAAAAAGCTCTCTCTACAAATTCAATATTAGTAAATGGCATGAGGTATTTGAGTGACTTCTCACTGAGCTATTTGTATTCCTCACTCACATCTACCCAGAAGGTGATAAGATGCTTTCTTTAAAAATCAGAATTTAAACAAGAATCGGTTGAAATTTCAATTAACTGCTCTTTTTCACTGATTGATAGTTTAGCTTCTTTGAAGAATTCTTCATTGAAGGGATCCACAATCCAGCTGTTTTTCTTTTTCACATTGAGGGAAGTACTTATAAAAAGACACTTTAAGACTTTTCAAGTGATTTATAATATTCTCTTTCACATTTTGGGATAGGTGCAAGTCATTCTCAGATAAGAAGTTGTGCAGAGTTTCAACAACTTCAGGCTGACCTCTTTCAATACATGCTTTCCAAAAGTCCATTTTTTAAATCATTGATTCAATTTTGTCAGTTACTTTGAATATAGTGAATGATTTATTTTGAAGTCCCAAGTTGAGTTTGTTTATTTCTAGAAAAACATCCGATAAATATGCAAGAGTTAGAAGCCATGACTGTCCTGAAACTTTGGAGCAAGAGAGAAATGATGGTCTTCACAAAATACCTGGACTTCATGTCTAAGTTCAAATATCTGTCTAAGTACTTTGCCACTAGACAGCCACCTTACGTCCATATGCAAAAGGTATGCACTGTGAATGTTGTTCACTTTTTCACACAGTGCTTTAAACAACCTGGAGTTTCATGGATGTGACTTAATAAAACTTACAACTTTTATAGCCTCATTAAGAACATCTTTCAGTTCCCTAGGAAGAGTAAGATGCAAGACTTTGTCTATGAATGCAGCAGTGACTCCATGGTACATGCGGAGCTACTTCTTTAATTTGGCCATGTAGGCCTATAAAACAACCAGACACAGGCTTGCCTCTGTCACTGCATACACCACAACAATTCAACCAACTAATGTCCTAATTCAATGAAATAACCATTGATTGTATTAAAAATATCTTTGCCTGTGGTAAGCACTGTCAATGAGTAACAAAGAAACAGGTTTTCCTCAATTTCACTTCCTACAAAGTACCTCATGATGACAAGCAAAATAGATAAATCAGCAACATCTACACTTCAATTAGCCTGGCTGGAAAAGAATTTACTTTTTCTAATTCTACCTACTACTACATCTTCAGCATCATCAGACATTTCCTGAATTTGTCAAGATGTTGTATTTTTGGAAAAAGAGATAATACTGATTTTCCAGACATGTTCTTCCTCAAACATACAAAAGATGTAACACAAGAAGAAATTAAATCTTCAACTATGGTGTGGTTTTTACCACATTTAGCTATAGGATAAGCAACACAGTATGAAGCCTCAACTGTATTCTCACTCTCTTTCTCTCCTGACATCATGTATGAAGTAACAGCTGGATGCCTTTCTAAGTGCCAAAAATGATGTACTTCTTTGTTTTTATACATAGGATGTTTAGTTTCTAAATGTCACATGAGGAGAGAGCATTTCATGCAACTGTTGGATAATATTTCTTTACACACATGCACAAAGGCTTGGGACAGTCATCATCCCCTACAAATGAAAACCTTTATTTAATATACTCCTCATGGTATTCCTTTTCTTCTGTGTAGTATCTGAGGCACACACCTTTTTACTACCTTCCCGGTATGGGTGTACTCGTAGCTGCGGACACATGTTGAGAAGTACTTGGTGATGGGTGATAATCCACATCAAGATTTGTTTTTTCAACCGTTCCTGTTTTCAACCCCTGATCCATAACCAGCACACTTAAAAATCACTGACAATAATTGAAACTATGTGAAACATTAAATAAAAAAACTTGAAAAGAATCATGATTTAAGACAATGTACTTATTAATATTTTTATTCAGTAAATAACTAAACTGATCAAACAGCCTGGCTACGGATGTATTTAAATGTTTGGAGAAATTCTAGAAACATCGCAAATGAATTGTTCTGAAACTGCATGATGATTAGTAGAAGAGCGGTTTGGACAAAGGGTTCATAGCCATGCCCTCACCAATCATCATTCGCTAACGTGATCTAATTTTGAAGTGTCTCCATTAATGATTCAAACTTAACATTGTTCCATAATTAATGTTTTTGCATTATTTTACTTTACTTATTTTTTTTTCAATTCATTTTTATTGTTAGACTTATTGGGGTGACATCTGTTAGCAAGGATTACATAGGTTTCAGGCATACAATTCTACAGTGCATTGTCAGCTTGTTGTATAATAAGTTCACCACCTAATGTGACTTTACTTATTTTTTTGTCCTTACTGATTATTTTTCCCATACCCCTGAACAGCCCAGCACGTACCTGTAAGGATCTGTGTACCACTATTCGGGAACCGATGACCTACAGGGTAGTATGCTAAGTGAGGTTAAGTCAAACTGAAAAAGACAAATACCATATGATCTCACTTATATGTGTAATCTAAAGAACAGAATAAATGAACCAACAAAATAGAAATAGACTCATAGATGCAAAGAATAAACTGATGGTTGCTAGATGGGAGGGATGTTGGAGGGATGAGTAAGAAAAGTGAAAGGATTAGGAAGTACAAATTAGTAGTCACAAAATAGTCATATTTTGTGAACTTGCCACTGTGCACTTACATTGCCAAGGTGATGACATCTTACCGGCTAATTCATACAGTGCTGCCAATATAAGCACATGATGGCTAGTTTGCAAACTTAATTGTCAAATTTTGGGAATGACAACAGCCCTGATGGCCATTCCGGAAAAAGAGTTCCAAAATTGCTTTGAAGGGTGGACTAGGCATTGGCATCGGTGCCTAGCTTCCTGAGAGGTGTATTTTGAAGGTGACCGTGGTGATATTCAGCAATGAGGTAAGTGACAGTTTTTCTAGCATGAGTTTGTGAAATTAACTGTCTGACCTCATATATAGTCACGGGATATAGAGTACAGCACCGGGCATATAGTCAATGATACTGTAATAGTGTCAGATGGGAAGTAGACTTATTGGGATGATCACTTTGGGTGCTGTGTAAATATCTAATCATTATGTTGTTTTGTACATCTGAAATTAATAATAATAAAAGAATCAAACTTTAAAAGAGATTTAAATAATTTTTAAAACATTATATATTTCTCAATGTAGTTACTATTTCTGGTGCATTTCATCTTTGTATAAATCCATATATCCATCTAATAGTTTCCTTTTGCCCAAAGAACTTCCTTTAATAATTCTTGTGGTGCAGGTATAGTATATTTCATACAATTTATGTATGTATGAAAATGTCTTTATTTTACCTTTATTTTTGAAAGATATTTTTCTGTGTATAAAATTCTAGGTTGACAGCTTTATTCTTGCAGTACTTTATAAAGATGTTGCTTTACTTGCATGAGTAACAGGAAACAAGGAATCTTCTGTCATCCTCATCTTTCTTTCTGTGTGATTATGTCCTTTGTTTCCTAGGGGCTTTTAAACTTTTTCCTTTTATCATTAGTTTTAAGCAATATGATGACAATGTGACTTGGTACCATTTTCTTCATAGTTCCAGTGCTTGGAGGTCATTGATGTTCTTGGATTCGTATTTCCATCAAATTGGAACATTTTCTAATATTATTTTTTAAAATATTTTTTTCTGTCACCCCCTCCCCACCTCTACTTTTGGTACTACAATGTACTATATAAGCCCACGTGAAATTATCCCAGAGCTTACTGATGCTCTGTGCCTTTCCTTTTTTTTAATTTTTTTTTCCTGGAGAGTTTTATTGTTGTATCTTCAAATTCACTTGTCCTTTCTTCCACAGTGTCTAATCTGTCATTAATCCCATGCAGTGTGTTTTTCAGTTCAGACCTTGTCATGTTCACCTCAAGAAGTTTGATGAGGGTGTTTTTTATATCTTCCATGCCGTTTGTTAACTTTTCTAATATACGGAATACAAATTTAATATCTTTAAATATCCTTGTTTTCAAATTCTAAAATGTGTCAGTTCTGAGTTTATTTCAATTGGTTGATCGTTCTCCTAATTATGAAGAGTAATACTAATATTTTTCTGTTTCTATGCATGTCTGATAATCTTTGACTAAATGCCAGACATCTTTAATTTTACCTTTTTGGGTGCTGGATATTTTCATATTCCTATATTCATGAGCTTTGTGTTAGGACAGTTTAGTTATTTATCTACAGTCTGATCCTTCTCAGTAGTACTTCTATTATTTGTTACGTAGGTCCAGAGCAACACACAGTTTAGAATTAATTATTCTCCCAGGCCCAAAGCAAAAGGTTCCTGAGTATTTCTCTCCATTGCCCCTGAATTATGAGTTTTCAAAGTCTGGCTGATAGAAAGAGTCACTGCTCCTAGTCCTACCTGAGTACTGGGCACTATTCCCTCTAACCTTTAGGACAGTTCTTTTCTGACCTTGGGTTGTTTCCTCACACACATGTGCAGATCAGTGCTGTACTAGATCTTTGAGGAGAAACTCCTGCAGATCTCTGTAGTCTCTCTGTACAATTCTCTCCTCTGTGGTACTTTGTTCTGCAGTCTCACCACCTTGGTCTCACTGCACTTTCGAACCTTTCTCCTTATCTCACGGAGTCCAACTGGTTCTTCCTGTACTTGTTTCCTCCTCCTCTGCCAAGGGTAGGAAATTCTCTCAAAGCAGTTAGCTGGGGAAATTTTAGAGTTCAATTAATTTGTTTCCCACCTCTGAGGGAGGATTCACTGCCTTTTGTTGCCTGATATCCAGGGTTTCAAAAACCACTGTTTCATATATGTTGTCTGGTTTTGATATGATTTGTTTGGTTTGGTTTGTTTCGGTGAGAGGGTAAGGGGAAATCCAGTCCCTGTCACTCTGTCTTGGCCATTGTGCTCTTGTTCTGCATGGGAGGGTAAATGCAATCCCTTTGGTTTCCATTTTGGCTGGAAACTAGTTTTTAATTGTTGTTGTTTAGTGTTATCTTTTATGGATATACCATAACTGATTTATCCATTCTCTTGTTGATAGACTTTTGGATTATTTCCAATTTTGAGATACTGTAAATGAAACTGCTATCAACATTCTTATGGATGTTTTGGTGAATACATGCACACCTCTCTTGTGCGTAAATACCTAGGAGTAGAATAGACAAGTCATTGCATATGCATATGTTGAGCTTTAAGATATGCTGCCAATTTTCCAAAGGGGTTTTGTCATTTTAAACTCCCTCCAGCAATACATGAAAGTTCCAGTTGTTCTCCATCCTTACCAGTACTTCATAGTGTCAGTGTTTTTCATTCGAAGTCATTCTGGTGGTGTCCCATTTAATTGAATTTTCCTAAGGCCTAATGATTTTGATTGGGCACCTTTTTATAAGCTTATTGGCCTTTTGAATATCATCTTAGATGAAGTCTCTGTTTAAGTGTTTTGCCCATTTTAAAACTAGATTGTTTAACTTTTCCTTAATGATTAGTAGGGGTATTTTTATACATTCTGAACATAAAGCTTTTTTGTCAAATACATTGTGAATATCTTCACCCTGTCCATAGCTTTTCTTTTCACTTTTATTATAGTGTATTTTGGTAACAAAAGTCCTCAATTTTAACACAGTACAATACTTTTATGGTTAGTTCTTTTGGTGTGCCACTTAAGAAATTCTTGCTACTTTAAATCATGGAGATATTTTCTATATTATTTTTCTAAAAGCATTACTGCTTTTCCTTTCTTCTTCTTGAATACAGCAGCAATAATGAGAAATTTTATGTAGCCTTAAACCTCCTTTCACCCTTCAATAGGCTTTCTGTTCAATATCCAACTGTATTGACATTGTCAAGAGGCAACTGGAAGTCCCTGGGCCCACAGCCTACTGCAGTACTAGCAGGCGCTAAACCCATTACACGGTCCCCTGATGTTCACAATGTGACTTGCTAATCAGGAAAACAAATATTTTTACTCCATCCTAACTTCATTCTGTCTTTGTTCTTTTTGTTTGAAAGTTTCCATAAATAACAGGTTGAAGAGCACTTCTCTTTGGCTGGTGGCATAAGTTTTTATTTCCTCCTTCTAGTTTTTCATTTTTTTTCTAACTTCTCTATAACAAACATGCATACTTTTAATAAAAAAGTAAATTTAAAAAAATACCAGCAGTTGTGACTAAAATATATGTATGTTTTTTCCATTTTGTAGGGATAAATACAATGTTTCATGATTATTTTCTGTACAGGTTATATTGACCATACATACTGTTACTTGTAAAGCAACCTGCCCTATGAATGTCTGTTGGGCAGACAGTAGAACAGTTTCATTACTTAAAAGCTTTCTGCAATCTACACAGTTTCTCTTATTAATAATGTATAGTTTTTAGGGGTCTCGGTCAAGCTTTTTCTTGTTCTTGGTCTCACCTTACCTGTAAATGAAGCCACATGAGTTTTAAACAGAGAATCACTTGCCAAGTACCATTAAATAATTACCAAGACCAGGCTGAGCAATCATTTGTGTCCATGTTGCAGGAATAAGAGGAGGACTTCTGGACAGAACCATATGGAAAGAACCATTTATACTGTGCACCAGATAGTTCTGAGTTTGTTTTCCTGCACTATTATGGAAGAGTTTTCACAGAAACGTATCCAGTCACCCTAGCAGTATTTAGAAATGCATAGTTTACTTGACAGCATTTACAAATTATGTCTTTTCCTTAGAATAATTTACACTGTAGAAATGCTTCCATATGCTAAAGTTGGACATACTATTGTAATGAGAAAGAAAAAGAGATGTCTCTTAGTGGGTAATTTTCATATACATACTAAACTATAATATGCACTAACTGCAATGCTGTCCCTTAAGAATTTACCGTAAGTGATTTTCTAATTCTTTTTGCTGCTTTCTGCTACAGATGGGAACTGGATTTTGCCACAAAACAATGGGTCAGCCGGAATTCAATTATGATTTATCTAAGTAATGAAAACAATTTGATAGCAATCAAAATTCTTACGCTTTAATGAAAAAAATATTTTTTTTCCTTTGTGTTCCTAAAAGTCCCAGGTGGAGACAATTTCTAACTTCATATTCAAAAACATGTATATTTGTAGTTAATTCCTCTCTATCTTGCCTTTACAATAGTGGTTGGCAAACTGTGGGTCATGGGTCAAATCCAGCTCACCACCTGGTTATGTAAATAAAGTTTTATTGGAACACATTTATGCGCATTCATTTACGTATTGTCTATGACTACCTTTGTGCTACAAAAGCAAAGTTGAGTTCTTGTGACAGAGACTTTGTAGCCCAGAAAGCCTAAAACATTCACAACTAACCCTTTATAGAAAAAAGTTTCTGACCCCTATTTCTATATATATAGTGTCTCATTTCTTATGTGGCAGAAATAAATGGATACTACCACTGTCAGTACTTCTTTGCTTGCCCCAGGAGTACGTTTTTATTTCCTTCTTCTAGTTTTCCACTGCTTTCTAAATTCTCTATAATAAACATGCATAATTTTTGCAAGGAGTCTGAGGATATAACCAAGTAAGATGATAGCGACAGCTCCACAAAGCTCCAATAAAACACCAAGAAGAAATCCACACCTAAGAATGCACTGAATCCTTTCTTCTCTGGGGTGCAGGACAATGATGTCCTGGCAGCCAAAATGCACATAATTAATTATATTTAAGAAGTGTCCTGGAATGTGTATTCATTCTCCAAGTAAATGAATCTATAAATTATATAATAAAATTTTTAAAAATCTATCTCTCTACTGCCAAGTTCTTGATAATATTTTCACAAGGAGGTACCATATACCAAGATAAAATACTTTTTGCTTAATTTTTAAATTCGACATTCTAAAGTAACTCATAATCCATTTTTTCTTCCTTTCCTCTGAACAAATACTTTAAGAAAGATGAAGGCAATACCTCTTTGTGAGCCTCTCAAGATATATATACATATACATACACACACACACACACACACACACACACACATAGTGAAAAAAAGTATACACATTTTAAGAAAGAAAAAATATATTAAAATTGTAATATTCAACATATACCAATAACAAGAGATAAAAACGAGTCACATTTGACTTCTGCAATTACAAGAGGTGATTAAAGTGGTTACCATTAGCATCCAGACATTTCTGATTACAACAACTACTGCTTGAGCAATGTTGACCAAAGTGCCCACTTGTATTGCTGCACATGCTGTTTCAATTTCTTCCTGAAATACCATGTATCTCAAACTTAACTCGATGCATGCAATTGTTAGGTGTTGGAAATGCTGTCACACACTCCATTATCATTGTACTTCCACAACGTTCTCAAATTTCAAATACCACTTAAAAATGGTCTTGCACTCCTCAAATAACAACTGTGCTTCTGCCATTTTCTTTGACTGTCCTACCTGTCACACGGTGATGCTAGAGCACTCATTTGATTAATGCCATCTTTTAAGCGAATACTACACATTGCTACTGTAATTCAATTCAACTTCAAAAAGTAATACATAGATAACATCTCTTAAAATGTATATGCATTTTTTGGCACCTCACCTGTGTGTGTGTGTGAGTGTGTGTGTGTGTGTGTGTGTGTGTGTGTGTGTGTTGTGTGCATGTGTGTGTGCACATGTGTATACATACAGCCATGTAATGTGAAAAATAGAGGCATTTATGGCTGGATTTTTTGTAAACAGCATATATATATTCCAGCAAAAGTTAACGACGTTTTTTATGAGCTGGTAATCTGGATCAAATCTTTCATTACAAAATCATAAGCATGTAATTTTGTAACTTAACAATATTTTAATTATTTTTAAAAGGGCATTATTTCTGCCAGACCCTGCATTTCAGGGTAATTTGAAAAATTAAGAGAGCTAACAAGGTAAATTGATCATTTATAAAATATTTTCAGCTATGATGGTCTACTTCAGCACCAACAGCAAAAACAAAAACAAAAACAAAAAACCCTGGTAGATTGATTCAATTATTAAGATTAACAACTGTGTAATTATAAATGGTAATAAATAATGAAAATAGACCACTGTCTTAGTCCATTCCAGCTGCTACAACAAAAATATCATTGACTATATAGCTTATGAATGATGTGTATTTATTTTTCACAGTTATGGAGGCTTGGATGGTCGAAATAAAGGGACTAGCAGATTTGGGTCTGGGAAGAACCCCATTTCCTGGTCTTCTTGCTGTGTCCTCACATAGCAGAGGGTCTCTCTGGGACCTCTTTTAAAAGGGCACTCATCCTGTCATGATCTAGTCACTTCTCAAAGGTTCCTTCTCCAACTACCATCGTACAAGGGACATATGAATTTGTGGGGACACATTCAGTCTACAGCATTCTGCCACTGCCCCCCCCCCAAATTTATATCCTTCTTGCATGCATAATTCATTCCATCCCAATAGCCCCCAAAGTCTTACTGGTTCCAGCATCAACTTTAAAGTATAGGTCCAAAGTCTCATCTAAATATCACCTAGGTCAGATATAGCTAAAACTCAAGGTCTGATTCATCCTGAGGCAAAGTGCTCTCCAGCTGGGAACCTGTGAAATCAAACAAGTTTTTAAAATACGATTGTGGAGCAGGCACCAAACAGACGTTTCCCATCCAAAAGGCAGAAAGAGGGAAGAAGCAAGGAGAGAAAGGTTCCAAGCAAGTCTAAAACCCAATGGGGCATGGTCCATTAGACCTTAAGGTTCAAGAATAATCCTCTTTCACTTGATGCTCTGCCATCCAGCCCCACTGGGGCAGTAGTCCTGCCCTCAGCTTTGCTGGGCCGGGGTTGGGGCCCCAGAACTCCAGGCCGTCCTGCCCCCACAGCTTTCGGCAGCCCTACTGCTCTCCAGGGTTGGGGTCCAGGGACTACAGCTATGCTGGAAGACCTTGGCCTTTGAAATCTAGGTGCAGGCAGCCATGCTCCCATGGCTCTGCTGGGCACATCCCACACCTCATCCATCCACTAGAGCAGCTGAGGAGCTCAGTGTCACACTGCAGGAAGAGGAGACTACCAAGTGAGGTGGTAACAGAGATGAGCCAGGTCCAGAAGGCACCAGCATCCCCCCCGCTTTGATTCTTTCATTGTCCTGGACTATAGCTCTTGGCTTCTGTCAAGATGGCAGACTAATCTTACCAATGGTCTCTCTACCACCCCCTTAGTGTTCTCTCCCAAACAGTCTTCCTCATTCTTTTCAATAGGAATATGCTGAGAACTTTCCAAATCATTAACTTCTGTGTTCTGCTCGCTTCCCACTGAACAATTCCATCTTTAAGTCATTTCTCTCTTCTCACATTTTACTACCAGCAGTCAAGAGAAACTAGGCCACTCTTTCAACATGGCTGAGAAATTGCTGCAGCTAAATATCTCATTTCATTGCTTGTGAGTTCTACCATCCACAAAACACTAGACATAAACACAGTTTAGCCAAGCAAGCCCTTTGCCACTTTGTCACAAGCATGGCCTTTCCTCCAGTTTCCAGTAACATGTCCCTCATTTCCATTTGAGAACTCACCAGAGTGGGCCTTACCATTCATATTTCCACCTGCGTTCTGTTTGGGATTACTCAGGTGTTCTCTAAGACTGAGTCTCTCTGTACAGCTCTTCCCTTTCCTTTCTCAGCTCTCAGCAGAACCCCCTTTAAAAGTCCATTTACAGACGTGTAGGCTGTTTCTAGCATGCACTCCAAACTTTTCCAGCTTCTATTGTTTGGGGCTGCTATCGTAAAACAAAGTACCATACGAGGTGGCTTATAAACAACACAAATGCATTTCACAGTTGTGGAGGCTGGGAGTCTGAGATCAGCGTGCCAGCATGGTGCCTTCTCCCTGGTTGCAGACTTCCTATTGTATCCTCACATGCAGAGCAGCCAGCTCTCAGGATTCATATATGGGCACTAACTCCGTTCGCTCCCATGACCTCATCACTACCCAAGGCAACCACCTCCAAATACCATCATCTGGGGGAAAGGGATACAAACATTCAGACTACAGTAGTTGTGCTCTCCGATTCTTGAAATTATCAGAGGGGGATGATGCAGTGGAGTAAGGGGGTGTAAATTTCTAACATAACAATGTTTAGATCTTGGCCAGGTTTTCCATCCATTCAGTCATTCAACAAGTATGCTACTGAGCATCTACAACATGTCAGGCTGTATTTCAGGAACTAGGGATATGATGGTGAACAAGACAAGCCAGATGCTACTTTCATGGAACTGACATCTGAGTGAGGAATACAATACAATACAGGTAATACACTGGCCCAGAAAAACAAAGCCAAAACATAATCCACAGACCTAAAAGAAATGAGACCAATCAGACAAGAACATCAAGAACTTCTCCCAAGAAGGGTCATATCCAGGCAAAACTATGCACATATTCTCTTTTCTTGACTCCCTTCTCTCCTGGACTTATGAAAACCCTGCCTTAAGAAAGGTTCCAACCAACCCACTCGCTAACCCAGTATTCCTCTTGGAAGTGTTTGCATTTTGTGACATGTAGACAAGAGGCATTCCTAGGTAGCAGAAAGGAATTTCTGGGACCTCCTCAGAGCCATATCATACATCTATTTCTGAGGAGACACTCATCACACACCTGCTCTATAGAAGGACAGCACTGGGCTTGTTTAGTTAACAGTGAATAGTTATTTTCCAATAAAACACAGAGAGCCTGAAGGGGCGTGTGCTTAGTACTGTCCATTTGTCCCTCTAGATGTTCTGTCCACCCTTCACCACTCATCTCTGTGACCCAGGAGGCTGGCCTTGGAGGACTACATCAAGAGCTTTTCGTCTTGTCTTCAGTTGGGTTCAGCTAAAGGGAGTCACCAGTGAAGATGGACGGGAGGAAGAAAAAGAGGGCCAGGTCCTTATTTTCCTGCTGCCTGGACACTGGTGGGCAGGGGCAGTGTCCCCTATCAAAGATCATGGCACCCTATCAGGGATCTTTTTGTATAGCCAAGCCACAGTGATAACCACCACTCACTCTCTCCAATCATCCACACCCCTTGCCCCTGAAGGTGCCCCTAGAGGGGGTAAAATCTCCATACTCGTGCTCCCCCATTCCCAGGTACATGGAGTCTTCTCACTGAACTCCCCTTAACTGCCCCATTCTGACGAATACAGCCCACAGCCAGCACTGCTCTCTGATCAGAGAAAGACTCCGGTCACGAGCTTTGTTCTTAAGCTCCAAGGACTTAGGAGGGATAGGACAACTGGTGAACATTCCATAAATGGTGTTTCCTCTGGGCAATCAGCAGTGACGGACTCACCTTCAAACAGAACAAAATTCAGGGTGGCGACTGGAGTGACTCCAGCCCCCTGTGTGGAGACGGAAAGCCTCTGAAAGGCGTGGCTTACCTTTCTGTGTTCAGTGGAGGGCTGTGGGCAGGCGAGAGGGAACACAATCAGCAGCAGGAAGCCCAGGACACTGAGGAGGAAAAACAGCAACAGGCAGACTGTGAGCATGTTTCAGGCAGCATCTCCGTCCCATGGCTGGAAGGAGAGAACAGTCCACCGCGGGCCCTGGGATGTGACCCCGAGTAGAGACAAAGGACTGGCCCAGGGAGAGACAGCAGCACTGTGGGCTGGGCAGTGGCGTCAGGCAGATCTGGGATCCAACGCAGCAGCCTTACTGCTTACCAACTGTTTCTCGGTCAGAACAGTTCAGCTCTTCGAGCCTTGTCTCCTCCCGTGGAAGATGGGGACAGCAACAGAAACTGGCTGGGAGGTTTGGGGAGTACTGAATGACATAATGTGCCGTGTCTGTCCGACGCAGAGTGAGTGCTAGCATGTGCTTGGTCCTCGTGGAGCTGGTAAGATCAGGCTAAGAATGAGGATTTGGAGCCTGGCCAGGGAAGTTCCTGTCCCACAACCAGGCTTTCCTCGGAAATGTCCTTGGCCCGTTGGTGTCACATATGTTCTCCATGGGCAGGATTAGCTGTGTTAAGCCCCACTGTCACCAGCCATGATTAGGGCTTGTCATCAAATAAAGGGAAGGTGTAGAAATAGGAGCCAGCTGGCCCCAAGACAGCAGGGTGTGCTGGGAGAGCGTGGGGCTTTGGATTCAAACACAACTGGGCTAGAATCCCAATTCCACCCTTCCCGTGTGGGTGACGCTGGGTAAGCTAATGTATCTGCGCCTTGGTGTTCTCACCCTCGGTCAGGATCACTGAGGATAACAGCGGTGAAAACACCCAGCACAGTCGGTCAGAGTCATGTAAATGCCCAAAGTCCCTTGATTTCAAATAATCAGCGGCACTGTTTCAAGCATCCCTGCAAAAAGGCCACTGTTCCTACTTAGCTGTCTTTTGACCCCTTTCTAGGGTTTAACCCTGAGGGCAGAAGTTAAGCAACCCAGTGGTTCTGAACCTTGTTGAAGCCTCCCACATAACTGAGACATAAGGATCACTGCCCTGTCCAGGGGTGGGGGTGAGGAAGCCTGTCAGAACGTGGGGTTACAGCTTATGGAAGTGGAAAAGGCTCCCGCCATCTCTAAGAATCCTAAATTCTACCCTAAACCCCATTTTGCATGTAAATGAACCTGGTCCTAGCAGACCACACACAATGAACTTGGACAGACTGATTAGAGCCTGTGCACTGGGACAAGAAGAGAGCAAAGGGACACGTAAGCAAGTGTTAAATGCATCCTTTCTGTTGTTTTAGAGCTGTAGCTGAGGCCCTGAATCAGAGGACCAAGGGTGTTCCATATGCACACATTCCAAAGAGGAGGGGGGCCACGTCTGTGCAGGATTGGAGAAGGAGGAGCTCCCGCCCAAGACATCCCCCAGCGACCGGGCAGGGGTACCGCGCACAGAGTAGCTGTGAACACGGTGGAGGAAAAAGAACAGCTTATTCTAGGTGTATCCTTACTGGATCCAGTTTATCCTCTAAACCAAGGGACACATTCATCATGACTCAGGAGTCTAGACTCCTTGGTTACATGACACTGGGCAAATCACCTTTGTGCCTCAGTTTCCTCATCTGTAAAATGGAATAATGTCACCTGCCCTGCTGACCTCAAATGAGTGAACGTTGAAGAAAGCACATTATGGACCATGCCTACAGTCTAAACCGTTTGTAACACACTCTGGCACTGTTTCCTCATTTAAAAAGAAATCAAGCTTGATGTGCTTTTGTTATAAAAAATAAACCAAACAAAATGACCAGCAGCCCCATAAATGTGTCACACCTCAGCCCCTCGATGTTATGGCAGACACCTGAGCCACATGTCTGTGCAACTGCTCATCCCAGGTAGCATTTCCATAATGGGGACACTTGGGACAGGAGAGGGAGTGAAAGATGGGAAAAGAGAAGATTCTAGGTTTTTCTCTGTCTCAGAGGAACTGCATTCCAGGTTGCCTAGTCACCTCTATTCTCAGGTATTTCTACAGCTTGTTCTCTCACCTCCTTCAGGTGTCTGCCCAAAGCTGTCCCTTCTCCATAAAGCTTCCCTGAGCCTGTAAAAAAACAGCACTCCCTCTCGCAGCCTAGCCTATTTTTCTCCATAGCAATTACTATCTCACAGACTATGTCCTTATTCACTTAAATTTCACCCTCCACCCACTAGACTGTAAGCTCCATGAGATCAGGGAGTTTGTTTTGCTACTACTTATCACTCAGCATCTAGCAGAGTGTCTGCTATACAGTAAAAACTTAATTCATTGAGTTAATGAGTTATGCTATATCATTTTGATGACTCTTGAAAATTCAAGATAAGTAAAAATAGTGTAAATTAACATATTAAAAATGTACAAAGTAACTTTGAGAGCTTTTAAAAGTTCTTTTATGAGAGCAGTTGTGCTTTTGAATTTCTATGTGGTGCCCCCAAATTCACTCTCATAGGATTGACATGAGGTGTGGCACCAAAATGTTTTCTGGTGCCCCTTTGTGCAAAAATGCAACACAAATTGTAAATGCTTCTTTTTTTCATTGAGTTGGGCCCTAATGAGGCTAAAATGCATAGGTGTACCCAATAAATTCATTCTGGAATAAAATCTTAGTTATTAAATGGGCTGTGCTCTGAATGGAATAGAATAAATTCTCCCAGAGGGGAAATTATTCTTTGTCTGCAATAACAGCAGCCAGAGCAGTATATAACCCCAGGGGCCAGAAGAAACTCTGCCAAGGGCTGAACGTTTCCCTCCCCTGCTCAGTAGACGGCTTTGGGATACCCCACCCTGCTCACACATACCTATCTAATTGGTAGTCTGTAGCTGTGCCCACACCTCCTTGAAACACCGGCAATCTAGCCCAAATCCTTGTTCCTCCTGACCCAATTCAAAATTAATGTTTGGGGAACGCAAGAGCATGTGTATTTCTCTGTGTGTGCAACTCATGTGTTATTTCACTTTGATAGTTTGCTTTGGCAAACTGCTCCCAGCTTGCAATGTCTTGACAGACTGAAGGCTACCAGGGCCTTTGGCAAACAAATCACACAGTCCCCTGCAAGCAGCGGGGGGAAGTCACATTCCTACCAAGACTTTCCGATTCACCTTGCAGAAGAAACAACCCAACACTTCACACCAATCAGAAAAAGGAAAATAAGTTATGCCATTTCCCTAGTGCTGTTCTAGATTTTAAACACTCCATCACTTCATTTCCTCATGTAGAAAATAATGCTCATTGAAATTCAGTACAAGATCTACATCATGGAACTGGGGCTCTGGGCTTCTGTATTTGCCTTGGCTCACCCCTCCACACCGCACCCCAACAATCCTCAACTCCAGTGAGAGTAGATCACGTCACAGCCACTGTGTACCTCAGATTACCTCAATGAACTCTATACCACTTGAGTATATCCAGTAACAAAACAAGAAAAACAGCAAAAAATTAAAATAAAAATCTTAACTTCTTTTCTTCTTCAATTAATACAACCCAAGAAATATTTTGGGAGTAATCTGATTATTAATAAATTATACCAACCTTAGCAAAAGATAGCCAACGTCTTAGCATTAAAGTGAAATCTCTGCCTACTTACCCTGGAGATCAAAAATGTTTGCTAAGCATGCATTTTACTGTGTTCAGCTCAACCCTCTGCCTTCCTCAGACATCAGTTAAGAGTAAAGAAAGCAAGAGAGGGAGATGGGTTACAAATGACTTTAGCCAATGAAGACTTGATGGTTACCACCGATGTCAACGTTTACAAGTACTATTTCATTTAATCTCCACAAGCATCCTATCAGATACTTTTATTATACCCATTGTACAGGTGAGGAAATAGAGGCACAGAGAGGCTGTCATTTACCAAAGGGCACACACACCTACTAAGTGGAAAAGTCTGATTTCATGGTTGCAGTCAGACACTGGCCTGAACTCTTAACCACTGGGCTCTGGGGCCTCATTAGGAAACAGCACACCTTTAAAACAAGCATTTGCATTTTATCACATCAATTTTCTTCCCCAGTCTTATGAGCCTGTGGCTTCACACATCTGTTTTACTTTCTGTCATTGCTTGCAAAAATAATCAGAAAATAAGTGGATGCAATAAAACCTCACTAGAGTACATTCTAAGTTTTAAAATAATTGAAGCTAACCATTTACATCCCAAACTTAAAAAAAATGCATTCTATTTATTTCATCTGCTTTCTAACACAGAGTATGCTGAGCTTAAGTAAGCTTGCTTAGATAGTTCAGCATAAGGTGACAGCCTAGGAGCAAAGCAGGGAAAGAGCCCAGAGCCTGGGGTTTTCTGAATCCTGTTGGCCCTTTGCTTTCTCCACACTGCTGTCAGGCATTGCCTCCTGGATTGTGGATGAGCCTATGCACTATTAATCTGCTGCCTTCGGGTAGACCTTGGCCTAGGAAACCTTCAGACATCCAAGCTTCAACCAAACCAAAACCAAAGAGGCTCTGGGAAAAGGCCTGCCCGGCTTTAGCAGAGTAAATGTTTCCATTTTAGAGCATCAACTTCAGGACACCTATTCTACTTGCGTATTGGTTTTTATTGCTTATTTCCAGGTTCTCCAATCTTGAAGCCATTTGTATTTCATGTACCAGGGCCTCTGGGAAAGTGAGGTGTCCTGTCACCACACAGCTTCTTAAGACAACACCCTGCGGTAAATCCCCTGCTCAATGGTAGGTTTCTTGGAAGAGGCGATTTCCAACACATCTTTGCAGCTAGCACAGCAATCAGACAGACCAGGTCCAAACTCAGGGGTAAACAGCAAGTGAGTCAAAGAATGGAAGGATGGAATGAAGAGAGGGGAGAAAGAAGGAAAAGAGGGAAGACGTGTCAATCATTAAAGAAATACAAAGTGCTGCTGTGAGTGAGGTTTATCAGCAATAAAGTGTTTTCTAGGTACACACCAGAATTCTATCATAAAGAACTGGGAAAAGAAAGACGGTCCTAACAGAAGGATTTCTGTAAGTTGGAGTGATTGGTTCTGATCCCTGGGGGTGTCAATGTTAACCTGAGGCCTATCAATCAATTTGGGTAAGTAAGGAATGAGTAGCTGGCAGCCCAATGATATCACACCGTGACTCCACTGAACCCTTTGGGTACAGAATGTTCTAGCAAATCCCACAATCAAGTACTGAGTGATGAGGGCATGGTGCAGGTGCCAGGCTGTGCCAAGGGTAAAGAAAAATCAATATTGTCTGAACGCCTGCCATCGTTTTACAGGGAGGCACGTGCCAGGGCCGTCCTCCAAAAAATCATTTCGTTTCCTCCTAGTCTCTACGCCTGCCATTCAGACGGCTCCTCCTGGGCTTCCCGCAAAACATTCCAGCAGGTTCTTTGCTGGTACACTTCTGCTCCTATCAGATGACTTGAGTTCATCTAGAGTCAACCATGCTCCCAAACCAGTTTATGCCAGTTGCTCTATAATTACATAAAATATTCAAATAATACACTGCTCCATGAAATAGAGCACACACACAAAAAGGGTCGTTGTAGTTGCTTCTACAAAAACAAAGCTGAATGTTTTGGAAAGACTCAAAAAGGCAAATAGCCAAGGAGGGGGAAAAACTGGCAAACTAGGTGTGGGTGAGATAGCCATAAATGATTAGGGGCAAAAATAATAAAAATCTAGAATTATTATGTACTCAGATTGCTTTGCGAATGTCTTTAAATTCTCACTCCATTTTAAAGGAACCCAAAGGGAAACTTTAGATAATGCTTGTGGGTGTGGTGTATGCAAGAAACGCAATCGAAGGTTTATTCTCAAAGGGAAGTCCTCGGCCTCGCATCAAAAACTTGGTGAGGGAATGTACATATGTTTTAAGTTAAAAATAAACTGTTAAAGGTGTGTGTGCATCATTTGTATGATTTTTCTGCTTTAATTTACTTTTGTAATTAACTAATGATCCTGATCAGGAAAAAAAATGTATCTACTTTATTTCTTTTACATAAAAGAGAATTATTAATTAATTTATTCATTCTGCTTCAACGAATATTTATTAAGCATCAACTAGGTGGTGGTTTAGATGTGGGCTACACAAACTCTGTCCTGCCTTATTAACACCATGAAGTTTAGGACTTAGGATCTGAGCCTGCCTTCTCCTCCTCTTCCTCGTCTTCCTCCCCAACCCCTCCTCCTTCAACCCATTTCTTGGTCCCTGGCTTAACCCCATGACCCTTCCCAATTAACACAGGTTTTTTTTACCCCAAGGGGAATCTCCGTTTTCACTGATCAATCATACCTCAAATACCACTACTGTGAGCATTCTCTTTCTCACACATCCACACACATTTTCTTCACCCCCTTTTTGCTTCCTTTCTGTATTTGGGATCTTTTTCAGTTGTGCCCAGAACAGCCAGCCACTTTTCTCTGTCTCATTTCCTCTAGGCTTTTCAGTTATATTTCTAAGCAAAGTAGCTGACAGGCATTACAGTACTATTACTCTGCTGGAGTGTGTATCAAGGAAAAGGAAAGCCTTGAAGTTTTAGAAGACTAAAACCAGACACTTGACCTAGGGCCATCAACCTGTAAAACACTTAAAAATGATCCAGAACTCTCCATAAAAATCTATAAAATATCACCATCTAACCTTGTAATCTCTCTAATTACATCTGCATTTCTTCAAAAACTACCATTCAAAATAAGAATCACTGAATCAACTTTATTTCCTGCCAGTTTAACCAGCTGTTTGGCATTTTCAATTGTTTTGTTTACTTCTGTTTTCATTTCAAACACAGAATATGTCAACTACACTCAAAGCACCCCATGGGGTAAAAGGAAGAGCCCAGACCAAGCCGAATGGCTCTAAAGAGATTGTGTTGGCCAGCCATGGTAGGTAGCCAACATCCCTTGTTATAGTGCTTCTATAGTATTATTGCGTTTCTTTCCACTCAATCATGAACAAACGTGTAAAGATGTAACTGTGCATACCAAAAAAGGAGCACAATGTGGAGCACGTCTTTAAGAAATAGAAACACTTCTGATCACGTCGTACCATTTCCTCTCTAACTTGGAACAGGTGACAGACATTCCTTAATTTAGCCTTGACCGACCCTTGTTTAAAGGGATTTTACCTACCCTGCATTTTGCATGGCATCCAGCTCTTGTCCAAGGTTCAGTGACAACCACTAGCCAGTTCTATTAGGGGTTAAAATCGTGTGTGTCCTCTGCTACTGGGTCTAACTGTGACTCTTTTGTATTACTGCAGACTCTGAGCAGGGCAGAGACACTTGCGCTACATTACTACCCAGGGCTGCTCTGTCTCTTTCAATGAGGAAGAAGCTGGCTTTCTGTTTCTCTGTGGCTTGGCAATAACTGAAGAGGGATTTTTAAACTAAACCTCTGCATATGAGAATTATGTATTCCCTTAAATGCTTTTTTCCTCTCAGGGATTTTCTTGGCAGCTAAGTTCTAACTGACCTGTTTTCCCTATAGGTAGAGAAATCCTCCAGCTTTTCCAATTGATCTTTATGCATTTGGTTGAGTTAATAAATACGAAAAATCCCTTAATATGTGTGTGTATATCTCATCTACGACTTTTATCAAAGACCTCTTACTCTTACAGTAACCATAGCCCTTTTCTCCAGAACATTTTGGAAAGCATTTAAACAAAAGACAGATTTTTTTTTCAGGGTAAAATACATCTACGTGGTTCTAGAAAGAGAATGCAAAGTAGTTTATAAGTACCTGGCTTACAAAGGAGACCCGATGAAAATCTCTAGCTGAGCTCTCCCAAAGAATCACCCGTCCTCATAACTCATATATTCTCTCCCCAGTCCTTACAGCAGGACTCAGAGAAATGTCCTGCCAGGCACCGCTGCTCAAACAGTCCTTTAACAGGACCCTAATGCTGGAGGCCTGTTAAGACTTCTGGAGTTCCGCCATAAGAGTAGCAATGGGACATCTAGCTTTCAACTACCACCCTTCTAACGTGTGGGCAGTTCCTCGGAAATAACCGCATGGCTCGGAGGTGAGCCCACCAGGACCCCCTTGAAAGGATGGCCTCCACACCACAGATCATTGCAGGAGGTTAACTGCTTACAGAAGCATCAATTAAAATTCCAAGACATCAAGGAAAATCTTTGCAAAAGGTCTTGCAGAATGGTTTTGCACTCCTCAAATGGCAACTGTGCTTCCGTCATTTTGACTGTCCTGCCCAAGTAACATTCCCATGCAGCCTCAATAGCCATCATTTTGAGGGTCCTTAGTGCTTTCAAGGGCTTTTTTGATGGCAGCCAGACTTAACACTTGTTTATCACATGGTGAACTCATCTTTAGTCATCTGCTGCTCTTTTCAATCCAGTTCAATAAGTGACTGTGACCTCCACTTCCCTGTCCCCCTTAGGTCCTCAACTAGGCTGTGGACCTGCAGTGACCCAGTGGTCCAGCTGCTGTGGTTTTACAGCAATGTGTAGAAGCATCCACGAAATGGATATATGAGTTTTTTTCATGTCTTGAAATACCTTTTAAACTATTTTTTAAACTATGACTTAAAAATGCACACATGCTAAATTAGATTAGATGCCAAATATTAACCCTGAAGTGACCATAAAACATGAACTCGCCTGCCCTGTTAATGGCTGGATTTTGCAGGGGCCTCAGATTTTCCTGACTTCTCTGTTTCTGACACACTTGTGAATGTCAGTGACAAAGAGCGTTGTAGCTCTGTACAAGTCTATGGACTTCAGGCCTGTACACATCTGTTCATGTAAAATTATACAAGCAACTACAGATGGTAGCTCATGCACACATATACTACACTCAGTTAAATACCAGGCATGGGCCTAAGAGCATCTGCCTGGCAAATGCTCGAGCCTGGTTTGGCAATCCCCTGTGGCACCATCATAATAACCTACCATAGACCATTTTACCTTTTAGTATAAGTTCTGGGCATTTGGGGCTAACATATAATTGCGGGGTGGAACTACAAGATATCATTAGTGATCCAACTTTAAAACAGAAAGTTCTTCCTTCCACTCTTTTAAGATTCTGAATCAATTAATTTAAACAATATCCTGAGACTGCAAGATGAGTTTCATCAAAGAACTGTTACCGATTGCAATTACTTACCTATGTGGATCAAGATATTTTTAATACTATGTAGCTAAAACAAGTGTAAAATCAAGCAGACGCTACCCGCCATAAAGCCTGAGTTTGAACTTGGTGCTTATCAAAACAGATTCATTGATCTCATCATGTATAAATAGTAAAAACTTGAAATTAAAAAAATAAATTTATCTTAATAAAATACTGTCATTGGTTGTTTTATATGTTGAGATTTTACACAGGATTTTGACTGAAGAACTTTTAAAAGGGTGTATCAGCTTAAAGAAAGTTTGAAAAAAGCCTCAATGACAGGACTACAGTTCTCAAGTACATAGTGCTTTTCTGACTCTGCACTAAAGGAGTGTGGCACACAAGCGTTAGGCCAATACTGGTTTTTCATTCTACAAAATAGAGATATCATTGCATTCTACCAACCTCACATAATTGATATCAGGATCAACTAAAAAATGCAGGTGAAAGTCATAGCTGTTTGGAGCAGAAGGGATAAGAGAGTTCACCTTTTAAATAAACCAGATTAATTAAGTCAAAATCTGTGGGCCCGCAGTCAGAGGGCAATATTGTTCAAATTCTCTAGGCAATGCTAATATGCAACCATGATATCTATCCACTGTTCCAGTAACATCTTTATTTAAAAAGCAAAAACAAAAACAAAAAACCTGAGGCTTAAAAAATTTTTTTAATATTTTTATTAAAAAAATATAATACAATAGCAGGACACAGCTTAGAATCTAAGCCCCTTGGATGTCAGTCTAGGCACCTCTCACCACAGGACACAAACTCCCGAGGCCTCAGTCCTTCCAAGTAGCACACATCACAAATATAGAGGGTGCCAAAAATATGTATACACATTTTAAGAAAGGAATAAAACTGTATTAAAATCGTAACACTCAATATATACTGATAAAAAATATGAATATAAGTCACATTTGACTTCTGCAATTACAACAGGTGCGCAAACTAGTTACCATCAGTGTCCAGACACTTCTGATTACGGTAAACTACCGGTTGAGCAATGTTGACCAAAGTGTCTACTTGCATCTCTGCACCTGTCGTTTCAGTTTCTTCCTGAAGTACCACCAGTGTAGCTGGTTTTCCACCATATGCCACATCCTTTAAGGTCCCCCATAGGTAAAAGTCAAGGGGTGTTAAGTCAGGAGAACATGGGAGAAATTCAAAAAATGTTCTCGAATACCACTTCAAAATGGTCTTGCACTCTTCAAATGACAACCATACCATTTTCTTTGTGCTGCCTGTTACATGGTGATGCTAGCATTCATTTGATTAATGCAAATCAAAACCACAATGAGATACCACCTCACACCTGTGAGAATGGCTGTTATCAACAAGACAAGGAATAACAAGTGCTGGAGAGGATGTGGAGAAAAAGGAACTCTGG